>JARGCV010000075.1:1430000-1977500 GCA_034064705.1 Bothrops alternatus
AAACTATCCACTATGTCACATTTATCTGTGGTTGTCACTTGCAAAAATATTACTACATAATATCAATTCAAACTCCCAATCGTTTTACATATCTTGACCCTTCCTCGCAGACCACCTGCCCAGAGGGGGGAGATTGGGCAGAAAGAGATTTCAGGAGAGTAACAAATTTGAGTAGCATGCCCACAGCACCCAGTCCTGGGCTGCTGGAGTGATACCATTGCTTTTGATATGTGCAAGAACATAAGCAAGGTACTTGAACGTTCAAAAATGACAGGGGTATGATTAGGAGGCAAACAGAAGCTAAAGGTGTGGAATTGAGTAGTGTTATCTCTTTGCAGTCAGAAAGTACAGTCACAGCCACATAATTTCCCACATAGGAAATTGCTTTATTTTGTGGTGAAGTTTTGGGTCCCAATTAAGGCTGTTTAGCAAGGACTATCTGTAGTATATTTCAAAGCTGATAGGATAGTAATTTCTCAAACACTTATAAAAGGATATAACCTTTATTTTAAAAATCTATAACTTAGATCTGCTGAGAATCATTTGCAACTGCTAAGTACTGTACCAGTGTTTTGTATCCAATATGCAGAAGAGCCTTTACGTTAGCCAGACATATAATAGTAATGTCTACTACATTTATATATCATTTTTAACCCATTGTATTTTGTATAAATGAGTTCCATATTTCATTATATCCTGGTGGTTAGAATGCAATATTGCAGGCTAACTCAGCCCAGAGTCTGGAGTTCGATCCTGATGGGCTCAGCCTTCCATCCTTCCCAGGTCAGTAAAATGAGAACCCAGATTGTTGGGGGCAGTATGCTGGCATTATAAACCGCCCAGAGAGTGTTGTAAAACTGTGGGGGATGGTATATAACTCTAAGTGCTATTGTTATTCATTATAGTTGTCCATATAAAATCTACATCTGTAGGCAATCTGCTCATAAGTGTAATCAAGTCTTTAATCCATTGAGTGAATGGGGCATACATTTATCTTTCCAGTGTTGCAGTATCAATTTTTTATCCATAGTAAGGGCAAGGAGAATCTACTTATTTTGTTCAGTTGTTAGATTCCACGCACTAGGTATATAGTTTAAAATAATATTATTCTTTGAAAATACTAGATTTTGTCACACAGTCATGTACATATAGATCACTATTTCTTCCCAAAACTTGTTAAATATAAGACATTATAAAAGCATGTGTTTGAAAGAAGCATTATTTTTATTACACTTCTAGCAAAATGCTTAGACCAGGCATGTCAAATTGCCAGCCTCCAGACCGGATGCGTCAAGTCAAAACCGCGCCCACCCCATTGCCAGCAATGGGGGAAAAGTCACAATACACTGCGGAACGTCATATGACGTCGTGAGTTTGACACACCTGGCTTAGACCATCCTTTTTTGTAGAAACATAATGGAATCCATTACGTTCTAAATACTACTTTTTCTTGTCGAAGTAAGTCATATTTTGAGCCATTGACACTCTTGCTATAGAAATTACGACATTCTTCCATTGTCTAGGTAACCGCTAATTCTTTATTCTACTCATTTATTACATTTGCATATCTTGGTATGATATTTGAATGCTAATTTGAGTTTCTACGCAGGCTTCACATCTGTGAGAAAACATGATCAATTCAAACATAACAGCTCATTACTAGATACAGTATTTGTTATAGGTCATAAAATGAACTGGTTTAGGGAAACGATAAGTGGGCAAAAATAAATTAATGAATGAAGTTAGCGTCAAGTAGAGAGCTGTAGAAGGGTTGTAAGAAACTAAAAATGTAATCTTAGCATATTAAAAATTTGTTGCGTCAGATATTTATCTACAGAAGATTTATTTAATGGAATAGGTTGCAACTTTATTAATGAAGGCTTGGGTGGAATTAGTTTACAGATACTTTGTTGCAAAGTACTTACAGATACTTTGATGAAGTCGAAAGGTGTGTCTATTTTGGTGTGAAAAGGAATCAACTTGTGTACAATGGCTTTTCAGAGATGTAAATGAGCATTATTCAATATTATGTGCTAAAATAGGGATGCAATAGCTATGGTTAATGTTTATGAACGTAATCTGTATTCTCTATTTTTATGTTCTATGTATATATTATGTTTTATGAATGTTTTCAATATTTTTGAGTGTTGAATGTATTTATAACAATTTGGTAATGGAGGAGATTTCAGTGAAATATTGGATCCCAAGCCTGATAGAAATATACTGGTACAAAAAAAATCCAGTCATTAGTGAGAGAAACAGATAATACTTACATAGAATAATTGAATTTAATAGAATTCATTTATCCAACTAAAGGAGAAATCACATTTTATTGTGTGCAGCAAATTTTTTAGGCATGATTATTTTTTTTAATATTTATTTTAAATCACCAAATTCAAGAGTGTAATATCAGTGCTTGTTATATTTATTTTATTATTTGACTTATATTGGACCATAAGGAAATTATCTTGAAATGTGTCTCAAAAAACAGTTGAGGTAATAAAAAAATAATATTTCAATGTTTCCCTTTTGAAGGATAAACAATTTGTTCAATAAATGTATTTAGAAGTCTTACAATTCTTTGATTTGAATTCATAAATATCAAGTGTGCAAATTTTTGAAAGGGAAGTATAAAGATATCTGTTGTTGAATTACAGCTTATGTATCATATAAAATAAGATTAAAAATAAAAGGGAAAATTGAAAGGCAAATTGAAATATTTATGGGCAAATATTACAAATACAGAAGAAGAAATATGAATGAAATACTATATTATCACAGACAATTCATGCTCACGTGTTTATAATAGAATTAACTGGGAGACTGGTTAACATTTTGGCTAATAAGCTATTAAAGGTGAAAGAGACAAAAGAATTAAGAATTTAAGAATTCCATTTAGAATTTATAGAAAACCAGAGAATGTATAGGATGAAGATATAAAGGCTTTTTAAAATACAATTAAACTACCATATTTAGATGAGACAGAAAAAAACTTTTATTTGCTCTACTATATAAGTGAGAGTTTAAACCAGGGATGTCAAACTCACAAAATCATGTGACGTGTTGAGACGTACTGTGACTTTTTTTTCATTGGCAATGGGGTGGATGCGGTTTTAGCATGACACATACGGCCTGTGGGCCGGCAGTTTGACACCCTGGCTTAAACAAATGATTTTAAAATGGCACGTGGTAAAATACCAGGTTTGGATGGATTCCCTGTTAGGTGGTATAAAATGTTTATAAATCTTTGGTGCCAAAACTTCGTCAATTGTATGATGAGATATTTGATAAGGGAATTTTAACAGCAGCATTTAATCAACATTATATTAATATAAGCAGGTATAGATCACACTCAGCGTACTACTTATCATCAGATCCATTTATTAATGTTGATAAAAAGGTTTTAACAACAGTGTTACTAAATATAGCAAGTGATATTGTTTGTTACTAAGAATGATTATGGTTATAAAATTAGGCAAGCAGGAGACAGTATTAGGTTAGTATAGATTTAATAGATTTTAATAAAAATAAAGATCAATTTACAATTTTGCCATGTGATTCTGAAAAAGCCTTTGATAAAATGTACGAACAGTACATGTTTGCCATATTAAATAGATTCGGATTTCCTTTGAAATTTATAAAATGGGTCAAGATACTATACAGGTAGTCCTTGAATTACATAAGTTGCAACAATCTCCTCAGGACTACATATGACCCAGATTCAAAGTTCCGATGGCTGCACTGCCCTCTCATGGTCACATGATCACATTTTGGGCACTTGACAAATGGCTTGCATTTATGACCATTTAGTATGTCAGCTTTCAGCAAAAGAGCACCTATGGAGGCCAATAGATTTCCTTAACAACCATGGTATTTGCTTTATGACATCCACATTTGCTTAACAACTGCTGTAAAAAAAAGTTCATAAAATTTGGTGCGGTCATCTGGTGACCCACTTAACCACCAGCACAATTTACAACCATAATTCCAAGCTCAGTTATAATCATAAACCAAGGTTACTTATATTCACCATAAAATAGTTTAGCATTCTCTGTTTAGAATGTTAGGGTCCCTCTGGGTAGAATTTAAAAACTTTTATCTTATGATTTTACAATGTTGTGTACCAGTCAATAGTAGCAGCTTTGGGGGGAGGCTTTGAGTCACTGGGGCCTGTTGACTGACTAGGCTTGTTTTCTATAGCTTTCTGAGCAAGATTTTTGGAAGTGGTTTACAATTGCCTTCTTACTAGGGCAGAGAGGGAGTGACTGACCCCACTGGGTTCATGCCCAAGGCAGGAGTAGAAGTCAAAGTCTCCTAGTTTCTCTCCTGGTATATTAACCAACACACCATACTGGTTCTCTAGCACCAGTACTAGATACCAAGTCACATGTCATTTTACTAAATTTATCACTGTAGCCTAAAAAATTGCTCATTATTGAATTAAAATGTAAATAGATTTCCCTCTTCTTTTCTTTTTCTTTAACTCACATAACTTCTTTTTTTAATTTTAATTTATATTCTCTCTCTCTCTCTCTCTCTCTCTCTCTCTCTCTCTCTCTCTCTCTCTCTCTCTCTGTCTCTCTCTCTCTCTCCCCTCTCTCTTTCTCCCCTCTCTCTCTCTCTGTCTGGCTGACTGACTGATTGATTGACTGACTGACCATGACCACTGGGTCACATTGGCTTTCATGAATAAAGAGGCAATGTTGACTTTACAGGAGGCAATAAACTTACGGGACCGTCTTCTGCCACATACTTCCCTACGACCGGTGAGAGCACACAGGGTCAGCCTCCTCCAGGTCCCGTCAGCGAAAAAATGTTGGCTGGCGGGCCCTAGGGGTAGGGCTTTCTCTGTTGTGGCACCCGCCCTCTGGAACCAACTGCCTCCTGAAGTCCGCGTTTCTCCCACGCTCCTGGTCTTCTGTAAAAACCTTAAAACTTACCTCTGCCGGCAGGCCTGGGGATGATTGTGGATTGAATGGTGAATATGAGTGGGTGTTAGTTTGTTTTTTAGATATTTTTTTTATTTGGACTTGTATTGGAATTTGATGTTTTATATACATGTTGTTAGCCGCTTCGAGTCTCCGGAGAGGAGCGGCATACAAGACCGAATGAAATAAATAAATAAATAAAATAAATGATTTTGCCTACCTTGAAAAAAATAAGTATTCAAAATGAACTAGATTTTTGCATAAGGAAGGAGCCTCCCCCCCAAAGAAAGCCAATATTAATTGTATCAAGCATATTAATTATTTACTGGATTGCTTTGAAAATTGAATTTCTCAAGTTGAGGATTATAATCAGAAGTATCTGCACAATTTAACCACGCAAACACAATTTTAACCACTCCATACACATGAACGTACATTTTGCAAGGCAGTGCTCTAGATAAGTAAATAGCTAAAATATTAGTATAATTGTCTAAAAATGTGTATTGTATTAAAATAATCATAGTAAAGCAAATCATTAATGTTATCTTCAGTTAGTCTCATCTCTACTCTACAGATGTAATCTAATAAAGGGTTTAAAATTATTATCATGCCAACTGATCCCTGTCAGATCACTTGCTTCTATTATCTACTATTCTGGCATGTGATTTTTATTTCTACAATTAGGTTAGCTGCCGATTCAGCTGCAAAAAGAGACAATGCTTTATTGCTTGATTTTAAATGCCTGAGTAGAACTTATTTTTAAGCCTGTATTAGGTTTATTTCATCAGAAAGATCTTGCCATGCTACTGTTTGAACAAGAATATTTTCTCCTAAAAATACAGTTCTAGCTCTATTATTTTTAACATGTGGTTGGTAGTATTAAACAATGATTTTCAAGACATCTGGTTTTTATTTATTCTTAAGGAAAAGTCTGCTTCAGATGGAGCTGCCTTGCCCAGTAGCAAAATCGCAGAATATGCATAGATAACAAACGTCTTTCAACAGTATTTTCTTTGAACTCTGTCAGAATCTTCATTACAGAAGTGATCAGAATGCTTTTTTAAAATGAATTTCAAACTTGGGCATGTGTATGTCTATGTAACACATTGAGCTCATGCACAATTTGAGACCCTCCTTAACTGAGCTCCTGCTTGAGGTGTTCTATGGCTTGTGGGTGCCTTTTGCATAGTTTTGTCTTGTGTGCCTGTTTTGCCTTTTCCTGAATCAGGAGGCATTACTCCTTCTTTACTCACTTCCAGTTTGGATTACTGCAGAGTATTTTACATATGGCTCATTTGGAAACTACAACTGGTCCAGAATACAGAGGCATGTGCAATACTGAGAGTTCCTAGGTTTCTCCATATTACATTTGTTTTGTGAGCTTCACCGGCTTCCAGTTTCTTCTAGGTGCAATTCAAGGGGTCTAAGTTGTTTAGGCGCCCACCATTGGCTGTGCCCACTTTGGCCCAGTGATCTGGCTCAGCCTATTCACATCTCGCTTTCCTCTGCTGGCCATTCCCCGGCGATTCTCCATGGCCAATGGCGCTCTGTCCCTAGCTCTTCAGCCTGGCCCTTTGCCCTGGCACCATTTGTCCCAGGCATTTTGCCCAATTGGCTGGTGGCTTCTTGTCCCATGGAGCAAAATATCTGGGATAAACAGAGCCTAGGAAAAAGGGCCAGGGGGCCATTGGCCATGGAGAATCGCCATGGAGGGCCAGCAGAGGAGGAAAACTAGCTGCCAATGAGCTGAGGCAGGTGGCTAGTGGTGAAGTGGGCATGGTCAATGGTGGGCGCCTAAGTGTCCCATTCCAAATTCAAAATACTGGTTTTCACCTTTAAAGCCTTACATAGCGTAGGACCAGTTTATTTACCGAACCCCCTCAATCTGAGAGTATCTACCCATCCTACCAGATTAGATCGGATATGCATGCTTCAGGTCCCTTTCCCGTTTTTTTATCTTGGGGCTATGATAGAATGAGGGAGGGATGGTTTAGGTTCTGGGTTTTTGTTTTTTATTTTATGGTTTTAGATTTTATAATTATTGCATTATAATTTGTTCATGTTGTGAGCCGCCCTGAGTTCTCCGGAATAGGGCGGCATAGAAATTAAATAAATAATAATAAATAATAATTTATAAGTAAACCAATTTTATTGTTGGGAATCCGCCAAAATTGTTTTAAAGATGAGAGTGGTTATACGTAGTGTTTTTGGATTGTGAGATCCCTAGAGTTCTGGTTTTTAGATGGGGGGGGTATATAAATATATTTAAATTAAATACAGTAAATAAGTTGGCATATTAGCAATAGTGATTTGTGGTTCTCTAAATTATTTCAAGTGCTAAACAAACAATGTAATTTCACTAATAGACTAGAACAATGGTTCTCAACCTATAGGTTGCGACCCCATTTGGGGTCGAACGACCGTTTCGCGGGGGTCGCCAGACACCGCGGTCCGCCATTTTGTTTTTGTTGTTTTTTTTGATTTTTTAAAAAAAAAATTATTTTTTTTCGGCGTGCGCGCGCCGCGCATGCGCGGGTCGGCCCATTGTGCGCCACACATGCGTGGATCCGCCCGTCGCGGTCCGCCATTTTGGGTTTTTTTGAATTTTTTTATTTTTTTTTTCGGCGTGCGCGTGCCGCGCATGAGCGGATCCGCCCGTCGCGGTCTGCCATTTTGTTTTTTTATTTTATTTATTTATTTTAATTTTTTTTGAATTTTTTTGGCGCACGTGCGCCGTGCATGCACGGATCAGCCCGTCACGCGCGCGCCGCACATGCGCGGATCCGCCCGTCACAGTCCGCCATTTTGTGTTGTTGTTTTTTTTCGGCACGTGCGCATGCGCGGATCGGCCCGGTGCGCGCACGCGCGCACCCGGGTCAGGGTCGCGGCACGCATGGGCGGGGCAAGTGGGGTCTCAACCTGAAAAAGGTTGAGAACCATGGACTAGAACCAGTTGCACAGTATAGAAGTGTTTTCTAAATTATATTTTAGAATTAATTGACAACTAAGTTGCAAATTCATAACAAAACTAAATATAATAAAACCTATGTTGCATTAACTTGTTTTTAAAGTGGGTTTGGGGTACACTAGATATTCTTTACGTTGTGTAATAAATTAGTTACTGTGCATTGCTTCTCACAGGGATTACACAAACGGGAGTAATTTAAAAAAACATTAAAATCTGCTTTGAAACTAAGTGGAAGTGAAAAAAATAAGGCTTTCTTTTTTATTAAAGACTGTAATAGATTTCAAACTTTAGAAAGTATAAGATATGCCAAGATTGTGGTGGGGATTGTCAGTAATTATTTCTCTACCATTCCACCAGCAAGAGTCATTGTGTAAGTACAGTGCTTACCAGTGGATAGAAGGAATCTTTCTATTGAAGAATACAAAATGTGAATTGAGTCTACATTCTCCAAAGATCTTTATTATATAAGAAATATAAGAAAACATATAAATGACCCCACAAAAAAAAGGTGCCAGGCTTTGAACTACTGTGTCAGCAATGGACAATAGGATTTGCACCTCAAATGGTGTCTGCTGGGATTTTTTGTAAAAATGGGACCTAGTATCCTCCCCTCCGTGTGACTGTGGGATCCCAAGTCAAATTGTAGATCATACCATGGCTGGTTGTAAGGTGAGGCCATTTACGAGTCCAGTATCTTTTTTTCCCTTTAATATAAATGATGCTGTGTTTCAATGGTTAGATGGCCTAGACATTGGTATTTGAACATAAATCTTTTAACATTTATATTTTACTGTGTTTTATTAATCTAGGTGAAATGTTAATATATATTGATAGTGCATGTTTGATATGCCATACACTGAATGAATGAATGAATGAACAAATGATGAATGAATGAATAACATAAGAAATCTATTTCAAGCACTAAATTTCTTGCAGCTTGGAGATGGTTGCTACCGGTAGCTTTTCTATAGGATAAATAGAGAAATGAATGTTTGACTTCTGTATTTGAGGATTAGATTTTATTTGACTAGAAAATTATTGTGGATTGATATGTTTTATATGTTAGATTAAAGTTAAACTAATATATGAATATGTTTTTTTAAATATTGGTTAATATTTTAAATTATTTTAGTTATTTTAGGTGTGTGTGTGTTTGTGTGTGTGTTTTTCACATTTCTGAACTGCCCATCTCCCTTAAAGAGATAGTATTTATTTATTTATTTAAACTTAGAGGTCTCTGTACTGAAAAAAGTTGGAAGTCACTTTTTGTATATATTTGTTTTATGGGTTTTTTGTCACTTAACTTTTCCCTTTTATTCCCTTCCCCTTTCCCCCTTTATGTTAGTTTGTATTTTATTTTATTTTACTTTATTTTCAAACACAAACACGCACACATGAATATATATCTCATGAAAATATATTTGGTATTCACATATAGAAATGAGATATCGGCTTGAAAATAGTTTCAACAATAATGTGCATAAAGTCAGGTCTTCAGCAATTAAAGTTTGATTCATTCCATTTCCGATGAGGTCTGTGCCTGCCTGCCTGCCTGCCTGCCTGCCTGCCTGCCTGCCTACCTGCCTACCTGCCTACCTGCCTATCTCTCTCTTTAATTTCTTTCTCATCAAGTTACCAAATTGGTTAAAGCATTTCACCAGTATATGAACAACTGCTATTGTTTGATTTTTGGTTTTAGATTTATCTTTCCATTACAAGTATAAACTAATCATAGCAAATTTTGTAACTTATTTGCATATGTGCGATACATTAATGCTTATCTCAACAGATTCATTTCCATGGATTGATAGATAATTTTACATTTTGATAGAAATGGTTTATATAATACACTGATAAACTTAAGACTATATAGGAATGCTGAATATGTAGAAAGGAATCACTTTTGCTATACTAAATGCATTTCATGAGCCAATATTTCTGACTGTGATGAGTAACACTGAATATGATTGTTGCAAGATATAGACCCTCAAATGATGAAAAAATAGGTGGAGGTACTGCAGCAACAATATGCTCTTGTATGCAATACTCTTAACCATGCAAATTCTGCCACTTAGTAAAATCGTGTAATCTATTAAATCTAGATAATACAGTATAATATAAAGCAAAGAATTTGTACTATCAACAACATCTCCATTATGACATTCAGTTTTATGGGAGCAGGCAAACAGGTTATTTATGGCAGTCACATGTATTCAGTGTTGAAATATTTGTTATGAAAACACACCAGGAACAAATATTTTAAATAACTAAATTCAGAATAAATAAATATGTTTTAAGCATATTAAAAATAATGTGATCATTACAATCATCAAAATTAACCTGGTTTGAAAATTAAATTTTCATCAGATTTTAAGTCATTCCAGATTTTAGTGTTTCTTTAGTCTTCTCTTTGTAGCCACTTTATACATACTAGTTTTATTTTTGAGTGGTCTGTTACAAAAGTATTAACAGAGTTCTACTTTAGAAAAATAGAAAACCAAGTATTTTGTCAGCATGGGGAGAGGGAGATAATATAATAAGAATTCAAATAGGACATCAAGAGGAAATGTGATGTATTAATTTTTGTTATATCCAATACGATGAATATGTGAATAACATTAATATATCAAGTTATATCTATCTATATTTGTTTATGATTAAAGATGAAAAATTTCCCAAGAACTGATTTCCACGAATACAGATCTACTATGACTTACATTTCTGTCACCGTAAGAATTCTTATTTTATCTTATGTTTTATGTCTTTAATGAATTGACAGTAATATTGAAAGGTGACATTAGTAAGGAATTCAAAAAGATTTTGCATCCTTAATTTTCCCATTAAAGAGCCATTTCCTCTCCTCCACCATTTTAAAGATAAGGTAATAAATGCATGAATTGCCCAAGATAGGTAGCCCAACATCCGAAGATAGATGCTCATCAATGATTATAATCTTGTTTTCTCTTTGTGTTATTAGGATAGAAGCTAAGGGTTATGTCACTGAGAGTAAGGCATCCTAGTAATTTATGATGGCAATAAATATATTAATATTTGATATATAATGGAAGGTGCAGAGTTCTTCCCATCACAGAATGTCAAATATTATTTATATATTAAATAAATGTATATGGCCACTCAACTCATACATTACTCCAGGCAGTGTACATCTTTAAAAATATGTATGCCATTAGTACCATTTTTCTTTTTAGTCATCATCATATAATTTATTTTATACTTTCCTGCATTTGTGTACATTTAAGGTTGTTTGAGCTTACTAATAAAGAGTATACAGTTATTTACACTGATTGACAAAATTAATGAGTGCTATTGAAACAAAACATAATTGTTTCTAGATTCTTTATTTCAAATTGCCTCATTGTACATTCATGTTTGAACATTCACAAGTACATCTTCATTGCCATCTCTAATTCTTTCAACAGGTAGAGAGAATTGTTGATAAAAGAAAAAACAAGAAAGGAAAAACGGAATATTTAGTACGATGGAAAGGCTATGAGAGTGAAGATGACACTTGGGAACCCGAACAGCACCTTGTAAATTGTGAAGAATATATACATGAATTTAACAGACATCACAATGAAAAACAAAAAGAAAGCACATTAACAAGGACAAATAGGACATCTCCAAATAATGCAAGAAAACAAATTTCTCGATCTACTAATAGTTCTTTTTCAAAAACGTCCAAGTCCTTAGTTATTGGAAAAGACCACGAATCAAAAAACCAACTATTTGCTGCCCAGAAGTTTCGGAAAAACAACACTCCTCTCTCTGGTAGAAAAAACATGGACCTTTCAAAATCAGGTATCAAAATTCTTGTGCCCAAAAGTCCTATCAAGAGTCGGACAGCAGTAGATGGCTTTCAGAATGAAAGTCCTGATAAGCTGGATCGCATTGAGCAGGATCATGAAGATTCTGTAGCACCAGAGGTGGCAGCAGAAAAACCAGTTGGAGCTTTATTAGGTCCTGGAGAAGAACGTGCTAGAATGGGGAGCAGGCCAAGAATACATTCATTAGTGCCACAGTTGCCAATGCCAGTAACAGCTAATATTGCATCTGCATTAACAATAAATGGAAAAGGTAAGATATGTATGGATGGATAGGTTTTCCAGCAAATTTTGTAGATATTCACATAAGTAACTTTTTAATGTTTCAGAAATTGTCTTGTTACCTAATTTGTATCAGGAACAAATATGCAATATGTATTTTTTTTTACCTTGACTGATTCTTGATTTTTGTTTATTAAGAAAATTGATATGGCAACCCAAATCACTCTGGGTGACTCTGGGCAACTTAACAAGGATAAAACCCCATTAGAAAAACCAATAACTCACCACCTCCATTTGATGAGCTCCTTATTACTCTGGGGTCCCCATTGGCAGAACCACATCTTCAGGGCCTTGCAAAAGAGCGTCAGAGTGCGAGCCAATCTTATGATAAAACTCACAACAAAATATGTTAATTTATACTTTTCTGAGAAGCATATTGTGATTGATTTTTAAAGACAGGTTTTATCAGGGTCTTAAATTTACCATCTATTAATTGCTTGAAACTATTTGCTTCATAGATTTCAGAAATAAGTGAAGTTCATTAAGATGTTGATAGGGAACCAGTATATTCTACCATTTTCATTTTTGGACTAGTGCATTTATTTAATTTGTGAATTGTTGGTATATGGCTCGCTGTTTTTCTTTTATGACATATTGTACATATTCAGTTACCCTGTTCTAGATAGAAAATCATCTTTGAGGAAATACGAAAAATTGTACAGGAAAAGAAAGGAATAAAATTATCTGAAATTGGGTGTGGACATCTGCACAAAATATGTTTTGAATTTGCTATAATTCATTATTAGGTCTTCCCTCCACTCTCTTATTTATATTTTATAGTTCTATTGAACACACACAATTCTTTTTTCTGTCTTTTTATAAAGCACATGAAATATTACAGTATAGATGTTGAAGAACTGGAATTGTGTATGAAGTTTCTATATGGGAGGAGGATGTGTTACATAGGTCTTGATCATGTTTCTGAGACTATTTCTAGAACTGTACTACTATGCCCTTCCATCATTCTGTTTATCCCTAGCTTTCTAATGAAGGCCTGAATGGAAATTAAGGTTACACTCATATATTTATTTATCAGGGAATAAGCTCCAATAAGGAGATTAAAACTCACTTCTAAATGAAATGCATAGTATCTTGTTTTGAATTAGTTGTTTTTCTAGATTACTAGTTTTATTTTATTTTTTTAATTCAGCATGAATGATTTTGCTTTCTGATTTAGAAAGGGTTTTTGTTTTTCAGTTTAAGCTACGGTTTTATAATTAATATGAAAACCCTGAAAAAGTAGATTGGGAAAGGCATCCTGTTGGAATTATATGAGGAACATTTAGATAAAATAGAACTCAGATAAAGCAATACATTTTGTAGTTTAGATTTGATATTTCAATAATTTAATTTCTTCATCTTATAAAGAAAGTAACATTTGCCCATTTTGGCAGAAAGGCAATGCTGTAAAAATAATTGGATAGGACAGTGAGCGGCATTGATCAAAAGAAACATCTTTGCTGATAAAAAGAAATGGGTGACAGTAATAGACTTCAAAGACCAATTGTACAGATGGTTCGAAAGATAAACTGTTTTCATCACACTCATCAAATCTGCATAAGTAGATACTAGTTTAGTGAAAATATGTTTAAAATACGTAACTTTACTATAAAGCTGTATTTTCAGTGACTCAATCCCTGGTAGTAATCAAGGGAGTTCTTTTAACTTGTATTTATTTATTTAATATATTTTTAACATCCAGAAAGGCCCAAAGCTGCCACACCAAGCACTGAAATGATTGCAGTTGCTTCATGTGTCCAGCAGCTGGATCCAGAGGGACAGTTTGCTCATGAGATGTTTTCTAGGCATGCATTTGTTCAAAGCAGGCATTCAAAGCTTTCAAGTTTAGGAGGTTCTTTAATTGCAGGGGAAACATCTTGACTCATAATCACTAGTCCGGTCAGCCTTATTATATCTCTGCAGGTCAATTAAGTTCTAGAACCAGAGTTACACAAGAGCTTATTTCTAGTTAAAACCACTAATTAGTTACTAAATCCAAATAAAAATTGTCTCTGACCTAAAAGTCAGCCATATTCTATGTACATATTTCTTTAAAAAAGTTTTTGTAGGCCTGATAAAGAAAATTTGTGCTCTCCCATTATTTTAGATTACAACTCTAGTGTACATTAAAATTAGTCATAATGTCTTGGACTAATGAGAATAGGTCCAGTATACAGAGGCCAAGATTCTTTAAATGCTAAATGCTGTTCTTCCAGGTATATGTCTATATTTGTTAATTGTCTAGTGCTTTCTGATTTAGTGACAGGTGTGCAATTTTTAACGTTTGCACTGAAATATTAAATTTTAATACACTTCTCTAATAATACACATTGCAGTTGTACTGTGTACAATTGTTGTACATAGTATGTTTAGGTGTGTGTCATATACGTGCTTCACTTTGAGAGCGGGCAACTAAATTTCATTTTTGATGTGTGCCATTGTGCCCACAGTAAAAAAAAATGATAATAAAGGTTATCTTCTTACCTTACCTTACCTTACCTTATCTTATATAAATGGAGGTTTAAGGCTCAGATGGGCTCTGTTCATTTTAACTTCCAAATATAAAGAATTCCTAGTTTACAGCTGCATATCAGCTGTGCTTTTCATCATTTTTAAGGTGCTAAATTCTAGGTGCAAAGGCTTCTGGAAAAAGAATAACTGCTTCTTGTACCTTGTCAATTTAGACATTATATTAACCCTAAACTACAGCTAGCATTCCTTAACTGTGATTTGGCTTGATATGCAAATGAAATCACAATGGCTTGCCTAGGGCAGTTCATACATCAGATATAATTGGAAACATACATTTTGTGGCTCATGTACCCCATTACAGATAGTCCAGTCATTTAGCAACCATTTGCAGCCATGACAGTCTCAGAATAGGTGCTTTACGACTCATGAAGTATTTCCAGCTATCATAAAATGTCATGCATTTACAATAGATTGCCGAGTGCCCTGTGATCCAAGTGATCACCATTTGCAATCTTCACTGGGGAAAGTCAATTGGGAAACTGGCAGGCAAGGTTGCAAGGGAAGGGGACATTGGATATGCCAAGGGATTACCACTACCCATCCCCAAGCTGGAAGGAAAAATCCTCCCACATGCTGGAGGAACGGACCTAAAATCTGACAAAAAGTCTAGTGAAAGTCTTTCAGAGTACTGATATTCACCAGCATTTTTCTCCTCCACAACTGAGAGAGCTAAGATTGTGGTCGCTGAGTGAAGTGATCATGTAATGTCTCACTTAATAACTGCTTCGCTCATGATCGAGATTCCAGAGCCAGTTGTGATAATAAGTGGAGGGCAACCTGTATTAACTGTATAACACTTCCAAGTTTCAGAAATTGAAATTGAATTGTGTTATTTTAAACCCTGCCTATGTAAACTCACACATTTTGTGAACTTCGTTGCATCTGATTGTAACACACATTTTACATATTCAGATGCAACAATCATTTTTTTAAAAAATTTAATTAAAGGTTCTGATAAAAAATTACTAGTGTGTACAGGAATTGCTAGCATGTAAAATAAAAGGGATTATTAAAAACTGAACATCTGCCATCTAATACTTTATTAGATCTGGAATATTTTTAGGGTTTTTTTTAACTGTTTTTAAATTATTTCTTCAATGATACTTTTGAAATCTTTCATAATATCACTGGAAATACATAAATTATTATCCCATCTTCTGTTTTGAAAGCCAAGTAGATCATTCTAGTTGAAGAGTTTCCCTAAGAAGAATTGTTGAGAGCATATAAAACCTTAAGGTTGTTGCTTATTGTGATGATTCTTTAATCCTTCTTCTGTCGTATTTCCTTTGTACACTGGGGATTCTTATAGGCCAAAATCATTAACAGCTTTGTATAAGAGAAACAGCTTTGTATAAGTGCCTCTCACCTCACAGTTGCTGTATACAAAGAAAATTGGTGGCTGAACAATGAGGAAGTCAGCCCATCGCATTGTTTAGTAAGGTAGGAGTTAGAAAACCAAAAATCTTTTCTGCTGACAGTTGTTCTGCCACTGAAATTTCTCAGTTACTTTTTTTTCCCTCTCCTCTCTCATACTCATAATACTTTCTTTAATGCTATGTGGTATTCATAGTAAAAGACGTCTTACCAGCCAATTTAAAAATATCTGCAGTCCTTTTGGCAAGCATATCTTTTATTCATGATTACAAATGAAAGAAAAGCATAGTTGTACCTCATGTCCATAATTACATTTGATGATTAGTCAGTGATTAGAGTTAGTCTCAGAAAAAGGATTAAAATAAAGCAAATTGCTATAAGTTTGACTTTTGTCAGGATATTAAGAATGATGTATTTCTGATGCATGAAGGCTGGCCAAATTTTTTATTACACAATAGTGAAATGCTTGCTCCATATTAGTTTATTTTTACTAATATTTCAATAGTTAGCGTACAATTTCATTGTTTTAAGCCACCTTTCTTTCTATTTTCAAACCTGCTCGTAGATGCTGGGAATTGAATTGAGGGTCTGCCTATATAGCACGCATGTGCTGTATACTGTTTCATTGACTATAGGCTGAACTATTTTATCTCAGATTGTTTGGGGATTTTTTTAAAAATGAGTTTCCTACTTTTGTTCTATTGAAACAAAATAAGAGTAGCCCTTCTGAATTTGATGAGTGTCTAGACTTTCTAGATACAGAGGAGTTAGTGGTGTGTAATTGAAATCCTTGCAAGGAGTTGAGGCTGCAAAACCTCCAACTATGCTAAAATATTTTTGAAAACATTGCAGTATAACAGCTTCCTAAAAATTAACCAATGCCATGGTTCCAGTATGTTAAAACTTTGCAAACATTTAACTTTGGCTATCATAGAAAGTCTTTATGAGAGCAGCACTAAAATCCTGAGCTAACTATATACAATGTCAGGTACAAAGAACCAGACTATTTGTTATGTCAGAGGATGTATTATTATTGTCTTTATGCAAGAATCTAGTCAAATAACAGCACTAAATTGGCACTAGGGGAGCTGGACTTGGGTCTCTTGTGGGAACGTGGGGACTCTAAACTGATGATTCATTTAACTCCACCTTCCAGCTCTGTCTGCTCTTCTACATCATTCAGTTATAGTTCAGAGTCAAGTAAGAAGATACTTTTGGTGATAATTACATTTCTGGAATCTATACTTTTAAAATATTTGGGAAATATTTCTAAAAAGATTTCAAGAACTTTTGATTGTTTCTGGCCAATATTATCTCGCTTTATTTTCTCTAATAATACCGGTAGTATCAGAATTATTGGTATTGCTTTGCAGAGCAGATTAATGATGGAAGTGCCCACAGAGGGAGTATAGATTCTGTATATATGTAGAAAAAAATAATTAAGAAACTAGCTATGCACTAACATTTAGGGATTAGCTATATTGCATTAAATACATTGTAACTTTCCAGTAATAGTAATTAAACTATTAAAAATGTTATTTTTATATTACATGTTTCACATATAATACTTAATTTGTATCTGTTTCATATGTAATATGCTATAATATTTACCTTATTTAAGCAATTATTTTTAGCAGACTTAAGTAATAGAAATAAAATAGGCATGCTTATTTTTATTTTTCAAAAAGCATATGTAAAAGAATATCTATTTTTGATATGTCTTAATTAAGCTTGAATGAAGTAGATTACACAGTTTACAATAATAGATGTGTTTCTTTAAAAAATACTACACAGTTATTGCTGAGACAATTAATAATACAATTGATATTTTTCTTTAAAAAGAATTTCTAATACACAGAACAGGATACCTTTGTTTTTTATTAGAACATACATCAGTGCAAGTAAAATTTATTAGGAATGTTTGCTGTTATTCTTAAAGGCGAATGATCAAAAACTTTGCAGATCTCATATAAATATATAATTATAATTACCCTTACTTTTTGCTTCATTGCTGTGTTTATGTTAAACATGTTTACTAATTGCCGATCCGACATGGTTTGTGTTGCAAGATGAGTTTCACAGTACCAGTTTCTTTATATCCACCTTGTTGCTCTATCTGATTATTATTATTTTACTGTGATTGAGGCAATTGTTGTGATAGTTTTCAGACTTTTATAATTACAAGAGGTAGCTGATACATTATGATGAACAGGTTACTGTGCTTGGCTTGAGATTTACAATGGTGTTTTAGTAGAAGGGTGTTCACTCCTTTTGTTTCTTAGATTGTTGTCCCAGGCACATAAAATAATTTATTTATTTATTTAAATCACATTTATATGCCACCCCTCTCTGAAGACCCGGGGCGGCTCACAACAAAAATGGTTTTAATAAAATATTGGGCTACATTTCATGAAGTAATTTGATTTTTGAAATGGAATATTCTTCTTCTGAGTTGTACTCTACTTCAGGGGTCCTGAACCTCCGATCTGTGGACTGGCACTGGAGGACCATGGCATGCCAGCAACCGGTCCGCACAAACAAGCAAAGCCCCATCCATGGGATGTAGGTAGCACACAAAACCATGCACCCTCCGGTCCGTGAAAAAACCTTTCTCCACGGAACTAGTTCCTGGTGCCCAAAAGGTTGGGGACCTCTGCTCTACTTCAAATATCGTCTGCATGTTTGAGGGGTCCTTGGTACTCTTTGAGTTTGGTTGTTTTCTTGCAGACATTTCATTTACCCAAACTAGGTAACATCAACATCAAAAAACGCTTCTGAATTTTTTTATGAAGATGTTTTAATGAAGATAGGTGTGGCATCTTGCCTTAGAACCAAATTAAAGTAATGATAAGGGTATACATCTTAGTCTGTATTTTCTGCAAATTGGTTTTAGTTAATTAAATCTTGGGTAATAGTCATAAGCTAATATCAGTCATTTACTTTTTTTATTGAATGTTTGGAAATTACATGACAGTTATTTTCTTTTTATTTTGTCACAAGAAAACAATTTTTGGTAATTAGTAATGGTCCTAGTATATCAGAACAATCATTCAAAATGCAAAGCTCTAATAAATGTGGGTGTTTGATGCTAATTACGATGTCATAACAGTGGTCATTGTAAAACCGATAACTGACCTGAATCTTTTATTTTTATATTTCACATGAAAAATAGATAACAGATGCAAAAGCATATCTCAGAAGTTCGTATTAGCATGAAGGCAAAACTAGTGTCATATTCTCTCCTTCTAAGTATGTTCCAAGAGAAAATACTTTTTTTCAAAATGAAGGTATATTGTATTCAAATAGACAATGTGTTGCTTTAAAAATTTCTAAATTATAAAGTAAGCTGATAAATGAACCTTTATACCTTTGTAAGTTGTTCCTAAACGAAGAAGGGTTAGGATTAGGTTATTTCCTAAATTTTTTGTAAACATAAGAAATAAGTATCATTGGATTAAAACAGGTATTTTTTTAGTTTCTTATGATTCCAGTTAAAAATCATATCGTATGACATATTGAAATAGTTTTTTCTTTAGTACCTCAATATGAGATATATATTTTTTTTGCATTTGCTTCCACACTTAGATTTGTATAGTGTGGATATTATCATACACCTTCTCATGTTGAATCTTTTAAAAGTAGCTGAAATGTATACAGGTAGTTCCTCTACTTGCAACCACTGTGGAGCCAGGAATTTCAGTCATAAGGCATAGTTGTAAGTCAAGATAGCACATGACTGGGCTCGATTTTACAGCTCTTTTTATAATGGTCCCAAAGAAAGTTACCATGGTTATAAAGCAAATCACAAGGTCCTTAAGCTATTCAGATGATCATTAATTGAATTGATTCTTTTGGATGGATGTTTTTTTTTCTGGGAAAAATATACCAGAAACCAGCAAAAAAAAACATTGTAAATCATGAATATGGAACACTGCAACAGGTTGTAAATGTAGGCTGGTAGCCAAGTGGTCAAAAGGCAGTCACGTGATTGGGGAGAGGACAATTGTAAAGTCCATCCTAGCTTTGAACAGTCATTAAGCAACCTGTTATAAATTGAGAACTATCATTGGATAAGTAATAGCAGCAAAAATTAAAACTCCCATGGTCTTTGCTGATATATGCTATTTCCCCTTTGTAGCCATTCATTCTCCATAGTAAATAGGTCATCTTGTTTGTAAGGGCAAGTTTTGCTTATTGCTATATTATCCCAGCTCTTTTTTATTTGCAACATCCGCTGAATAAATGTAATCCAGTCATCTTACCTGTTTAAAAGTCACAATTTCCTAGCTTAAATAAACTGGGGACTTGTTGTTTGGTAAAGAGTTTTGAATTACAAGAGTTTGGGAGAACTGAAGAAAATTGTGGTAAATGTATTATTATAGCTCTACATTAAAGAAGATAGAAGATACAGTCAAGGAAAAATATAAGTACGCTCTTGAGCTTATTGCATTGCAGCTCTATAGTTGTGCTAAAGAGATTTACCTGAAAACTGCATTTTCTTCTGATTTTTTTTTTAAACTTGCTGAACACCTACTGTATTCGAAACAGGCCTTTCTGGTTCTAACATTGGACCAAGATAGCCTAGAGTTGACAGGATAAGGAGTGGAAAGCATATGTTTCAGGGAAAAGGGCTTGAAGTAATCTATAGACACACAGAAGTTTATAACAATAAAATATTTCAGTAACCTTTTTATGTATGCTCCATTTTGTGAAGCTTTTGCCACACAAGTATGTATTTTGGTGAGCTGTCTATGGATTTTTGCTGTGTAAGTCAGTTTTAGATCTTGAATGTTTACAGATTTTTGTTGTATCCAACCAATGGCATTATTACTATAGAATCTGCACATTTCTTCTTCTCTGTCTTCTGAGCTATTTTTATTTTGCCCATTATTGTTAATATTCTAGAAAGATTTCTAATTCCAGATGTTCAGCAATTTGATTATAAAATACAGTCATTTTAAACTTCTGTTTTAAGGAAAATAATGAATGACACTGTTAATATTTTATCTTCCTCCATGTAGCCAAAGCTCTTTTTAAATTAATTTCTATGGGTTGTATGAATCAGAATCAGAATTTAGGGAATACTTAACTTTTTGAATTTTGCAATAAAACTAATGAGCTTGTATGCGTCATATTTATATTTTATTGTAATTCAGTGGAGGAAAGTAGCTGTATTCCTAAGCTACCTAATACATACATTAATGACCCAGAAAAAGGAGTGAACAGGGAAATAGAAGAATCTGTAGATGAAACAACATTATTTATGATGGTTAAAGCTTCAGTACACTGAAAAGAAATCCCAGTAGGATAGATTAGCACTGAGAAAAACAAGCAATAGAATGACAAATAAAACTTAACTTTAAATACGAGTTGATACCTCTGATGACTAATTTCAAATATTAATTCTTACTCAAGATTCAAGTTCATTATTATTAGCAGTAGTACTCAACCAAGTAGTTTTAAATAATGTAGACATTCGCTTAAAATGCCTGAATTTTTTCTTGTTTTTTAAGTTAGTAGTGAATTTGTTTTGAGTATCACAAATAATGTTGTAGATATAATGAACTAATTATGTGTTTTTATAGAGGACTTTAGACTTATTTCAAAATGTTGGTCTTATGCTACATTAGGGGTCCCCAACTTATGGTCCGTGGCCCGGTACTGAGCCGTGGCCTGTTGGTCACTGGATCACAGGAATAGCTGGTAAGCCCTCCCCCACTTGTGGTAGCACTGCTGCACAGACACTAGCAACTCCTTTGTGCATGCACGGGTCCGCTAGCATCACCACCAGCATCACATGCAGGCCTAGTGACCTGTTTGCATGTGCGCCAGCGGCCCCTTTGCTCATGGGCGCTGCTGCAGGCACACACAACCTTGCACATGCACGCACCCATTTGCTTGTGCGTGTGGGCAGGCCACATGCATGCACATTTCCCTGCTCCTCCCTTTCCTTCCAGGCTGCTAAGCTGGAAAGGTTGGAGAACTCTGTGCTACATAACAAATGATTTTTGAAGACAAATTGCAAAAGCAATGCATAAATTAGGACAGTTTATTGTTGCAAGGAAAGTCAAATTCAATTGAATATACCATCTCTATGGCATGACAGGTATTTGTCTAGTTGCCAAATACTTTGAGTCACACAGTTGCACAATACTTTAAATTAAATATGTTGTTTTATTGTCTCATTGTCTTTCCCCCCCCCCCCGACAACAAATTGTTGTATGAAATTATCTTTCTCTCTTACTGTTATAGCTGTTTGTAGACTATAATAAAAATACTTGATTTGAATCTTAACTGAATAAAGGTACTGAAATAAAATTTATTTTAAAAGTAATGAGACAATCTTTTGAATTTTCTTAGCTCAAATTGCAAATTGGATTGAATATCATCCAGAAGTAATGAAGATAAGATTTGCCTGAGACTTTGAGGAAAGGAAAAATGAAACGTAGAATATATTTTCTTTCTTTTGATCTGCAAAAATAGTTGCAGAACCAAAAGTAATAATAATTCATGCCTGTCTAAAATAGCTGACAAGTAAATCTTTTTAAAGATTTAGAAAACAAGGGTTTATAACAGATTTTATACATCTCAGCAGTTCTTTATAATCTTTACTGGCTCCCATTTCCAGCCCCAATTCAAGATGCTGTTATTAATCTATAAATCTATTCTAAGTATCTAAAAGGAAATACTTTCTCTTTCTGAAGTCATCTTCAGAGAGCTTACTTACTCTGGGTGCTCTCCAATATTCAAGTATGGTGAATAACTAACCCAGGGCAAGGTTTTTAGTGGTAGTCTTCTGATTTTGAATGCTGTCCAATACCTGGGCTATATCCTTTTTTATCTTTTAGGTGCCTGTTGATGAGTTTTATTCTCCCAGGTCTTTGCTGGTGTTTTTAATTTTTTTGCCTCTGCTTTATTCTCTAATCTTTATTTTATTTAATATAGGTATAAAACATTCTTATGTATGTTTTTAAAAGGATACAGGGCTTTTCAGGAGCCTGCCCAGCTACAGATCATACAAAAATGTTGATAGCTTGTTATGACATGTTTGGTAGGTATTTTGAGGGAAACTCACTCAAATTACTTAAAACATACAGTTTCAGTAGTTCAGTCTGTTTGTAAGACCATGCCTGGAGTTTTGATTTTAAAGTCTCAATAATGCAGACAAAATGCTGGTTTCAATTCAGTCACATATATGTTTGAGATGTGTTTTAATATTAGTAGCTCAGGTTGGTAATTGGGCTGTTGGTTTGAGATGAAAGCAACAGCCCAACGTATATATTTCTTCACCCATATCTTTCATGCCTCATCTGGGGGAGGACAGTTTCACCTAGGTTCAGAAGGATATAAAATTTTGAGAAGGAGTAATTCTTGCATCTTTAAGAAGATTCTAGTAAGACCACTCCTGAAAAAAAAGTCATTGAATCCAGAAGGTCTAAGTTATGTGCCAATACGTAATACTGATTTTCTTGACAAGGTGCTAGAAGATGAGCTAGTTGATCAAATCCTCTCTTAGATTATATGAATTGTTTAAATGAAGGTTCAGGCCAAGTTATGTCACTGAAATTGTCTTGTTACCATACTCGGTCAGCTTCGTCCAAAGAGAGATAAGTGTATGTCACTTTGTTTATTCTCCTGAATATCTCAGCAGCTTTCAATATTAACAAACAAGGTATCCTTGTGGAGAAGTCTCCAAGTTAATTCATTCCAGGATGATTTTTTCTAGAATTTGGCATTGGGGCAGATTTTGCTTGACTCCATGGCATTTATACAGTGGGGTTCTACCAGGTTCTATTTTATCCCCTATGTTTTTCAGCTTTTACATGAAAGTCTGAATGAAATCATTTGAAGATTCAGAATAAAATGTCGTCAGTTTGTTGGCAACTCTAAATTCTGTCCCTCTTTTTAACTGATGATGGTCAAAAAAAATGAAGCTCAATCCAGCCAAGAGAAAGGCATACTTTGTTGATGGCTTATCATAATCCTACTACATGGGATTGCATTCCTTCTAAAGGATCAAATTCGTAGCCTAGGAGTACCTCTGGACCCATTTTTGCCATAAGAAGCACAAATGTCTTCTGGTACAAAGCAGTTTCAAAGCTTTGGATAAAGCAGACCTCATTATAGTATGCTATGCCATGGTAACTTATTAATTATATTATTGCAAAATATATCTCACATTGGCTTTGAAGATGAATCAAAAACTTCATTTCTGACTCATACTTCAGCAAAAATATTTAATGGAACCATAATATGAACACCTCATCAGTTCTGTATGATCCTCACTGGCTGCCAATTTGTTTCTGGTCCCAGTTCACAGTAGGGGTTTATACATTTCCTCGCATGTGGAATCCTAATATCTGAAAGAATGGCTATTCTTAAATATTTCTATCTGTAGCATCAGGTCATATTTAGAGAGATATTTGTAAAACAAAACCCATGCATGCAGCTTACAAGTTTTTATTTTTTTCAACTTATACCTAATTGGGCAGTACCAAAGATTTCATCAACAATAAAGTTGAATTCTATAAAAAACTTTTCACCCACTCCTTGTATTGAACAGATTTATCCCTATACCTAAAAAAAACATTTTTTTCAGCTAGTCCCCAACTTTGGAATCCCTTACAAGTGAGTATGCCTACTGCCATCCTTATTGTGTTCCTGATGCCAGCAAAATGTTTTTGTTCTCTTTGGCTTTTTAATAATTTAATTTAATAATAATATAAATAAATTATTAATAAATAAGAATTGTTGCTGCTGTGTTTTTTTGTACTTTCTGTTACAGTTTTAATGTTTATCTGGCTGGTTTTATTTGATAGTTCTCTATTTTTTTAATAAAATATCTTAAAGTATATCTTTCTATTCATTACTTTAACTTATTAATTGCAGTTTTAATTGTAACTGTAAACTACTTAAAGGTTTCCTTTAAAGGGAGATTCATAGATGTCTTTTAATTAACAAAACAATTTTAGCCTACTAGTTTGAATTTTACTGTATATGCTTGAAGCTTTTTAATATGAAGTGATATATAAATATTTTAAAGAGAGAGTAAAAATAGAATTATTGTATTATTTAATCCTATGGTCTAACTTCCAGTAATTTCATTATTGACATTTTAGGCCTTCCTTTGTGTGAAAATAGATTCCATGATATTTAGTTAAACTGACTTAAATTTCAGTAAAGGAGAATATATATATATAGCTCAGGATGGGCCAGGTAGCCGAAGAAGAAAAGGCATGAGTCCTTCACAACATACAGCTTAAGGACTATAACAGCCATTATGTAGGGCAGACAGGAAAGAGACTTGCAGAGCACATTCATGAACACCAACTAATAGTCAGAAGACATAATGGAAATTCCTTAATCTCACAATACATAGACAGACTCAACCATAGTTTCAATTGGGAAACTGAGCATCTTAAATCAAGCTAAATGCCCCAAATGCTAGGGAATTTCTGGAAGCTTGGTATTCAGACAAATTGACCATCAATCAGCCATCAAATTAGCTAGACATAGAGATAAACCCTATTTACATTCAAAAGAGACAATAAAAAAAGCTAGAAAGGAAACAAAAAGACCAGAGCATACCTTTTTCAGCAGCCAATACTCAGATAAACAGGGATTAACAAACAAACAATCAAGCAGAAAACAATACCCGAATCAAGGCACTATCCAATACTAGCAAAGCAAGCTACTACCATATTTCTCCGAAAATAAGATCCGGTCTTTTCTTTTCTTTTTTTTGTCTCCAAAAGAGGCACCAGGTCTTTCATGTGGTGTCTTTTCCACTCACTTCGCGGCAGCGCCACCAACAATCCCGCTCAGCCAGCCCACTTTTTTTGCGGCTGAAGGAGCAGCTTCATTTTGCAGCTGAGAATTGAGCTCGGGCCTGCATTTTGCAGTCAGAGGCCTTTCTGGAAAGGCCTCTGCAGCTAAGAACTGAGCTATGGATTGAATCCATAGCTTGGTTCTCAGCTGCAGAGGTCTTCCAGAAAGGTTTCTGACTGCAAAATTCAGGCCAGGGGACGCTGCAGAAGAAGTGGGCCGATGAGGAGAGGCAGGTATCAATTCATGGGAGGCCTGCTAAGTGGGGGTGGGGTATGTAGGCATGTACCTCACCCCAAAACTAGGGCTTATTTTTGGGGTAGGGCTTATATTAGGACCACCCCCAAAAACCAAGCTAGGGCTTATTTCGGGGGAACATGGTATGTATGAACAGGGAGCAAGGCCCAAACATCTGCAAGCAAACAATCAACCTTAGAGAACTCCAAGAAGTACACAGTGAATTAAATTTATCCACACCTCACAGAGAAGATTTCTGTTTCTACTTAATTAATACATCCATATTACAAGAAGAATTCCTATTCAAAGTACCTTAAAAGTTGCATGGTTTTTCATTCATAGGTGTTATGATTTAGGGCAGGGGTCCGCAACCCCCAGTCCGTGGACTGGCACCGGTCTGCGGCATGCAAGAAACTGGGCTGCACAAACAAGCGAAGCCCGACCCCACGGGATGCAGGCAGCACACGAAAGCACGCTCCCTCTGGTCCATGGAAAAATCCTCTCTCCACGGAACCGGTCCCTGATGCCCTAAAGGTTGGGGGCCACTGATTTAGAGTCCAGAACGTATATATTCTCATGTATCCTGTATATTCTTAAAATGTATGAGACTAAATAACTTACTATTTTAACCTAAGTAAATTAAATAGGTAGGTAGGTGGGTAGTGGATGGATGGATAGATGGACAGACGGACAGACAGACACCTTAAAGATAAATTAAGCTTCAAAATAATAACTGAACTGATTAATGTTATATAAACCAAGGCACTGTATATGTTTTTGTCAACTGAAGCTTTTTTTCTTCTCAGAATTCTGTTCACTGTTTCCTTATCATCTCACTGTAGGATATTATTTCAAGTAGGAGCATTTCTGTAGTTAGTAGTATTTGGAATAGC
The DNA here is from genome assembly GCA_034064705.1 of Bothrops alternatus. NCBI lineage: Eukaryota > Metazoa > Chordata > Lepidosauria > Squamata > Viperidae > Bothrops > Bothrops alternatus. The sequence goes on from JARGCV010000075.1 coordinate 1,456,882, forward strand.
CACGTGGCTGATGAAACTTTCTTTTTGCTGTTGACCTTCTAATTACAGAAAATCATAATATTTTAGAGAGCATGTGAATTCTTTTAAGCGTTGAAGGAATTTTTGTCCTCAGTTCTTATATTGTCTCTGCTTCTAGTAGTTCTTTGCTTGATTTGTTTTGCTGTTTTAATAGTAGTATCTCAATTTAATATTGGCAGAGACATTATTTCTACATTGTGCAGAGGTTCAGAATGAGCAGGAACATTTTTAATTGAAGGAGACTAACCTGAAAGACTGGGTTAACAGGCAGTTACTAATTGTTCCTTATTAAAGATTATGTACTGCATTCACAAAAATTTGGGAGCCAGGCTGTTTGCTGAATTTATTCCAAAGGAAAACATAGGCAACCAAACTAGAAAAAACATATTCAGTTCAGTGGCATTGTAAATCCCTCAAAATTGATCTCATTCCTTTTGTCTTTTCCTGAAAGAAAAAACTTAGCTTTTTCCATTATTGGAAAGCTCAGTTTTAGGAATTGGCTTGGAATCTGTATGGGGTGATATCAATAAATGTATCTGTAGAACGTTCCAAAATTATCAATGACATAATATATTAACCATATATTTGTATTTGTGTTCAGCTCAAGCCACTTTACATCCTGGATTGTTTGATTGATTGTTAAAATATGCCAGTGCTTCCATTATCACATTTAATACAAATCTTTGGAAATTGAATTATTTCTGTATATATCAACTTGCCAAAGATGTCGTTTATCAACTTTTATCTTTAAATACATGTTGGAGCTATTGGCTTGCTTTTTGCATTTTCTATTGATTCTTTGCTGCAATCTTTTATTTATTCCAAACATTTCTTTTTGTCCAAACAGTTGACATCCATAAAAATAAATTAAAAAAAGGAATGAACACCAGGGAATAATTTGAGTTACTGACTTCATAGTTTGTTACATTATTTATTAAATAAGAGAAAAAGTAGAATTATCAGAGTAAAAGTAAACACCTTATTTGGGCTTGCTTATATCGATATATACGGTAGCAGTGGTTTGTTGTTGCCTTGTTCCACAATGTTTTTTTCAACATTCCAGTCCAGCCTTCAGTGCTGAAATTCCCTGGTAGCCTTTATCCAAATTCTAATCGGGTCCTGCTTAGCTTTCAAGCCCTGATAAATCAAGTGCTTTGGCATCTGCTTAGATTTCTTAGAGACGTCCCTCTTATTTAGTAAGATGCAGAACATTATTAGTTTATGGGACTCTAGGGGAACTGCCACCTTGTGGTGTCATCCTATTCCTTTCATAAAATAATCTCTTTGGCAGTTAATCATAGATGTTCTCCTAAAAAGAGAACTTCCCTTATCATTCTCACTCAGCAATATATAGGCTGGATTTTTTGCCTCCTGGGCAGTTACAGAGTATTTCAGTGTATAGTTCATTTATGAATTTAGAAAATAACCTCCCCTCCACTATATTGCTTTGTTACACCCAGTGTCTGTATCGCTAGCCTGTTCTCAAGGGTATAAAGAATTTGCTTGCCTTTGAATTCTGTTTCACTGGTTAATATCCAGCTTTTAGAATGAACAATTTGGATTTATACTTGGCTCTCCATATATAAGAAATATAGTTGATTTAAATTAAGTTATTGTAAAATAGTGCCACTAATTTGTATGCTTTTTATTGACTTGTTCTATAATACATTTTTAGCAATGGAAAAATTTCTGTGGATAGTAATTAATTGAACAATTTGGTTTATATAATTTTAATCTAGGGCCAGCCTATAATTAAATGTATTTTAAATGGTAGGAACAAAGGAATAACATTTGATTTTTAAAAAAAAACCCTTTTGCAGCCAATTATTTAATTTTTTCCTATTTCCATAATTATTTAAAAAAATGAATTTAGGCAAACCATACAGTATAAAGGAACATGGTGGAGATTTTGGCATATCAAATTTGAAACATTATCCTGATGCCTTTCAACAAAGGTAATTGTTGTTATGACTAGGATTTCAAGTAATGATAAATCTAATGAACTAACATTAGAATTCCTGCTGGTTAGATGGATACTATTTCTTCCTAACATTAAACAATCATTTCAGGAATTTGGAAAAAGTAAAAATAGTATTTGTTTTGTGACCTTTCTCTCTTTCTGTAGTCCTTAGTCATCCTCTTTTTTTTTAGGTATAGGGATAAATCTGTTCAATACAAGGAGTGGGTGAAAAGTTTTTTATAGAATTCAACTTTATTGTTGATGAAATCTTTGGTACTGCCCAATTAAGTATAAGTTGAAAAAAATAAAAACTTGTAAGCTGCATGCATGGGTTTTGTTTTACAAATATCCTCCTTTTTGACTTGTTTTTCTCCCTGGTTTATTTTTCTTTTTAACATTAATTTTCGGTTTGTATTGCAGTTGTTGACTCGGTAAGAAAGCAAATCAGAAACTAAAAAACTAAATGTAGTTTTAAAGGAATGTTGGAAAAAATAGAGCCGAGCATCAATTCCATCCTTTTCAGTTTTTTTATATAAATAATCCTTGTCTGTGACCTTCAGTTACTATTTATGTTTCAAGTTTTGTTTTAGAGTTGCCTGCAGATGACTTTTTGAAAAAGCTTTGCTATGTTGTTATGTATATCCTAATTACTAAAGAGATAAGGAACAAGCAATCCATGCACCAGTTGCTGCAACAAATGGTACTATAATTGTCTTTTGAAAAGCAATTTAGCAACTTCACAGCATTCTTAATTTTATAGAATATTTATAACAAATTTTAGTCCATTGTCTATGTACAGTACAAAACATTCGATATATCTACCGTATATCTAACTTTATATCACATCCCTAATGGCATTTTGGATAATGTGATAAGCTTAAATCTATTTGCAGTTGTATTTAGTAGTGTGCTATAAACAGTCTTGATGTTAATGAATCTCTGTTAATTGATGGGCAGTTTACTAGCAGATAATGAGGCTCTCAACCAGCCCTAGAGCCCTGAGGACAACAGAAAAAGCCACAAGGGCCTCGGGCTCAATTCACCTTTCCCACTGAGCCTGCTTCCCACTTCCTTGAGCTGTCACAGCCCTAAGTCTGCTGTCTTGCTGAAGAGATAGCAAGAGAGCCAGGTGATGTTATCTGGCCTATGGACATGCAGACAACTGCATGAGCCAGCACAGTGACAGAAAAAAAAAGTCACCTGTAATTTTGTGGCCCACATTTCATAAGAAGCCCAGAGGACAGAATAGGAGGACAAGTTTGTAAGCTTTGGGTTGCTCAGCATCATTCTAAGATCTGGCCACTCTTGCTTCCCTGAGCGTTTGAGTGGGGCTGCTACCCACTGTATGACGCTGAACCAGATAAGTGAGGGGCAAATCTCCCCTTCCTGCTCCTAATGAGGAGAACCAGGTGTTGCCAGCAGGGGCTGTGAAGTCCACAGCCTTTGGCTGCCTCTTGAGATTCCATCCAGATCAGAGAGCACCAAGTCTTCTGCTCTTGGTCAGCCCTACCAGATATTCAAGGCGCCTCTTCTTCCCTTCCAGGATTCTGCTTCATTACTGGAGAGGCTTCTCCTGCTATGCTTAACCCTCTCTTCAAGCCAAGACTGCCTGTGCCCAGAAGTGAGGCAGTGATTGTAACTCACAAGCAGCTCCATGCTCCTTACCCTAACCATCGTAACCCTATGAAGTCATAAAGCCTAGTATGCTTGATACTATGATTATGGTGTAATCCACAGGTCGGCAACCTGCGGCTCTTTGAGCCTTCCCCTGTGGCTCCCAGCCTCCTCCGCCATTTGCAGACAGAGACAGAGAGATGCAATTGAGCTTCCCTGCCTCTCTCTCTCTCTCTCTCTCTCTCTCTCTCTCTCTGTGTGTGTGTGTGTGTGTGTGTGTGTGTGTGTGTGTAAGTAAAAGAGAGTGCACTCACAGTGTTCTCCGAGGAGCTGAAAAGCTTATTGGGCGGAGCTCCTCCCTTTGCTGCGTCTCTGCAGGAAGGGTAGGAGAGAGCTAGCTAGCCCAGCTATGCTGACTCAGGAATTCTGGGAGTTGACGTTTATGAGTCATAAAAGAGCCAAGGTTGCCTACCTCTGAACTTGTTGGAGAACAGCTTGAAGCCAGCTTGCCAGGTGAGCAGCAGATGGGAGAGAGGGGGGGAGAGAAAGAGAGAGGAAGGGAGGGAGAGAGGCGGGGAAGAGGACTGGCAGACCAAGGGCAGATAGAGAGAGAGGGAGGGAGAGAGAGAGAGAGGGCACATACCCTTTTTTACCTGTGTGTATATGTGTATACACACACACACACACACACACACACCTATGATAAAGGTAAAAAAGGATATATGCAGTCTTATCTTCATTTTAGATATCCAAATGATTTTGCGGCTCCTGGTGTTTTGTTTTCAGTGGGAAACGGGTCCAAATGGATCTTTGAATGTTTTGGGTTGCCTACCTCGGTGTAATCAGTGCAGATAACATGTACAATGACTAGTGCTATGCTGAAAGAATGCATGGAAACCTCTTTGGGGTGAGTTCCCCAAAGAAATTCACATGGAAAGAGGCCATCATTGAGTGTCAAGCTCTGGCACAGAGATGACCATGCCTGGCCAGATGAATGCAGCCCGGAACCAAGATTGGACTACTGCTGAGATAGGTAGGCAGGCAGACAGACAGATAACTTCTCTCCCATCCCTCCCCCCCCTTGCCAGTAAGAGGGCAAACCAGGACAGAAAAGCATCTAAGATTACCCACATCCTGGATTTCAAGATCTAGGAGAATTGAGCATATTTTGTTGTTTTCTGCTCTTTTTATTCTTTTTTTTTTACATTCTTATATGTATGCTTATAATCTCTGAACTGAGATAAAATATTTACTTAATGATGGTCAACTTCAAATGGCAGCAGTTCTACAAAGTCTCAGAACTGTATTAGAGAGTGCATTATTTCAATTTGCTATTGAATTCAAACAAAAATAAATGTGCAAATCTCTGTTCTTAGAAGTTTTCTTTAGGATTTAATTCTTAGCATTCAACATAACTACAGTATTATGTTATACAATTCATTTCACTCTAGTAAAACTATGGAAGATTTTTCTTTTCAGACAGTGCCAGAAAATATTTACAGTTTCTGGATACATGATAAATGTAACAATGAAATAACTTATTAAATGAGCACAGAATCAGATAACTAATTTATGTTCATTAATTATTTTTAAATTAGCCTATTGATGAAGATGAAAAATGTATTTTTCTGATTTTTTTAAAATTACCGCTTAACAAAGATAAATAAATGTTATAGCTCAGGGGTATCAAACTCAATTTCATTGAGGGCCGCATCAGCGTTGTAGTTGCCCTCGGGGGGGCAGGTGGGTGCGGCCTACTGGGTGGGTGTGGGTGGAGTGGGTGTGGCCTACTGGGTGGGCGTGGCCAGCTCTACATCATTCGCATCAAGGGTGTCTGGGGGCCTGGGCAGGAGTGGGACAGATCTGAGGGTCTCTGGCAGAAAGGGGTGGGACCAGGGCAGAATCCGTCAAGCCGGATATATGAAGTAGGCGAGGGCCATTTGCTGGCCACTTCCAGGTGATGGTGCATTTCTTCATTCCTCATAAAGGGTGACATTTCCCCAGCATGCACCCAGGGGGTGGGGCCGATGCAGCAGGGGCTGGTTCCTCGCTATTTCCAGACGGCCTTGTGGAGCTAAGACTGAATGCATTTCAGCATAGATGGCCACCACAAAATTGTACATTGGCTCCTGGCCGGCCTGGGCCAGGGCCAAGGCAGCAGGGGCTATTCCCTCACTGTTTCCAGGATGGCTTCGCGGGCCACATGAAAACACTGCGCGAGCCACATCTGGCCCCCGGGCCTTGTGTTTGACATGTCTGTTATAGCTTCTGCCCAGAAAGAATTTTAAGTATTATATACATTTACATTTGGGAATTGCATTATCTAAATAGTTGTCTGAAAATGCTTTTTTGTAATAGTTCCAAAAAGTGGCATGAGCAATACTGTTTTATGACTAGAAAAGTTGTACAAAGTATGTGGTAATACAACCTACTTTGTTAGAATCTTATAATATAAATTGAAAAGATTGGCTTGGCACTTATAGTGGTTACATTTTCTTAGACAAGTATCAGGTTGCTAAGCTTTTTTGGAAGCAGTTTCTATGTCCTTAACTGCTCCTATTTCTACTTTGCTTTTGCCTATGGATTTAGAACTCTGGAATTCTAACCTTAAGCTGTCTGGCAGCTTTGTATTCTTGTTTTAAAGATAGCTAGAATATTTCCTGTAGAGCAGGGGTGTCAAACCCGATCACATCGTGGGCTGTGTCGTGACGTATCGGGATTTGTTTTACCCTTGCAGGACCAGGGTGGGCATGGCCTGCATGGGTCGATGCAGCCCACGGGCCATGTGTTTGACATGCCTCCTGTAGTGCAGTGCATTGCACCTAGAGTCTCTTTGGGCTTTAGGAAGTAGTTAATGTCCATTTAGTTATAGATAATTCATTTGAATGAAGTTATGTTTTTTTTTTGTCTTCTCAACTAAAAGTATTAGTAGGACATGAAGTGGCAAGTGAGCATATATCTTAAAGTAGTTCTGATCAAGCATGCAACCCACAGTTTTTGCAGTTGTATAGAGATTTTTTAAATCAACTGAGACAACATATTACATGGTATTACTTCAGTCTAAGGTAAGAAGGGGTGTTTTTGAATGTCACCAGTGATTTCCCACCAATAATTTGAATTATTATTAATGATGTTAATTAAATTATTTCTTTTGTATCTTACAGTTAGAATAGTAGCCATTATTGTCAACATGTTCTTGAAATTTGATATGAGAAATATATTATAAACAATGAATATAATAAACTGCATGTAAAAATAGGGGGGGTTATGTTGGTGGGCCTAGGGACTTTGATGGAGTGACTAGTGATACCTAAAACAAATAGTTAAGAAGCACTCTTTTAAATCCTTACAGCAAAGCTTATTTGCCTCACTGCTAAATTATATATAGTAAATACTCTAAAAAAACATTATTCAAACAAATCTTGATTCCTGAAGCAATCATTCTGTCTTTAAAAAGTTAAACAAACTATCAGATTGCTATTATTTAGAAACTTAAAACACCAACTTATTTTACAACATGGATTTATTTTTTCATAATGATCTAAATATTATGTGTTACCCAGATACCTATGTTTTTTTGACCTCTTTGAAAAACGTCAATGTACCTGTTCAGTTAAAAATCCCAAAAGTTAAGTATCCAGCTAGGAATCCTGTGGACAAAGCAGTAGTAAGTAATAAAATATGGGCCAATTTTCCCTAAATCATTATAGCTTAGGTTTCATTGATGATGTACCTAACATGTAATCTAAAATTAAATTCATGTTTGGCAGTATGAACATTACCAAATTATTTTTTTGCATATGACCCCATACAATGGACAATCTGATTAGATTTAATAGTAAATTTAGGTCGTTACAGATTCCCCAGCTTCCAATATTGTAAATGTCGAGGACGGTGAAGCATTTACTTTCTTTAACACCTTCAGTTGGTGTTTATTGGTATTTCTCTAATACTGTATCTAATAATATTTAGTATTTAATAAAGATAAAGCTTAGCATTCCCAAAAGACGGAAGGTCCACTGCCTTCTTGCTATCACCTGAGAAAATGTTGCTTCATTTTTCCTCAGCATGAACTTTATTAGCATTTTATTTACTTCTCCTTTCTTTTTGTTTAACTTCCACTCTGAGAAACTCAAAGCTTATGACTGTGAATCTCAGTTGGCTCTAATAAAAATGAATTTTAGATTTATTCACAATATCCCATTTTTCCTAAAATATATGAAAATGTATTGAGATATAGGTTACATAAAATCTGTGAAGAAGATTGAAAATAGAGTAGGAATTTAAAACTATACCCTATGCACTTTTAAAAGTGGAAAAACAGGGTTTGCTTTTGGTCCCGTGGATTTAATTTTTATTGGAAAATCCTTTTTTATTTATGTGCTCCCAGGAATATATAGTAAGTTTATCAGGCTTAAGATACAGGAGGACCTGGACAGACTTGAACACTGGGCGCTATCTAACAAAATGAAATTCAGTGATGAAAAAAGTAAGGTTCTACATTTAGGCAAGAAAAACCCAAATGTACAGGAATAGTATAGGGGGTACCTTGCTCAGTAGTAGTAACTGTGAGAGGGATCTCGGAGTCCTAGTGGACAATCACTTAAATATGAGCCAGCAGTGTGCTGCAGCTGCCAAAATAGCCAACACAGTGCTAGGCTGCATTAACAGAGGGATAGAATCAAGATCACGTGAAGTATTAATACCACTTTATGCCTTGGTAAGACCACACTTGGAATACTGCATCCAGTTTTGGTCACCACGATGTAAAAAAGATGCTGAGACTCTAGAAAGAGTACAGAGAAGAGCAACAAAGATGATTAGGGGACTGGAGGCTAAAACATATAAGGAACGGTTGCTGGAATTGGGTATTTCTAGTTTAATGAAGAGAAGGACGAGGGGGGACAAGATAGCAGTATTCCAATATCTCAGGGGCTGCCACAAAGAAGAGGGAATCAAGCTATTCTCTAAAGCGCAGGACAAGAAGCAACGGGTGGAAACTAACCAAGGAGAGAAGCAACCTAGAACTAAGGAGAAACTTCCTGACAGTGAGAACAATTAATCAGTGGAACAACCTGCCTCCAGAAGCGGTGAATGCTCCAACACTGGAAGTTTTTAAGAAGAGACTGGACAGCCATTTGTCCGAAATGGTGTAGGGTTTCCTGCCTGAACAGGGGGTTGGATTCGATGACCGCCAAGGTCCCTTCCAACTTTTTATTGTTTTGTTGTTGTTGTTATTATTATTATTATTATTATTACTATAAATCTAGGAGCCAGCCAGGACTTCTAGAGGTTAGCTTGATATGTAGTAATCTAAGTTTTTTTAAAAAAGTTGGTCTTTCTATAGAGAGTTCTTCTATGTTCTTCCCCTTTGCTATCCAGCAAGTTCTTAATAATAAGGGATGAATCCTACAGAAAAATCTGATTTTTGGGTTATCCTTCATTGAGTAATTACTGACTGATAACAGGAACAAACAAAAAGTAGAAATGGCTACTTGGCTATACAACAGCATGTGGAAATTAAAGAGAAACTAAAGACAGCCAAACAGCCACATTGAAATGCAGTGTACTAGTCCATGAGCTAGCAGAAAAATATGCTGGTGTAAAGTGTTCTGCCAAGTAGCCAAGCCCTGTTCTGCCTTGGTAATGAAGCCAGCTAATGGTTCTGTCCCTATAGTTTTAAAGCAGGACAAATTATGAAAGTCAAATTTGGATTTCCCTTCCTTTGTTTCCCTTCTACTTGGCTGTGAGAAAAACAACACTTGTTCTCATTTATGTGGATGGGATATGGCTGAGCAAACATTAGCATGTGCTTTGAATGATGGATTTAGCCACCTATTGTGTTGCCTACTAATAGGTTGCAGAGACTAAGTATCTGTAGAAGTCCTTCCACTTTCACTCTGCACTCTTCCTCTGTTCCTGCAATCTGTCAGCTCAGCTATTTTTGGACATAGGCTCAGCATTCTTTCAAAAGGGAATGAATGCAATTCTGGCAGTGAGTGGCCATGACTGGCAACACAAAGTAGCTTGTGGTGTAGACAAAATGATGTTCTCTTCCCATTCCCAGTAATAGAAACAGTATGAGGTATACCTACATAAAAATCATTGTCAGCAGAAGCAATGGAAAACCTATAACAGTGATGACGAACCTTTTAGAGACCGAGTGCCCCAAAACTGGCCCCGCCCCCACTCCACCCCCTGCCCCGCCCCCACTCAGCCTGCCTGCAGGGCCACTCACTGCCTCCAGAGCCCTCCGCAGATCGCCCAGGCAGCCCAGCAGCGCCATGGTGGCCACGCCCTCTGCCGCAGCATCAACTGTGTGCGATGACGCATGATGGCAGAGTCTTATCTACGCTGCCTGGCTGCCATGTCTTTGGCTGTGCTGCTCTGCGTGGGCCACGCTCAGGTCAACTCACCTCCAGGGGTGCTGGGGAGAGACAAGACTGGGGCAATGGCACGTGTGTCCACAGAGAGGGCTCCAAGTGCCGCCTCTGGCACGCGTGCCATACGTTCGCCACCACTGACCTATAATGCACTCATTATCAACAAAACTAATAAAACCAATATAGCTCTTAACTCCCTTATTTAAAGTGATTGTGCAATACTGGACTAACACTCTTCAAAAGAGCACTAAACTCATGTATATGAGCAACCTGTGTGAACCTGACAAGCACTCTGAAAAGTTTAGGCTAAGCATAATGCAGGCTAATAATAATCTGCAGGAGCCAGGGGTTGTCCTGTCACACAAGCTAAAATAGCCATAGAGATTACCCTGTAATTGTTGGGTGATGTTTTCATAGTAATCTAAAATGGCCATTAGAAACTATAGAGATCCCAGTCCATGACATGCATTATTGCTTACCTTATAATGGAATTTGTGTGGCAAAAATTGTTTTATGAGAAGATGGCCAGATTTTGTGTGTGGCACCAACACTAGACAAGGATGGGTGTTAACCAAGAAACTCTGGATCATGTTTATTGATGTCCTTGGGTGGGATCAGAATAGTGGTAGTGTATCCCTCTTTGCCTTATTTGATCTATCAGTGGCTCTCAGTAAAATCAATCATGCTATTCTTTTGGACCAACTCAGGAGATTAGAATAGGAGGCACATTATTACTCTGGTTCTTCTTTCTCCAGAGCCAGTCAGAATAGAGAGGGGGAAAGATCTAGACTACTGTTTCACAAAGTGCCTCAGGACTCTATTCTTTCCCCATTCTCCTATTTAATATCTACGTAAAACTGCAGATGAGCTCATCCATTGGAATGGGTTAAGATATCAATAATGAACATTGATGTCCACGTGTATATTTCTGCATCAAATCCTCCTGTGATGCCATTGAGATACTTTCCCATTGTTTGGAAATTGTAGGAGTCTGGTTGAAGAATAGTTGGCTTCAGTTCAACCCTGGCAAGGCTGAGTGGCTCTGGATTCTGAGGCCTCCTGGATCCAGATATATTCTATCTTTAACTCTGAATGAGATGCCACTCTTCCAGTCAGAATAGGTGCACGATTTTAAGACTTCTCCTGGATTCATAACTCCAGCTCAAGGAGTACGTGGCAGTTGTGACTAGAAGGGCCTGTGCACAAAATCATCTTGTTTGCCCATTTCTCCCATTTCTGGATCAAGGATAGTATCATGTATTCGTCACCTCCTGTTTGGACTGTTGTAATTCATGCTTCATGGGGCTACTCTTGAAAACCATTTGGAAGCTGTAACTAATCCAGAATGCATCAATGCAGGCACTTTGGAACGCATCAAGATAGGACCATGTAATGCCACTTTTTGGCAAGATACACTTCATTGCATTAAGGTTTCTGTGCAATTCAAGGTGCGTGTTGTCACCCAGAAAGTTCTACATGGCAGAGGATCAGATTATCTGCAAGGCCTCCAGTGTTCAATTGCTTCTGCTTGTCACACCAAATCTGATAGGGATTAAAACTGTAGGAACAGAACCACTAGCTGGTTTTGTTACTAAGGCTATTTGGCAGCATATTTTACGCCAACATATTTTAAGTTTTGGGGCCAGGTGAGTCCTGTTGTTATCCATCTGTTATTTGTTCCTTTGGCACGCTATATGTTGTTGTCATTTTTTAACGTTTTGGATTGTTATTGTTTTGTTTTATTACTGTTAGGCAATCGGAATCCCTGCAGCAAGATGAGATGCTGTATAAATAGTTTAAATAAATAAGGGTGGGGTCAGTCTGGGAGTGAGCTCCACAACTATTTTTTTAAAAATAAAAACTATAGAAAGATTCTACCTTTCTCTATGCAACTATGAAATTTCCACTGTTTCATAATACACTAGTTTAGTTATACTTATTGCCTGTTTTGATAAGAATATTTGGATTCTTGTGTTCAATTATTTTCTGCTAAATAACAATTTTCTGGAATAGGAGATGCAGTTTTGTGTCTGTCCTCATTGTTAAAAATCAGACATTTAATTGCCCAGCACTGCAATATGTGTTAATTATTTTTATATCGCTAGATTTGTTTTTTCTTCCTAGTGTTTTCCTGCAACTGCAGGGCCTGCTCTTTTTTTTTCTTTTTTTTTTTTCTTTGATCAATTAAATGTTGATCCATTTGGTTGCAACAGGAATTGACCAATCTGATTGTCGCCCAGGCTTGACTCCGTGGGCTAAACGAAGGTGACTGGCCCAAAGTCATCCAGCCAGCTTTCATGGCTTAGGTGGGACTAGAACTCACAGTCACTTGGTTTTTAGCCTGATACCTTAATCACTAGACCAAACTGTCTCTTTTTATATCTAGATTAAGCCTATATATATAGTTTATATTCTAATGAGGGAAAGAAATGAAAAGAAAGAAAGAATGTGTACAGTATATTGAAAAACAAAACAAAGTCCTTTTTGGTCACTTTGATAGAACATTAAATGGCCTGAAATATAAGTTAAAATTTTCTACCTCAGCTGTAATGTTTCCAGCACATTAGTTAAAATAGAGATCTCCAAACTTGGCAACTTTAAGCCTTGTGGACTTCAACTCCCAGAATTCTCCAGCCAGTATGGATGGCTGAGGAATTCTGAGAGTTGAAGTCCACAAAGCTTAAAGTTGCCAAGTTTAGAGACCCCTGAGTTAAAAGAATGTCATATTATTTTCAAAAACTATTCAGCATCAAAACATTTAAAGATTTTGTGCTCAAGAGTAATGAAGCCAAGCAGTTTCTTAGTAAATTATATATATATATATATTTGCATTTGTGTGCCTCCAAATGGTATCGGTATATACATAGAGAACTGTACTGTACATATAATAGGAAAGGCAAAAACAGAAGTAAGGATTGTGAGCTCAAGGACACCTAAAGATACTTGCAATAATGAGGAGGTGGAGATGGCAAAGAATGAAAGTCATTCCAGAAGCACGATAAGGAGGTCATGTGGAACAAGAGAGAGGCAAAAGAAAGCAAGGAAGTGTGCCAGCTGGAACTCAGTGACAGTGTGCTAAATATCTGAACTGAAAAATAATAGATTAATATGATAAAACATTTCACCTAATTAATAACAGGATTTCTGAAGTATTTAATTTAGTAGTTTTTAACTTTTAAAAAGAAAGTGAGAACTTTTTATCATTTTTAAAGTAAGGAATATTAATTCTTAAGCAAACAATTGGGAGGCCGGAAAATGTATTATTATAAAGAGGTCATAGCAGCTCCTTGCTCTTCAGCCTGAGCCTTGCAGGGTTTGCACATTCTCTTCATTCCTTAGTGGCAACTATTCCAGCCTGACAACAATGTACAAACATTACTTTTAAAATCCTGGATATATGATATACAAAGGAATTGTATGTTGGTTGATTGACAGATTGATTGATTGATGCAGTACCTTAAGGAGTTCAATACCTTAAGTCTTTTAAGAAATTGTAAAACGTATAGATACTAAACAGGTAGTCCAGTATCTTAACACTACATCCCATGATGATTTGGTTAAATCTGTTCTCATTTCTGAAAAGAACTCAAGGCAGTTTTTAGCAGTTTATGGGGCAAGTGTAACTTTAAAGTACTTACAATTGTACAGAAATTAAAATTATTCCACTCATTGCTTTGTTCTGTGGTTAAAATCTAACTATACAGGAAACAAAGCAGGTAAGTTTCCTGGTGCCTGAGTCTAGGAAAAATTTAATTTTATATACCACATATTTTATATGAAATAGTGTTTCCATGCTCATTGGGTAAACACTGAGAACTTCTTAGTTTGCTTTGAAATTGGTGCTATCATGAAGCTTCATGTTAAAAATAAGATGCAGACTTTTAACATTAAAAGTCCAGGATGTCAATGGTGCTTAAACTTAATAGTGAAGACATTTTTAAACCTGCTGAGAAAGTATTAGAAAACCAATGCTGGATTATTGGTTTATTTATTAAAACAACGTATGTTAACATTTTTAGTTTTTGTACAGCTGCAGTCTTTGTTTCATAGGAGTTTCACTATCACTAATAACTTTGCTGGATGCCACTTCAGAGAAAAAAAGTTAAAAGATATTTGTGAAGCCACAGTGATCTTTTGAAAAATCTGTTGAGTGCAATAGTTACCTTTATATTTTTCATTCTACCTTCATTTTGGACCTAAGTATACTAGGATTGATACAATCTTTCCAAGTTTGAATACCCTCCAAGAGTATAGAATTCAACTTCCACAGAATGCCTCAACCAGCATGACCATTGCTGAGTATATTGCCAGCTAAAGAGATTTGAAGATCATCCAAGGTGGGAGAAATCTGATCTCTATTAGATTTCAAATGTGTGGGCTGTTCTGCACCCATCATTAGGTTAGTTATTAAACTTAATTCTAAAATCCCTGGAAATACAAAAAGACATCATTTCATCCTTCACTTACTCTTCCCAGGATATAATCATTAAATGGGTTTCTGATTATAACTGAGTAAATATTGATAGGAAGTTTTTAAAAAGTTCTGTTATTTCAATGTCCCACTTTTCATTGTGTCATAAAATACTGTTGCTTGTTGAAATTAATAATATAATATAATAATATTATTTATATAATATAATAAATTAGAACAATTTCAACGTCTATCACTGAGGTTAGATCAGAATGGATTATTAATTTTGTTACTGGAATAGCCAGTCAAGTTAACTGTTGTTTCCAGATACCCATCAACCTATATTTTAAATTGAATCAGTTAATCTACAACGTCTTCATATATTTCCCAAAAATACTAACCTGTAATAGCCTTAATCTGTTAAGGTAGGCACTGGCTCAAAAGCTGTTTCTTAGCACTTAGCGTATTCAATGAAGACAGTAGTGTCACTACATACATTTAGAGCAGGGGTTCCCAAACCCCGGTCCGTGGACTGGCACCAGGCCGCAGCACGCCAGAAACTGATCCTCGCAAACAAGCAAAGTCTCATCCGTGGGATACAGACAGTACATGAAACCATGCCCCCTCCGGTCCACGGAAAAACCTCTCTCCACGGAACCGGTTCCTGGTGCCCAAAAGGTTGGGGACTTCTGATTTAGGTCACATAGTTTATATGCAGAGAATTTTAAAAAAGGTCAAGCCAGCACTGTGAGAGTGCTTCTGCCAGTTATGGTCAACAATATTGAGTTAGCACTAACTTAAAATGTTTGCTGTTCTGCTACATTTTTGTTCACCCTGAAAAGACCTCCTTATCATTTTCAGAATGTGGCAAAAGCATAATTTACTAATCTTAAGAGTTGCAGAAAGGGTGAGAATCACTTATGCACCTTGGTACGTAAGAATCATTTATGCATCTTGGAGAGCAGCTAACAAGGCAAACACTACCAACATTTTTAATCTCCAGAATTAAATCTGGACAGATTGTCAGTGGATTGTGATGCAGTGAGGTATAGTGGCAAAAGTTCACAGCAGTGTCAAATTCTGGGAGAGAACATAGGAGTCCTGCCAGTGGCTTTGATTTTTGCTGTTGCTGTTTAATATCAGCTACTAGTGATTTAATTCAACTATCTTGAAATGGAAAATGCAACAACAACAAAAATGGAAGGGATTGCCAATGTCCCATTGCTTCTAATTGTTCTTTTCTTATTTTATTTCCTGTTTTTGGATACTGTTTGGTTGAGATGCCAAATTTTTCTCCCTCGTTTCTCTATCTGAGACTTATAAGCATAGTAAACACCAGGTTGTAGTTGCATTGTTTGGCATACTCTGTATGTCTTAGCATATACTGTATTGCCATTCTTATCAATGTCAACGTGAGATATGTAATTTTTATAACTTCAGTTTAACTATTGTATAATTAGAACATTTAATACATCCAGGGTTCATTTTATGTGCTTTTTTTATTATAGAGTAGTTTCCATAATAAGACAAGTTCCAATATACAAAAAAGGAGACAAGAAGATACCCCCCTCTAAATTACAGCCCTATAAACCTTATTGATATAACAATGTAGATGTATGCAAAACTCTTCCTTGTGGGGCAGAGAGGCAGCTGCTTTTGCTTGGGCAGAGCTTTTTCAAATAAGGACTTAAAACAGGAAATAAAAAGGGAGAAGGAAACTTGGCAGGAACCTTGGGAAGAATTACCTGCTGAGCCCTGGTAAGTTTGTAGGGTTTCTTGTTTAATTACAAATTCACCTTTTTTTTTCTTTTTTTAGCAGCCATAAAAGGGGTTTCTCCTTCCCCTTTCTTCTAAAGTTTGCCCTCAGCACAGGTTTGGAGGGGGTGGAGCTTTCTGCTGCAGCCCCCCTGCTGGCTAATCCCTGGTAGCTGGGAGCAAGCAGCTCACTCTTCCTTGTGGGGCAGAGAGGCAGCTGCTTTTGCTTGGGCAGAGCTTTTTCAAATAAGGACTTAAAACAGGAAATAAAAAGGGAGAAGGAAACTTGGCAGGAACCTTGGGAAGAATACCTGCTGAGCCCTGGTAAGTTTGTGGGGTTTCTTGTTTAATTACAAATTCACCTTTTTTTTTAGCAGCCATCGCACCCCTTACTTAAAACAAGTAAGAAAAAATCCAAAAAGTAAACTGAGACCAAAACAAAAATTTGAACAACCCAAAAAAGCTGTGTTTTTTTAATAATAATTAGTATAATAATAACAGCAAACATATAATAACAAGAAATGGAGATAGATAGCCAGCAGACGGAGGGGAGCTTCCCAGTGTTTTGTATTGAGGCAGGAGAAGATCTTCAGGGATGCAGCAGGAGCGTCCCACTCCATGCTGGGCAGCTCTCCAGCTGCTTTGGAGAATGGAGATCTTGGGCAGGGAGGACATCAATCTGTGGAAGAGGGACAGGCTCCCTTAGTTGAGACCCTTTCCCTGGAGGATGTGCCCATATCTTCTTGCACCAAGGATACTTCTCCGCGGGTGGTGGGAGGGGGGCTTCTTGTAGTGGGTGATTCAATTGTTAGAAATATAGAGAGACGGGTTTGTGATGGAAGCGTTGACCACATGGTAAACTGCCTGCCGGGTGCAAAGGTTGCGGACATCACGAGGCATCTAGACAGGCTGATAGACAGTGCTGGGGTAGAGCCAACTGTTGTGGTACATGTCGGTACCAATGACATTGGGAAAGCTAAGCGGAAGGTCCTGGAAGCCAAATTTAGGTTGCTAGGTAGAAGATTAAAGTCCAGGACCCCCAAGGTTGCATTCTCAGAAATGCTACCTGTTCCACGCGCAGGGCCAGCTAGACAGGCAGAGCTCAGGAGCTTCAATGCGTGAATGAGGCAGTGGTGCCGGGAGGAAGGGTTTAGATTCATTAGGAACTGGGAAACATTTTGGGACAAGCCACACCTGTACAGAAGGGACGGGTTACATTTGAACCATAATGGAACCAGACTGTTGGCGATTAATATTAAAAAGGTTTCAGAGCAGCTTTTAAACTGATTCATAGGGGCAAGTCGACAGGAGCTGGGCAGCTTCCGGTTCGAGAAGGCACACTGCCTAATATGGAGGGTGGAAGTTATGCACACACTGGTGAGTCAACAGGAAAACTAAATTGTAATAGTCAAGCAGAAGGACATGGTAAACCATCTACAAATTCTACAACCAAATTCTACAGTCAAAATCCACAGTCAAAGTTGAAAGTGCACCAGAAAATTACATATAAATGTCTGTACACGAATGCTAGAAGCATTCGAGCAAAAATAGGGGAATTGGAATGCTTGGTGAAGGAAAATAATATTGATATTATCGGCATAACAGAAACCTGGTGGACAGATGAAAACCAATGGGACACAAGGATTCCAGGTTACAAATTGTATAGGATGGACAGGAGAGGGAGAAATGGTGGTGGCGTGGCCTTGTACATAAATGAGTTAGAATCTCATGAACTCGAAATTCAAGAAAATTCAAACTCACCCACAGAAACATTGTGGATAAAAATCCCAGGACAGGAAACTAATCTGACGTTAGGGATCTGCTATCGCCCTCCCAACCAAACTCCAGAGGCAAATTGCTATTTGGAAAAAGAATTTAAGGAGGCCTCAAAAAGAAATAGGGTAGTCATAATGGGGGACTTCAACTATCCCCAAATAGATTGGGTAAATTCTTGTTCTACACATGAAAGAGAGACAAGGTTCCTCGACATGTTAGCCGATTATTCCCTTGAGCAGATGGTCATGGAACCTACCAGGAGAAAGGGGATCCTAGACTTGGTTCTAACTAGCGCACAGGATTTGGTTCATGATGTCCTTGTAACCGGGCCCATAGGAACCAGCGATCACAACACAATAACCTCAAGAAGCCTTCCCTGGACCCAGCTGTTTTAAACAACTACCGTCCTGTCTCCAATCTTCCCTTTATAGGTTGTTGAGAAGGTGGTGTCACTCCAGCTCCAACGGTCCGTGGATGAGGCCGATTATCTGGGCCCTCAACAGTCAGGATTCAGGCTCGGCTACTCCACGGAAACTGCTTTGGTCGCGCTGACGGATGATCTCTGGCGGGCCCGGGATAAGGGATTATCCACTATCCTGGTGCTACTTGACCTCTCAGCGGCTTTCGATACCATTGACCATGGTATCCTTCTGCACCGACTGGAGGGGTTGGGGGTTGGGGGCACTGTTTTGCGGTGGTTCACCTCCTACCTCACTGGTCGGTCGCAGTCGGTGTTGGCAGGGGGTCAGAGGTCGACCCCTAGGTTCCTCCCTTGTGGGGTCCCTCAGGGATCGGTCCTCTCCCCTCTGCTGTTTAATATCTACATGAAACCGCTGGGTGAGATCATCCGACAACACGGGGTGAGATATCATCAGTATGCTGATACCCAGCTTTACATCTCCACCCCGTGTCATTTCAGTGAAGCAGCGGAAGTGATGTGCCGATGTCTGGAGGCTGTTAGGGTTTGGATGGGTGCCAACAGGCTCAAACTCAACCCCGACAAGACAGAGTGGCTATGGGTTATGCCTCCCAAAGATATTTCAATCTATCTGTCCATTAGCCTGGGGGGAGCTTTTGACCCCCTCGGAGAAGGTCCGCAACTTGGGCATCCTCCTCGATCCACAGCTAAATTTGGAACATCATCTTTCAGCTGTGGCGAGGAGGACATTTGCCCAGGTTTGCCTGGTGCACCAGTTGCGGCCCTATTTGGACCGGGAGTCCCTTCTCACAGTCACTCATGCCCTTATCACCTCGAGGTTCGACTACTGCAATACTCTCTACATGGGGCTACCTTTGAAAAATGTTCGGAGACTTCAGGTAATGCAGAATGCAGCCGCGCGAGCAGTGTTGGGCTTGCCTAGAAATGCCCACATTTTGGCATCACTCCGCGAGCTGCATTGGCTGCCAATTGGTCTCCGAACCCAATTCAAAGTGTTGGTTATGACCTATAAAGCCCTACATGGCATCGGACCAGGTTATTTACGGGACCGTCTGCTGCCTCATGAATCCCAGCGGCCGGTTAGGGCCCACAGAGTGGGCCTTCTCCAGGTCCCGTCAGCCAGACAGTGTCACCTGGTGGGGCCTAGGGGAAGAGCCTTCTCTGTTGCGGCCCCGACCCTCTGGAACCAACTTCCCCCGGAGATCCATGTCGCCCCCACCCTCTCCGCCTTTCGTAAATTGCTTAAAACATACTTTTGCCGGCAGGCCTGGGGCAGCTAACACCTTGCCCCTAGACAGTGTATGTTTGTGTGTATGTTTGTGGAATGATTGGTTTCTTTTTTAACTTAAGGGTTTTTATATTTATGTATTTTATCGTAATTTCTATCATGTTGTAAGCCGCCCTGAGTTCTCCGGAATAGGGCGGCATAGAAATTAAATAAATAAATAAATAATAATAATAATAATAATAATAATAATAATAATAATAATAATAATAATAACCTTCAACTTAACCATGGATAGCAAATTGTCAGTGAAAACTAACACAGAGACCTTAAACTTTCACAGAGGGAATTTTGACAAAATGAGGAAAATAGTAAAGAAGAAACTAAAAGGAACAGTAAAAAAAGTCAAATCCCTCCAAAATGCTTGGAAACTGTTTAAAAATACGTTACAGCAGGCTCAAATAAAATGCATTCCTAAAAGAAGAAAGAGGATTGGAAAGTCCAAGAGGATACCAGTATGGCTTACGAATGAGGTAAAGGAGGTTATTGGAAAGAAGAAAAACTCATTTAAGAAATGGAAGGCTCTTCCTACCGAGGAGAACAGGAGGGATCACAAACTCTGGCAGACCAAATGCAAGGCGATAATCATGAAAGCCAAGAAAGACTTTGAGGAGCACATAGCCAAGAATATTAAAAATAATAACAAAACCTTTTTAAAGTACATCAGAAGCAGGAACCCAACCAAAAAATCAGTTGGGCCACTTGATGAAAATGGTCAGAAGGGGATAATCAGAGAAGACAAGGAGATTGCTGAGAGGCTAAATGACTTCTTTGCCTCCGTTTTCACCGAGGAGGATAGAGAACATTTGCCTGCCACTGAATTAGTTTTCCCAGGGAGGGAAATAGAAGACTTAAACCTGATAGAGATAAACAAGGAAGATGTTCTTGCATGCCTTTCTAAACTAAACGTCAACAAATCGCCGGGTCCAGATGGCATCCACCCTAGAATTCTCAAGGAACTCAAGTGTGAAATTGCTGAACTTCTAGCTAAAATATATAATCTTTCTCTAAGATCAGGCACTGTACCGGAGGATTGGAGGGAAGCAAATATAACCCCGATCTTCAAGAAAGGATCCAGAGGTGATCCAGGAAACTATAGACCAGTTAGTCTAACCTCAGTTCCAGGCAAACTGATGGAAACCATTATTAAAGATAAAATTACAGGGCACATAGAAAAACAGGCATTGCTGAAAGAAAATCAACATGGTTTCTGCAAAGGCAAATCATGTCTTACTAACTTGTTAGAATTCTTTGAGGGTGTAAATAAATACATAGATAAAGGGGCCCCAGTTGATATTGTATATCTTGACTTTCAAAAGGCTTTTGACAAAGTTCCTCACCAAAGGCTCCTAAAAAAGCTCTCCAGCCACGGAATTAGAGGACAGGTCTTGTCCTGGATTGGTAACTGGCTAAATTGTAGGAAGCAAAGGGTGGCAATAAATGGACAATTCTCTGGATGGAAAGAAGTGAGAAGTGGTGTACCCCAAGGTTCAGTTTTGGGACCTTTACTTTTTAATTTATTCATCAATGATCTGGATGTAGAAGTTAATAGTGAGGTAGCCAAGTTTGCTGATGACACTAAATTGTTCCGGGTTGTGAAAAGTGAAACTGATTGTCGGGAGCTCCAGAAGGATCTCTCGAAATTGTGTGAGTGGGCAACAAAGTGGCAAATGCATTTTAACCTAAACAAGTGCAAAGTTATGCACATTGGGGCAAAGAACTCCAATTATACTTACCAACTGATGGGGACCAAACTTTCTGAGACAACCCAAGAAATGGATCTTGGGGTTTTGGTGGACAGCTCGATGAAGATGTCAACCCAATGCGCAGCAGCAGTAAAAAAAAGCAAATCCATGCTTGGCATGATTAGGAAGGGAATCGAAAATAAGTCAGCAAGTGTTGTATTGCCTCTGTACAAATCGATGGTGAGACCACACTTGGAGTACTGTGTACAGTTCTGGTCACCACACCTCAAGAAGGATATAATGGAACTGGAAAGGGTGCAAAGAAGGGCAACAAGAATGATCAAGGAAATGGAGCGCCTCCCTTATGAAACCAGATTGCAACGCCTTGGTCTCTTCAGCCTTGAAAGTCAGCGTTTAAGGGGTGACTTGATCGAAGTGTATAAAATCATGCATGGGATAGAAAAGATGGATAGAGAAAAATTCTTTTCTCTATCACACAATACCAGGACAAGGGGGCACTCCCTAAAGCTCATAGCTAAGAAAGTGAGGACAAATAAAGGGAAATATTTCTTCACCCAGAGGGTCGTTGATTTATGGAATTCACTTCCAGAAGGGGTCGTGACAGCTGTCAGCCTTGACAGTTTCAAGGCAGGGCTAGATAGATTCATGGATGCCAAGAGTATCGGTGGTTATTAAAATGGATGTCCATGTGCCGCCTCTATGTTGGTTGAGGCAGGCAGGATTCCCTTGAGTACCATTTGTTGGGGGTCAAGGGAAAGGGAGGGTTTTGCCTTCTCTTTCTGCTCAAGATCCCCATGTACAATTGGTGGGCCACTGTGTGACACAGAATGCTGGACTCGATGGGCTTTGGCCTGATTCAGCATGGCTCTTCTTATGTTCTTATGTTCTTATCTTTTAAGGAAAATAGAGGGTTGGGTGATTGAATATATTAGTAGAAGAACAGGCTGGGCTGAGACCTAGGTACTCCACAACAGACAATTGCTGTGTTCTGTACCATCCTGTTACCAAATACACAACAATGGTAAACATAGCAGTGGTTCAGGGATGAGAGAAACTAAAAAGAAATAATCCTTTTTTATTTAATTATTTTTGTTGATGTTGCAGCTGTTTCCTATTTCCTGATTTCCAACCAGAGTGTCCACCAGTAGAAAGTAGGATGTAAGAAACAGCTGTAGCCAGAAAGGACATGAAAATAACTGCTTCAGTCCTGGACTGCTATTCTCCTTCTTTTATGCCTACTTAGATGTACTTTTTCTCTTTCCGAAGTCTTAGACTGTGACATTTCTAACGTCTGCATGAAAATAAGGAGAAGGAGGGGAGCAGAAGTGGTGGGGTGCTCTTGCCTTCTAGTACACCACACTTTCCCCTCCCCCCATAGACATTATTTCTCGTCATTTTATGCAAACCGTAATGGTATTGTGGATAGACTTGGAAAGTAAAGCTACGGAAAGGTACAAATACTAAGGAAGGACAATTTGGAGATTATAGTTCCATGGAAATGAGTTGAGCAATAAGATGCTAAGAAAGACAGACAAGCTAGTGAATGAAGGGATATCTGTTGAATTGTGGCAGCAGCAAAATGAACCATTTGATTACATGCCATTGTTATTTGATAGGAAATAGAAAACTTTAGGGATTGTGTGTGGCTCATGGGCCATGGATTGTGCAGCCAATGGTAGAATTTTATCTTTGTTTCTTTAAGAACTAAAAGCAAAGTTGATATGAGTTAAATTTAACTTAGATATTAAAACAATATTTTGTCTTGGGATACTTTATATAAAAGATGACTCCAAAACAATTTTCTTGCCTAATGAAGCTTTTTGGACTTCAGATATTTTATTAGTTTATCAAAATATAAAATACAGAAATACAAAGAAAAATGAAGATAATAGGGAAATAAGAGAGAAAAAGGAGAGGAGAAAAAAGTGTAGGGAAAAGGGGAAAAGAAAAAGAAAACCATTGACCTTTTTGGTGCAATAAAATAAGATAGTAACATAAAACCTTAATAAGCTTTGAAGTATTTTTATTTATGTTTAGTAATACTTGCTCATTGAAATACTGCTAAGTCTGAAGATTAAATAAATACCAAAAGATATTTAAAATTAGACTAGATGGCCAGAAGTCAAATTTTATACATGTATGTATGTACATTCTTGTTATTAGAAGTATCCTTAAGTGATAGGAGTAAACAATAAAAGCGTCATCATGATGCAAGTTGTTCTGTTCCTTCTGTAGATGTGTCATGATGCAGCAGGAGAAAGGAGAAGAGCTTATTATTTTAACGCAAGTTTCCAATCGTGCATTGTGTGTATACAGGCAGCCAGGGAAGAGTTGAAATGAAAACACCCTCCTTGTCTTAGATCTTTTATTATAATGCGTGAATGACGTACAGTTTCTTTTCTTTCCCTTTGACTGCTCTTCTTTGATAGTGCTCTTTCTGCCGTCAGTACCTCCACAGTTATATTATCTGCGTTTTTAAATAAGATAATTTTTAGCATAGATGATCTTTGCATTCAAACCTTTCATATGTATTGATTTAAAGCTGGAAGCAATGTAATAGCAGAGAACTCTCTGGGTCGACAAGCGGCAAATGTTTTTTTCTTTAAGGGGTTTGATGGAGAGCGGGAAACAGATTTAATACATCTAATCGAGGAATGATTTTACATGGAATTTGGGGGGGGGAGATAGTTTGGCTTTGGAGACCGGACCTATTGTATTCAGTCAATCAGCAATTGATAAGAGATAGTATAAAGAAACAGTCTTTGATATTTGATCCATGACCAATTAAGGTTAATATTTGGGATGATTAGGGACTGAAGTTGGGGTAAATTTTCTACGAGTTGATTACAATAACAGCTTGTTAACAGAAGATTTTGGAATTTCAGCTATGTCTTTCTCCTATTACTGTACATATTTATTACTTTTTATTGTTACATAATATGTTCATTTTTATTTTTCTGTTATTAATATAGTTCAGTGGTGGCGAATCTACGGCACAGGTGCCAGATGCGGCACTCAGAGTGCTCTCTGTGGGCACACACGCCGTCGCTCCAGTCCTAGGCCTTCATCTGGGTTTTATAAAACCTTTTCGCTTTATGCCTCCGCTGCCATGTGCAAAAAAAAAAAAAAAGGTTCAATCAATCAGTCAATTCCAACTTCTTGCGGGAAAAAAAAAGATCTTGCAGAGTTGGAATTGATTGATTGAACTTTTTAGTCCCGCCCAGTCTGCTGTTACCACTGCAGCCACGCCCACCCAATGGGCCACACCCACCCCAATTGGCCACACTCAGCCAATGGGTCACACCCACCCTGCACCCGACAATGCATAAGTGGGTTTTGGGTTGCCGTTTGGGCACTCGGTCTCTAAAAGGTTTGCCATCACTGATATAGTTTATCAACGACAGACTAAACAATTTGTAAGTAGATTTACTAGTTTAACAGTTTAAAATTCTTTTGGCTTGTTTTGGAAGGGATGGGAAACTAAAATTATTGTACTATACCGATCAGGCATTCAATTAGGGAAGATGTTATGTTGTTGTTATGTGTGTTTTTTTTAGACATTTTTTTCGTTAATGTCTTTTTTTGTTGTGGTTTTTAGTTCGTTTGTTTTTAAATATTTTGCTGTTTTGTATTTTAATCTTTTTTAATAAGCTAAAAAAAATAAAATTGCAAGCAGTGAAAAAGTTGTCCAAATACTTTCTGGTTAGAATTGCTTTATATCTAATTCTTGGTTTTTTTTCCCCTTGCCATATGAACTTGGAAATGTCCTTCTGGCATTGTTTAAAAGGAGTATCAGTTGCAGGTATTGATAATACCTGAAACAAAAAAAAAAGCATCTTTGGTAAAACATTCATCTTAATTACAGAAAATCTACCCAGTAATGATAAATGCAATTTATTCTATCTTAAATAAATCCTTTTTGATATCATTCCAAAGAGGCACATAGTTATTGTGAAACAATTTTACGTTTGTATTTGTCAATATAACCCCAAGTATTTCACTTTTTTCTCAACCTTAAAATCAGATTTTTTTTATCAATATATCACCATCCTTTTGCAAGATGTTATGGGGAGAGGAGGTTTAGGTCTACCAAATTTGAAATTGTATTTTTATCCATTTGTATTTGGTCTGGCTAAATGACAGGTACTTGATTTAGAAGATCATGAATTAAGATTCGGATGGATCAAGTAAACATTGATTTTAATAACCATTTTTAGGCATGCCATCCTAAGAGTTTGGAATAAATATAAAACAAGGCTTTCTGTAAAGTTGCCTCTTTGGCTGTCACTCCAGGAAGCTTTTCTAAAAAAAAGAAATGCTGGCGAAGCCAGACTGGTGGACTTACAGTCAAATAATATCTTTTAACTTTGGTGGTCCTATTCTTAAGTCTAAGAAAGACTTAAAAGGATGTGTCTGCCATTGGTTTACATATTTACAATTGAAAGAAAGATTTAAAGCAGACAAAAAGAGTTATGGGTTTGATTTTGTGAAAAACAAATTGGAAATCCTACTGTGTGGTAGTCATGAACATATTGCTAAAATTTACAAATTGTTATTGAATTTGAATTTGGAGAATGAACATGTAAAGCACTGTATGATTCAGTGGGCAAGTAATTTTGGATGTGTCATGCTTGAACAATGGAAGAATGTGTGGACAAAAGGTTTAAAATTTACATTAAATTATAACGTAAAATAAATTTTTATACGATGATGTATTGTTGGTATTTAACACCAGATAAGTTGTCAAGAATGTATAAAGGTATTTCAAATGAATGTTGTAAATGTAAAAGTAAAGAAGGGGACCTTTTATCACTTATGGTGGACATGCAACAAAGCAAAGAAATATTGGAGTAGGATTTGCATCTTTATACAGAAGATTCTCAAAGTGAATATAAAGATAAAACCAGAAACTTTTCTTTTGGGTTTAATGGAAAAAGATTTGGGGGGAAAAATTGGAACTTTGATGCTATATATGTTGAAGGCAGCAAGATTACTTTATGCACAAAAATGGAAGGACACTTCAATTGCCACAGTGGATGAAGTTGATGGAGTTAGCAGAGATGCCTAAACTGACTGTTTTGCTTAAAGACAAAAATACAACTACTTTTGTTTCTATTTGGAAGCCGCTTCTGGACTTTGTGCTTGAGGTGGAAAAAATGAAACTTTGATTTTGGGTTTTACCGATTCTAGGTTTGTTGTTATAGAAATGGCTAGTTTATACTATTATGTCAAAGTAAACAGTTGAGATTTGATGTTGTTATGTTATTCTACTACACCAAAGGGAGTTGGAAGTCAACACCTTTTCTGTCTTTTCCCCTTTTTCTCACACTTTTCCCTCCCCTATTTTTCCTACTATTTTCTACTGTATTTTTGTATCTTATACTACTAATACACAAATAAACTAAATTTATTTATTTTTTTAAAAAAAGAATTGCCTTGATTGCCTTGTGTATAATTTATGGATGTGCACATATCCTCATATATGGATTGGATGCATATAAAGCTTGAGTTGTACTTTTTTCAAGTCATTTGTCCATAAATCTGGCCCCTTGCTTTCTGTGAGGTTAAAAGAATAAAAGTAGTCTCATCATTCAACTCATATAGTTTGTTTTTTTACGGAAATTTTATTGGTTTTTTTAATTTTTACAACAAAATGCTCAAAGCACACCATGGTGTTAGGGTAAACAATCATCCAAAAGCAAAACATTTATACATGCTTCAATCAATACCTCTAGTATTCCCTCTCTTTCCCCTTAACTAACATAGTTTATCTAAAATAGTTCAGTCTGGTTTAAATTTAGTCAACCTATACCTGTTTCTAACACTTTAAAAAAATTTATACAACCATAATCAAATTAACTTTAAATACAAACTCTATCAGTTCGAGTATTCCTTCCAACTATATTCTGGTACCTTAGTTTTTATTGTAAATTTTATATAACTCGTCTTCCACTAATATCCCTTAATTAAACTAAAACATTAATCTATCCTATATATATCTAATCTATCAACTAGTCAATCTCTTATAGCTAACAGATAAAATCAAATCTTAATTTTTTTCAATCCATTAAACATAATTCAGTTCATATCCAATTGAATTGTCATAACCAATGACATCAATCTTATCAAGCAGAAATCATCTTAGTAGGTTAGTTCAAAATTACATAATAATTTTCTTACAAATAACCCTATTGTCCTAAACAAAAAAAAAGAAAGAAAAGAAAAAAGAACAGATACATTCTTAAAGGATTTAATATATATTTCATCAGTCACTCCTTTTTTCTCTTATATCTCTTTTTTAAACTAAAGTATTAATCTGTCCTAAAGCTATGTAAACCATCAATCAACTTTAAACTAACAAGATAACATCAAAATTTAAGATATTTCAATTCATTAATCATCAAACAAGTAAATCATCAGTAATTTCCATGTAAATAAATTTTATATCTTCCCTTAATCCCATTTTTCTTACATTTAATTTATAATCTTGGTCCTTAAGTCAGTCCATAGTTCTAGATTGCCTTTACTCCATTACTCAAAACTTTAACTTTCTTTTTTTTTAAATCTTATTCTAGGTTTTTTCAAATGCCAAGTAGATTTCCATAGCAAAGCTTCCTTTCCAACAGATAAAGTCTCTCTTTGTTGCTTGTAATATCTTTTGAATCAATGAGAACCATCTTGACCTCTGAATTGGCCTTCTGATTTTTTTTTTTTTTGCATAAAGTCTCGTTGCTTTAGAGTTCCAAGTCCCAGTCTTTGCTTTTCCTAATTCTCAACACCATAACTGAGTTGCATATAAAGCAGAGTCAATTTCTCTTTGTTCTCAGTTAGGTCCTCTTTTTGTAGAGTCTGTTTAATAGAAGAATCAGGTGCAATCTGAAAGTCAGTTTTAAAGTTTGAGGAAGAAATTCTGGCTCTTAGTTCTGTAGGTAAGCTCTTTCATTGTAGCACATATTTCCTCTTTCGTCTCATAAATTTTCTCCAAAATAAGTTTGCAATTTAAATGTGAGTACAGCTCCATTTTAGAAAAAAAAAATTCAAACATCCAGTTAACTTTCATATAAAAAGATAATCTCCTCTCCAATTGCAATATTACTTTTTAACCAGTAGATGTCCTCAGAGAGCTAAAAAAATAAATAAATCCATTTTTCCCCAAAGTCATTTCACTTTTCATTCTTCTTTCTTTACTCAAAAAACAACAACATAGGCTAATAATAAAGTTCATAAAAAAAGTTTTTCCAATACCCCAAAGTACTTATATGAAAAAAACAACGTAATTTCTAAAACTTTACTTTGTTCCTTTGTTCGCCTTTCTTCCCCAACGAGTAAAAGCTGCCTTTCCAAGCTAGGGAAATCTTTCCAACATAGCTCTTACAGGCAAAAAACAAACAAAAAAAAACAAAGGGGGGGGGGGAAAGGAAAGGTCTCACCCGGATTCACCACGGTGGGTCTGAAGCTTAGATGTTCTTTGGACTTGTGGTTTCTTGCGGCAGAGCAATCGGCCATTTTATTGGCCGATCTTCTCCGTCGGCCCTTGGAGTTCCGTCCAGACAGCTGGAGGAGCCGCCGCTCCTCCGCTGCCGGAACGCTGCCTCCTTGTAGGAAAGTCGCGCCCTCCAGAGCAACTTTGGACCTGCATAAGGGTCCGCCGACGGAGGGAAAACTAGTCGGCGAGGAGAGCAATCTCAACGCTCAACTAGCGACGCCGCAACCGGAACCGGAAGTCAACTCATATAGTTTTGTTTCTATACTGACCCCTTCTGCAAATGGAAAGTTAGTTCCATCAATGTTTGGTACCGAAAATATTTTTAGATAGGACCTGCCAAGTGTGTATTGGTTTGGATAATTGCATTATTGGGGGGGGGAACTACAATATATTCTGTATATATGTGTACGTAGGAGAGAATATATATAAAGTAACTATCACTATATTATTTTAAAAAAGCAACCTGCAAACACCGTATTAAAATAAATATTTCCTGTTCTCATCTAAAATAGAAAGCCTTGTCTAAAGGTCAAATCTAAACATACTATTATGGCCATAGATATGGGGATAATATTAAAGCAAGACGGCTTTTTAAATCATAAATGTTGGGCTAAATGCCAAATTTTATTTAGGCAATACTGTCACTAGCTGAGAGGGAACTTATGGAAAGTGAGGTGGACCTTAAGGTTCATCATCTTTTAAGCCCCAGTTAAGCCACAGCAACAAATTATAAGTTGGAAAATCTGTGTATCATTGATATCAGTTTATGTGTATGTGTTATTTTCTTATCAAATGTAAGAAATCTGTCATAATTCATTTTTATATACTGGCTCTAGAACCTCTTTGAGAGTTTTTTTTTATTCCCATCTGAGCAGTTTCACAGTTTTATGGTTTTACTAACAGAGGATTAATCTAGCTGTGTTTATAATATCAAAGGGACAAGTTACATTATTTTGTGTTGAATATGGGCAGGCTTTGACTTACAACCATTTATTTAGCAACTGTTCAAAGTTAAAACCACACTGAAAACAGTGACTTATGACTGGTCCTCACATGACAGTTGGAGCATCCCCATGATCATATAATTAGAATTTAGGCACTTGGCAATTTGTGTGTATTTATGATCATTGCAGTGTCCCGGGTTCACATGGTCACCACTTGCAATCTTCCCAGCCAGTTTCAATAGGGGAAGCTAAATTCACTTAACAATCATGTGATTCACTTAACAACTGCAGTGATTCGCTTAACAACCGTGGCAAAAAAGGTCGTAAAATCAGGCACAACTTGTTTAACAACCACCTGGCTGAGCAACAGAAATCTGGTCCAAATTGTGTTGTAAGGATTACCTGTATTCAACTTTCTCCAGTACAGGAGATGGAGAATCCACCAATGGGTTTTCTCTGTCTGCCTGCTCTTGAGACCAAGTAGCCAAACTTGACATGCCCCCAGTCTTAACTTGGTCTCAGCTCTTGAAGACGTATCAGGTTTGGCTCTCAGCAGATAGCAGGTTAGAAAACTCCATTGGTGAATTCTCCTTTCCTATAGTTTCCTCAATATTTGGCTAAAACAATAATTTGGAATCCTCTTTAACAAAATTTCCCCACAGCACTGGGCTCAGTGCTAACTCAATCTCATGATTTGAGGTGTGTGAGGTGGGGGGAGGTCTCTGCAGCTTTCCTTCTTCCTTTTCCCCAGGGCTCTGGGAAAACTTCTGAGCAGGGGCTGCTTGGAACATATCCCGCATTCTCCCCCCCCCCTTTTTTTTTTCCTTTCCTTTCTTGGAGCTACCGGGTGCAATTTCAGGCTGCAGGTCTGAAATTCAACTTTGAATTCAGACCTTCGGAACATCTCAGGCAGCCGGGGACAGTCGCGGATGCCATTTTGGTTGCTGTTAAAGGCAATGAAGTCAAATTCAGCCTCGTTTTTGCCGGCCATTCGGAGGCAGTCCTGTGGAGCGTATTTTCAGCACAGCGGTTAGCGCTGCCATCGCAATTGCACCAGCACCAGGACCTTTGCTTTAGAGGCCTGCAAAGGCCGTTCTCAGCGGAGGACAGTTGCATTGGTGGATTCTCCATCTCCGTACTGAGAAAAGGCGTTCAGGTAAGACAACGTCCCTTCTTTCCCAACTGAGCTTTGCAAATTAAGAGATATTCCCACCAGAAATGCAGAAAAAGGAGCAAGGAAGACCTTTGTTGGGTAAACTAAATCTGCATATGTATTGTTTGATGTAATCCATTGATCCTCTGAGAGATCAATAAAAGGGGGTTGTTGGTGAAAATGATAGCTGTAATAGGCGCCCATTATCTTTGTAACATGTACTAAATAAATAACTTGGTTGAAGAGTTGGAATCAGGGAGATAATATACCTCTCTCACTTGCTCTGCCTTGTTTGTGCACATGCTTTCTCTCTCTAATGAAATCATGATATTATTTTCAAAGCCATTTATTGTGGGAAAGAAGAGCCTACACAGCTGGGTTGGTTGTTTACAACCGTAGCCCTGTCTCTGCTGTGATATCTATCTCTATCCAAGAATCCATTTATTCAACTTCTATATTTTAAATTTAAAATATAATTCTTTGTAGAATAAATTACTGTGACAGCTTTTTAAATGAAAATCTCTCTGAAGTAGTCCTTTTTTTTTTTTTACTGGTAAGATTCTTTTTCTATGCAGCTTTCAAAAACTTATAGTCACATTCTGGTACATCTCTCATAAATGACTTTTTAATATGTGTTTTTGACCAGAAAAAAATAGATGCTAGCAGATTTCATTATTTATTTCATCCATACCACAACTGAATTCATTTTGATGGATCTTATGGATCTGTTCCTAGAGTAATCTGCAGTTTTCTGATTGCATTCCTCTAGGAAGTGTTCAAGCATTCATATTAGTAAAACAAAACTTTGGACAGAAAGTTAAGAAAATCTACTGATTTTGAAATAATGCAAGTTTGTGCCAGAGAGGGTTCATTCAAGTAAACTGTCTAACTGTAGCATTCTGCCTAATAAAAGAGATCAGCCAGAGGAGGAGGAGGAGGAGATGGTGGTGGTGGTGGTGATGGTGATGGTGGTGATGATGATGATGATGATGATGATGATAGTTGGAAGAGACCTTGGAGGTCTTCTAGTCCAATCCCCTGCTCAGGCAGAGAAACACCACTTTAGCCAATTGACAATGGTTCCTTGCTTTGTTGAATGGCAAGATAATTTTGTATGATTCGCTAGAGATTGAAGCATCCTATTTGTTGTTATTAATTAATAATTATTCATGGCTATTTTTACTATTGTTAGGATTTACATACTATTAACATTTTTATATAATGTGTGCATGTTATGTTCTCCATGAAGCTATTTCTGTAATTTTTTATCCATGACTAACACTCTTTCATTGGTTACACAATAATAAAACTGTGCTCTTTGATGGATGGCATGCCCAATTTTCTTTTTTTTTTATCAGGATGAATGTAGGATTTATTAGCTAGTTTTCTTATAATGCTGTGATATATGTCCCTTTTTCTAAATACTCCACCGCACATAATTTATGCACAGAAAAGTTTTTTTATGGAGAGGAAAGGTTGACTGAAATAGGATTGGTCACAATCTGCATATTAGCATACAAATTGTACCTGCACATAAAAGGAAAAGGAGAAAAAGGAGAAATTTTGCTATTCCATTACCTTTCTAATTTTAAGTGCCCATCTGAAATAAAATGATTATGTGTTAATTATGAATATGTCTTTTCATTCGACAAAATGATACCAATTTAGGCATGAAAAATTGGCTGGGTGACTTTGGGCCAGTCACTCTCAACCCAATTCATCTCACAGGGTTGTTGTTGTGGGGAAAATAAGAGGAGGAAGGAGTATCAGATATGTTCGCCATCTTAAGTTATTTATAGAAATATAAAGATAGGATTTTAAAAAAATCTAAAAACAATGCATATAATAGTCAGTGTTACTTGGCTGACCTTTTGTTAATTTCTTTTTTTATTATTGCATTCCAACTTTTCCTCAAAAATATTTCACTTTCTGCAAAATTATATTTCATTTCATTCCTCTGTTTTGACCTTTATCTCTTTTTTTAACCACCTCTTATACCACTGCAAAGTTTTAGCATCTGTAATTATGTTTGTTTCAGACGGTTTGCTTTATTTATGTACTTCTTTATTTGTTTTAACATGTTCCTAAGTTCATTACTTCCTATTTTCTTTTAAGTAAAAATATACTCCTCCCCTCTCATTTCCTGGTGATTTGTCTAGCCATGTTTGGAACTGTTTTCAATTTGCTCTTGATAATTTGAAGAAATTATTTTAATTGTTTTATAAATTTTACTTGACCTTTTTTTTGCTGGCAAGAATTACCTGTTTTAGTGTGATTTAGTTACACTGTTATACACATCTAGTCATCAAAGTACAGCTTAGTTGCTTCCCATCTACTCCCACTATGACCATTTAAGTGTATTCTTACATTTGTGATTAATTTATTCTGTTTTTCTTCAATAATTGAAATCTCTTATAGATAGGTAGGTCATGAGAAAGCAAATTACATTTACTTATTTTGGCTACAGGGCACATTTTGTTTCAGTTTTTTGAATGAACTGACTTTTTAATGTGTATGTATTTTGCTTGTTTGTTTTTGTTTGTGGATGGCTGTATTTGCTTGCTTGAGTGTATTATTTTCCTTTGTGGCAAAAGAGTGACATTATTCATTATTGACATTATTATTTGGAGACTGTACCCCCTCCCCCATGCATCCCTTTTTATTCTTAGGCAATTTGTTCTCTCAGAGACATACCAGTTTTGGCCTAGAAAAATGATACTTTGTGATTGGTTACATCTACCACAATATCCATTGTGAGTCCCTTCTCTTAAATCCCAAATATGTCTAATGGCCCAGTAGGTTTTGGGGATGGGGGTCTTTGATATTCACAATACA
Organism: Bothrops alternatus; assembly: GCA_034064705.1. Classification (NCBI taxonomy): domain Eukaryota; kingdom Metazoa; phylum Chordata; class Lepidosauria; order Squamata; family Viperidae; genus Bothrops; species Bothrops alternatus. The sequence goes on from JARGCV010000075.1 coordinate 1,490,647, forward strand.
CAAATGTGTGTTTAGTAAATACTGTTATGCTGAAGTGTGCACCATTTTTAATGCTCATGTAGTTGACCATTATGTTCATTTTGTTAGTGTTCATTCTGGGAGAAAGATAAATGTTTATTTCTACTGATTTAAATAACCTAGGCGACAATTGTACACTCTAAAGAGGTCCAACATTGTAAAATATATTTGGACATTACATACATGCATATACCTACTGTTCAGATGTCAAATTTGCCTACAGTTTTTAAGGAACAGTTTTGCAGTTTTCCATTTGCATACAGGGTAAGTACTAGGCTGGCAAATATCTTTTCTCCAGCTAGAACACTGTCCAAGGCACTTGGTAAGCTATGATAGAAAGATGGCATAGTATTGCCAGTATGCTTCAAAATCGTGATTCAAAATGTTACTTTATGACCTACAAAGTTCTGCATGAAATAGAGCCTGGCTATTTGAGGGTCTGCCTATCACCTGTGGTATCAGCCAAGTTTAATATAACAGAGTTGATGCATTGCAGACTTCTTCAATTAAATGTATCTATTGGAGCCCAAAAAATATCCCTCCTGTCTTCATACCTTCATTCTGAAATGAGATTCCTCCTGATTTCCATGAGGGTCTTATCTGGATGATGTTCCAAAAAGCCTTAAAAGTTATTTACTCAGGCCTTTGGGTTAGGATGATTGGAGCTTCTGTTTGTGGTGTGGCTTGCTTGTTCAACCAATAACCAAACCAACCAGACTCAAAAGTCAGCAAGTAACAGAAACTTGGACGGTTGGTTGGGGTTTTGCATCTTCCTGTGGGGAAAGAGTTTTTAATTTCACAAAAGAAAAGTTTACAAGTAAAAGAAAAGGAATTGTAAATTATAAATGCCTACAGTTAGTCTAGAAACAAATCTTAATAATAAAACTCTTGTCTATTTTAATTATTTTCTATTTTGGGTTCTGCTTTCTATTTCTGTTCTGTCAAAAATCTTTACTTTTCCTTCATCTTTTCTCCTTATTTGTTCCTGGTTGGGCTTTTTGACTGCTTCTTCTGAATCTTGGCTGTGTCTGACAAAAACAGAACTTTTCCCTCATACCACTCTGAGGGAAGGAATATACTCCTCTCTGTCCCCAGTTTTCTTAGCTGCTCCTCCTCAAGGCCTCCCCTGCCTTTCCAACCCCCATTCAATAGCCCCTTCACGCTCCTTATCTGGGACTCCTGCAGCTTCCAACTGAACAGACAGCACGTCCTGGATTTATGAGGGCATTGGGGACTTCTGGGATTACCATTGGTAAATGACGCAGTCTTATGACATCACACTTTACTCCTTAATAATGGCAAGCCCAGGCCCAATTGCCATCTAACTCAAGGACAACTTGTAATTATTATATTGTACTTCCTATTCTATCAGCCTCACTAGATAGATCCAACCAAGAAATCAACTTCTCATGAAAGCTATATTTTTTTTTTAATGAGACTGGCCACAATAACATGATCTTGCAAGTCTGATTGTGCTGTATTTCCTTCCTCCTCCGTATACATCTGTGAATTAGAGAAGACTTCTGTCTGAACCGCTTACAAATGTTATCTCTCTATTGTGGACTTAAATTATGTTATACTCCTTGTCACTTTAATTAGAAGCTTACATGTCTCTATCAAGAGTAAGTATTTTCCTTACTCTACAATTCTTTTTGGCTTTATTGTACACTGTCCAGAGTAGATTTGGAATCAGCAGGTGCTTAAATTATACACATAAGGCCAGATTAAGAGATACCCTTCTATATGTTGGAAACCCTTTCTTTTTCAGTGAGCTGTTCTGTACTACATGTAAAATGTTACAGATGAAAAAGAAAACTATATTCAAGAAACTTCTACTTGCAAAGGTTCCTATAGAGCAGGGATAGAGAAGGATGACCCTTTTATGATTTATGGACTTCAACTCCCAGAATTCCTGAGCCAGCCATGCTATAACCCCACCTCTGCTATAGAAGAAGATACAAATGAATTTAGAACCTGTCTAATACAGTTATAATGCATTTAGGAATAGTGCTGTTTTCCTTCTGCTCTGGCTCTTTGGATCCAACCCCCATGACTTTCTGTCATCTGTTTTTCAGTATACAGCTTACATCTGAAGCTGTTCTGCTCTCCATCTAAGGAACAAACAAAAGAAAACATGTTAAAATTGTAAAACCAAAACACTGTTAGAATGCTACCCGAAGTAGAAGGATGGTGGAAAAGAGCATGGTTGTAATCACCATCATATTTACAAGACTGCTGTACTGGAGTAGAAAAGGATAAAAGCTAATTCCTTGTTTGTCTTAAAGTGTAGTTAAAACATTTTGGTCTCGAGTAAGCGTGGAAATTTATCTCTCCAAACAGAACTTTCAGGTTGCTGATAGTAATAATTTCTCATCTAGTAACTAATAACTGGTAACTAATATTCAGCATTGTGCAAAATTGTATGAGGACACCTGATATGAATACAGTACAGTTTTTGTAAGTCGTACATCATTCTGCACATGCCTCTGAATGCATGGGTACCTGCAAGGAGTGGGTAGAGAGCTACAGAGTAGGTATGTTTACAAGAATAAAACCCGAGAACAAAAACCAATAACTTCCCACCCCCCTGGAGACAAACAATCAGACCAGCCACTTGGCAGGCTCCATATCGTTCTGAGGTCCCCAGGCTCATTTGGCAAAATATGTGGCTGGCATATACATGAAATCTATGGTGATATGTTTTGAACTTGTGCCTACTTTGCTAGAAACGGAAATATGTAATTGCACTCTTTCTGCAAGCACAGTGAACATGGACATGAAAGAAAAATTTAGCTTTTTTGCCCGGTGGGAGCGCGGATAAGATCATGAAGCGAAAGTGCTTGCTATTTGCATTATTGCTAGTAGTTGGAACATCCAGTCTCCTGGCACATGACAGTCATGATCATGATCATGATCATGATGATGAAGATGTAATAGATATAGAAGATGACTTGGATAATGGTGCTGAAGAAGTAGAAGAATTAAAGCGTGAAACCAGTGCTCCTCCATTACCTAAGGTTACCTATACAGCTCCAGTACCAACAGGAGAAGTTTATTTTGCCGAAAACTTTGATAAAGGAACTTTAGAAGGGTGGGTCCTTTCTAAAGCGAAGAAGGACGATACGGATGATGAGATTGCCAAATATGATGGCAAATGGGAAGTACAGGAAATGAAGGATACTAAACTTCCTGGGGATAAAGGACTTGTGTTGGTTTCACGGGCCAAACATCATGCAATTTCTGCCAAACTTAATAAGCCTTTTATCTTTGACACCAGGCCTCTCATTGTACAGTATGAAGTCAACTTCCAAAATGGAATTGAGTGTGGTGGTGCATATGTGAAACTGCTTACTAAATCTAATGATTTAAATTTGGACCAGTTCCATGACAAGACTCCATACACAATTATGTTTGGTCCTGACAAGTGTGGTGAGGATTACAAGTTACATTTCATTTTCCGCCACAAGAATCCAAAGACTGGCAAATATGAGGAGAAACATGCCAAGCGTCCGGAGGCAGAGTTAAAGAATTTTTTTACTGATAAGAAGACGCATCTTTATACACTGGTCTTGAATCCAGACAACAGCTTTGAAATATTGATTGATCAAACTGTTGTAAACAGTGGGAATCTACTATCTGATATGACCCCTCCTATAAATCCTCCACGTGAGATAGAAGACCCAAATGATCAGAAGCCAGAAGATTGGGATGAAAGAGCTAAGATTCCAGATCCAGATGCTGTTAAACCAGATGATTGGGATGAGGATGCTCCTGCTAAAATTCCAGATGAAGATGCTATGAAGCCAGAAGGTTGGTTGGATGATGAGCCAGAATATGTGGCTGATCCTGATGCAGAAAAACCAGAGGATTGGGATGAAGATATGGATGGAGAGTGGGAGGCACCCCAGATTGCAAACCCCAAATGTGAATTGGCTCCTGGCTGTGGTACCTGGCAACGACCCACAATTGACAATCCAAACTATAAAGGCAAATGGAAGCCCACTATGATTGACAACCCCAACTATCAGGGCATCTGGAAGCCAAGGAAGATTCCAAACCCAGACTTCTTTGAAGACTTACAGCCATTCAAAATGACTCCCTTTAATGCTGTGGGACTTGAATTATGGTCTATGACTTCAGATATATTATTTGATAATTTCATCATCTGTGCTGACCGAGCAGTAGCAGATGATTGGGGTAATGATGGATGGGGCCTAAAGAAGGCCGCTGATGGTGCAGCTGAGCCTGGTGTTGTGACCCAAATGATGACTGCCGCTGAAGAACGTCCCTGGCTTTGGATAGTATATATCTTGACAGTGGCTCTGCCTGTTTTTCTCGTTGTTATTTTCTGCTGCTCTGGAAAGACAAAACAACCAAGTGCTGCAGAGTACAAAAAGACAGATGCTCCTCAACCAGATGTAAATGAAGAAGAGAAGGTGGAGGAGAAAGAAAAAGAAGAGGAGGAGGAGGAGGAAGAGGAGGAAGAGGAAGAATCAGTTGAAAAAAAGCCTGAAGAAAAGCCCAGGAATGATGGAAATACAGAAAATGTGAGCCAAGAGGAGGCAGAAGAGGAAGAAGAAGAGGAAGAAGAAGAGGTGGAAATGGAAGAAGAGGAAGAAAGCAGAGACACTACAGGGGAGGAAGAAACTGTGAATAGGTCTCCCAGAAATAGAAAACCAAGAAGAGATTGAAATATCCTAAAAACTGAATCTGATGAATTTTTCTGATATGGTTTTGGGAGAGGACCATGGATAACATTTTGCTGAAAATCGAAAATCCTCAAAATTCACCATCCATAGGTTCCTGTCAAATACTCTGCAGTGAAAAGTGTTTAGCAGTCAAATATTTGCAATTGTGTTTCTAAATAATATTCTTGTAGAAAAAGAATGCATTTAACACAACCCGGCTATGAATTTCTGGAATGTTACAAAAACTAACATTTTTATTTTGTTTTTAAATAGATGATAGAATTACCAGTCTCAAAACTTTTGGCTTAAATTAATGTATTAATCTATCAATGGAAGTGAAGAGCAAACCTTAAGAAAAATGCCAGATGTAAAGTTTTTATAAGTCTTTTCTTTCTTAAAAAGATAGAAATTCTTACACAACTCTTGTTTCTCATAGTATGATCATGTTAAATGTAGGATAAAGTTAAAATCCATTTGAAGCAGTCTTCAAGTGCTCAAACTTTCCTTATTGATGAAAAGCAAGTGGCCATGAAATACTCATATTGGTCACGGATACAGCTCAATTAAAACAGTGTTTGCACTAGTCTGAATTTAGGAGCAGATTTTAGTGAGACTGGACTGTCTTGTTCGTTTATATTTTGAACTTTTTCTCAATTTGGAATTTGCTTTCAGTTTTTGTGCTCCCCCCCATCCCCCAGTTTTTTAAAAAACATTTCCTTCTGTCCCAACTGTTGCTTCTCCTGTACAGTTTTTTCAGATGCAGCTTAGCTGCTGGAGAATACACTTGTTTAGCTCACTGTTAAAATTGTGTTTCTTGTTCTCAGAAGGTAGCACTACTTACTTCTGGGTCCAAACACTGTGAAACAGGACAGTGTTGCTAACCTTCTTATTGTTGCCATCTTATGTTCATTATTCACAGGATAAAAGGCACAGGCAAGCTGATCTTTCAAGTTTTATTTGTGCTGAAAGCAAATGTCAGTATTTGTAGCTGAGGAATAAGCATGTGAAAACTTGGCATATGTAACATTTTGAGTCTTCAGTGCTCTTCGTGTATCAAAAATGTTGTGAATCTAGGGGGTTCCAGATGAATAAATTTTTTTAAAATATATTGCAAAAAAAAAAGAAAAAAAAAAAAAAAGAAAAATTTAGCTGTCTGAACATATTTCTTACCAAATTTAGTAAATATTATATTATGCTTATTTTGTGTATCTCAAAATCTGTTAAGGCATTCTGTTATTTTCTTTGAAGATGGATGCATAGAGAACTTGTATCTTTACTGAAAACAGCTACTTAAATGCTGTACTCCCCATCTTTTTTCAGAACAGTGATAAATATGTGCAAAAATGCCACTGAAGAGTCAGATTTCAGCTGGTAGTAGCCATGGCCAAAAAAAATTTGGCAGTGAAAACTATCAGTGAAATTAGGGAGGTTTGTTGAAAGCATGCTGCCAGGAGAAATTGTAGGAGTCAGAGAAGTTCCCACAAGTTCCTATACATCTTTGGCTTATGTTCTAAAAAAGAAATTGGGTGCTTAGTAGCAGTGTAGTACAGTATATTAAAGGCCATATCTTTAAAGTGATATGTTGTTCTTTGGTCAACTAATTACTTAAATATCAGTTTTTAAAAAACTTAACTTATTCCCATGTTCCTTCAAAACAGTTCAAAGTATTTGATCAATACAGCAATAACACAAAAGGAAAACAGACCAGACAATTTAAAAGAGCAAAATAAATTCACACGGGATACACATTTCACCAACTGTATCGATAGTCATATTTAGGAATATGTATTTATTAAGATTTAATTCTAAGAATATAAAATACTTGAGAGTATCCTCATGAGGTCTGTGTATATTTCATGGTGACAAGTCACCATTATTGAAAGAAGCATGTTTTTTTGTATATTTTGTATATATAATTTTTTTATTTTCTGTGAATCAAACAATATACTTATTTTCTATTAAATTATAGAAGTAAATACCCTGCGGTTGTTATAGATAGTTAAAAGGTCCAGTTTCAACCAATAGGGCTAACTTCATACTCATCGGAGTACATGTATACAAAAGTGCTTAGTATGTGATAATATTATTCCTCTTTTATATTTCATGACTAATCATGCAGGTTTCCAGAGTACAATTCTTTCTTTGTCTGTCAAGGCTAGAATTTAAGTTAGCGCAGTAATTTTTAAATTTATTATTCTCATACTACCAAAAGTTACCATTTTTATATCTTTAATCAGAAGATACTTTTTCATATTTTTAGCACTGGCACATTTTTCAGTGAAAAATTGTCAATCTGTCATAAAATAGGGAAGGCCTACACATCATTCTTTAAACTAATTATATATATATATATAATTTCTTTCACTAACTATAAACATTAAAAGTAAAATACATATATCAAAATATTAATATCCAAAGTCCAAAACCTAATTTTTTTGAACCCCTAGAATTTTCTGTACCCAAAACCTTATCTTACTTTTTGTTATTTAAATTCTCAAAAGTTATAAAACTTTTAAAGTAAATCTTCATATTCTAATATTAAGGATTAAAAGCCTTCACTCACCCAGTGTTTCCAATCTTGTCATTCCAAGGATATCTAACTTCCTTAAATCCAGTCAACTTCCAAAATAGTTAGCAAAGGAAGTGTTGTAGTATTCTCGAAAGGCTTCACTTTGTAGCTGGAGAAAAATGATGAACTTCTCCATCTCCTAGTTCCCCATCCCCACCTCAAGATTACTGTCCTGTGGCCTTTTTGTGAGGAAAAGAAACATCCATAAGGAGAAATAGCTTGGGCAATCTCATGTCATTCTGTTTAATCCATAGTTGTTCAAAAGGAGTTGATCTATTTTGGCTCTTCTATACGAAGCTGCAAATCAACAGCTTCATTTGTCTGTGGAGCTGTCTTCAATTGGCCATCTTTCCCCGGAAGCCTGGGTCATAATGGAACCATGAGCCATAATTTGAATCTTTTGTTGAATCTGCAACAAATGTCTTTTAACATAAATTTTTAAAATAGATTATGAAATAGCAACAACACTAAAAAATAAGTTAGCTGTGAAATGACAAGGCAAAATTTCCAGTGGCATATTTGTAACATCAGATTAATCTGCATGTTACAGATTTGTAACATGCAGATTAATAACATCACTTTCAATCCTTTTTGGATGTGGAATTTAGGAAAGAGAGAATTTATATTTATAAAAGACATAAATCTTAAAATTAGAGAAAGAAACATCAAGAACCTGTAAATGTGAAACTTGAACTTTGAAGAAGTGGAGAAAGATTATTGATTGTTTAAACTCTGGTATTGGAAAAGACTCTTGAGAATACTGTGGACCATAAAACAAATCAATCCAGAGTGGCCACTTGAGACAGAAATGACCAGACTCAAATTATCATATTTTGGACACATTATATAAAAACTTTGAGTTGTCTATAATGCTGGGAAAGATAGAAATAAAAAGAAGAGGACAACTAATAGCAAGTTATATGGATTACAGTGGAAATGGGTGCACTGTTGGGAGATCTGAAGGGTCAAGTTGGGGACAGATCACCTTGGAGAAGATTTATACAATCAGTAAGAGTCAACACTGAGTCAACACATATATGTGCTCGTGTACTTTTTTTATATTTTGTATGTGTATGTATCTGTACTTTTTTACATTTTGCTGTATCAGCAATGAAATAAAGATTTTTCTAAGAATTCAGTGTTGGTAATCTGTCTTTTAATATCCCCCCCCTAATCCTATTATCCATGTAGGTGTAATCCCCTCCTTCTTTCACATATATTCTGTAGAACCTTAAGCAGTTGCATTTCAGAAATGCTTTTTTATAAGTTTTCATTAAGACATTTAGTGTTTGCTTCTGTTATGTTTTGCTATAGTATTTTGGTATTACCATGTTTTCCATATAATAAGAATTTGATATGCTTCCTGAATAAAGCTGAGGACTAAAAATACTGTAACCCTTTTCACAGGAACATCTACCTTTATAGAAGCCTTGGCAACCAATGGTACCAACATTCAGACATCAGTAACAGGAGTAGCAGCCAATAAACGAAGATTTATTGATGAAAGGAGAGATCAGCCTTTTGATAAAAGGTTACGATTCAGTGTGCGGCAAACTGAAAGTGCTTACCGATACAGAGACATTGTTGTCAGAAAACAAGACGGATTCACACATATTTTATTATCCACCAAATCATCAGAGAACAATTCATTAAATCCAGAGGTTAGAGTTGTTTCATTACTTTTGATTTTTTAACTGGGAAGGTGGGATTCCTGCTGTCTCAGAAACTCACAACCACCTGTGCCCTAGTCACTTCCAGATTGGATTACTGTAATGTGCTCTACATGGGGCTGTTCTTGAAGAGTATTCAGAAGTTTCAACTGGGGCAACCTGTTACACCTCTGCTCTGTGGGTTGCACTGATTGCCAGTTTGCTTCAAGGTCAATACAAGGTGTTGATTTTAATCTTTAAAATCCTTCATGACATGGAGATTGCCTCTCCTTGATTACATCTGCCCAACCCATTAGATCTGCCAGAAAAGGTATGCTTAAGGTTTCATCTGCTAGAGGCTTCAGATCCTATCTGCTAGAGGTGGGTCCCAGAAGGTGGGCCTTTTCTGCTGTGGCATCTCCTTACAGAACATTCTCTTCCCCAAAGTGAACTTAGTTTTTCATCTGTTAATAATCCCTCAAGACCTAGTTATGCCTTCAGGCCTGGGGTTCCAGAGGAACAATGATATTCTAAGATGGCTCTGATATTGGGATTCGTATTTATTCTCTCCTGTGCTTGGTGGTTTACATATTTTTGATAATGACTGCTCTATATTTTTAATAATAATTGTTTTATATATTTATTGTTTTACTTGGTTGTATGCCACCGAGTGTCACTTTTTGTCAGATGAGTGGCCATATATTGATAAATAAATAGTGTAGAAATTAAAAGTTAAGCAGCACATCAATGGCAAAACATTAGTAAATTAGTAAATGCAGGTGAAGAGTTTAACGCTTGAGATAAGGATACAGAGGCATTTTCAGGAAGATTAGAATGATAGGGAGAGCTCTAAGATGCCTCATTGGTAGAACATGTTTCTTACAAAAAAAGTCCAGGCTTTCGATATTTTTTTTTAATTTTCAGAGGGCCCTTAAGAAACAAAAGGTAAAGGGGTCCCTATGGATTTTCCTCCATTAGTAATTGGCAATTATAGGGGATAGTGCTCATCTCCATTTCAAGGCCATTGAGCAAGTGCTGTCTGAAGACATTTCTATGGTCATGTGGACAGCATGACATTACAGAGCGCTGTTACCTTCCCACCATACTCGTACCTATTTATCTACTCACATTTGGATGCTTTTGAACGGCTAGGTTGGCAGAAGCTGGGGCAAGGACGGGAGCTCATCCTGTCACTTGGCGCTCGGGTCTCAAACCTGGGCTGCCAGCTTTCCAGACAACAAGCCCAGCATCTTAACCGCTGAGCTACTGCGCCACCCCTCCTTAAGAAACAAGTCTGCCTGGAACAGCATAGGTCACTGTCAATCCATTTCACCATTGCAGGTCATAAATTGGGAAATTATAAATTAAAACAAGTTATGAATTGTGCCACAGTATTATACTAGTAGTATTATACTGATATACTACTAGCAATCATATTAGTTTCCAAACCTAAAGTTCTGTATATTTAAACATTTGGGTTAATGGAAATTAAAAGCTATTTGACAGGGATGTAAATATGAAGCTTCAACTTACCTTACGTTCAGGTAAGACAACGCCCCTTCTCTGTCTTTTGGGGGGGGGGACTTTTAGGCTTGTCCTAAATTTAGATGTCGCTGAATTGGTTACATATGCCACCTGCTGTTCACATTACAGAAATACTTGGAAAATGAAAAGCTTTTCAGAAGCAATATTCTATATCCTTTTTTTTCCATGTGTTTCATGCATCTCATTCCAGGTGATGAAAGAAGTCCAGAGTGCACTGAATACAGCAGCCGTTGATGACAGTAAACTTGTACTTCTTAGTGCAGTTGGCAGTGTTTTCTGTTGTGGCCTTGATTTCATTTATTTTATTCGCCGTTTGACAGATGATAGAAAAAGGGAAAGTACTAAGATGGCCGATGCAATCAGGTTTGTAGAATTATTCTATTTGTTCTTAACCAAATCATGAGCTAAAACAGCTATTTGTGAAACCAAAACTGTTATTCCCAATTGTACTTGGATTTTTTTTCCTCGGTCAGTAAATGGATTTAAATCAGAATATTTACTATTTTAGAGATATTGTAAAAGTGTCTACTTTCAAACTTGGCAGAGTTAAGCATGGTTAAACATGTTTCCAAGACAGTTTTTATATTCGGAAGAATCTTATTGAATAGATGCAATTTTTACCTTTCATAAAAGTCTCATATTATGGGAAACCAGATTATCCAGAAAGGTTATTCAGACTAGATATTTGGAAATTATATATTGAGAGAGTCTATGTGTATGGACCCTCCAACTCACAGAATGAGAGTTTAATTTTCTGCTTCCCAACCTCCCTGTTTCACTAAAAAGGAAATTTATTTATTATTAATCCAAATGTGAGAAACATTGTTAAGAAATTACTCTATAAAAACTAAATCTTAATATCTAAAACAAAAATCAATGTTGAAGAGAAAAAATGAAATGTTTAACAATATATTATTTAAAGTGGTTTTTTTTATTTTGTTTTTTTAAGTGTGTAATATAAGAAACTACAAGTCAGTTGCTTTATTTCTTATTGTTTATCCTCAGTATTTAAAAAAAACATATTTTAGCAAACTATGTATTTTGTTCTTGAGGTAAAGTTCATTTTATACCTGTAGTGTTTTTTATTTTCAAAAATATATTTATATGTATTTATCAAAATGTTTTGAGCATTCTAGCAAAATATAGATAAGCCCTTGACTTAAGACTATAGTTGAGCCCAAAATTTATGTTAGCAAGTGAGATTTGTTAAGTGAGCTTTGCCCCATTTTACAACCATTTTTGTCATAGTTGTTAAGTGAATCACTGCATTGTTAAATTAGTAACACAGTTAAGTGAATCTGGCTTCCTCATTGACTTTGCTTGTCAGGAGGTTGCAAAAATTGATCACATGGTCCTGGAACAAGACAACTGTCATAAGTATGAACCAATTGCCAAGCATCTGAATTTTGAACACAAGACCATGAGGAGGCTGCAACAGTCCTAAGTGTGAAAGACGCTCATAGGTTACTTTTCCAGTGCCGTTGTAACTTTGAATGGTCACTTAAATCAGGGCTTTTCAACCTTTTCAGCCATTGTACCACTTTTAGGATATGGCAACATCCGAGTACCACCAGTCGCCTAGCAAGGTGTCAAAAACTTGATGACCAAAAAAAGGAAAAAAGTGATAAAGTACAGGTAGTCCTCGACTTAAAACAGTTCACTTAGTGGCTGTTCGAAGTTACAGTGGCGCTGAAAAAAGTGCCCCCCAAGCCACAGCCGAGCAAGACGCCTGCCCGCGGCGCTCTTCCTCCTGTCCGAGGTTTTCATTGTTGTGAGCATTTCTGTTGAGGATTGGCAGCGGGAGTGAGGTGGGGAGTGTTTGGTTTTTATTCCTCCCATCTGCTGGGTGGTTGCAGCAGGTTTTGGTCGCTTCACATGACCCTGGGACACTGTGACCGTCATAAATATGAATCAGTTACCAAGCATCTGAATGTAAATCACAAGACCCTGGAGATGCTGCAACATTCCAGCTGATCCGCGCTTCTTCTGTGGTCAGAAGTGCCAGGATCAGCGCCGAGCTCCAGCTGGAGCCTGGCGCTGATCCTGGCGCTTCCACACAGCCCTGCAGCTCCAGCCATCTCTCACTCAGGCTTGTGCGGTGCTGCCATTCCCCTCCCCTGCTACCACTTTTCTAGGATGGTTGCGTACCACCTGCCAGGTGCCAATGTACCACAGGTGGTACCCGTATCACTGGTTGAAAAGCCCTGACTTAAATGAACTGTTGTAAGTTGAGAAATACTTGTAATAGAAATGTTCTAATATTTTTTTAAAAAACTACCTGAAGGCAAACACTGGCTACAAATAACTTGTTTATTAACGTTACAAATAACGTTCACTTTCTCCTTTAGAGATTGATAATTCAATTTGATGCCCTCCCTCCATTTCACCTCCAATAAAATAGTGGTGTTACCAGTTCTTGTTTTATACTTTAATAGGAAAATGTGGTTGTGCCTGTCACATTTTCAAAAAAGTCTTTATAAACAGTAAGCATTGGAATAGTTACAATTTTGAAATAGATTTCACTAAAGTATATTGCTGTTAAAATGTGAGCTGTAACCATGTTCTTACTTTATTTCAGGAATTTTGTAAATACTTTTATTCAGTTTAAAAAGCCCATAATTGTTGCAGTAAATGGCCCAGCTATTGGACTTGGAGCATCTATATTGCCACTATGTGATGTGGTATGGGCTAATGAGAAGGCTTGGTTTCAGACTCCATATACAACATTTGGGCAAAGTCCTGATGGATGTTCATCTCTCACATTCCCAAGAATAATGGGTCTGGCATCTGTAAGTAATCTGTAAAATACAGGTAATCCCCCAGGTACGAATGTTCATTTAGCGATTTTTCACAGAAACAAATTTATTCAGAAAGGTTACTTGCATTAGAAGTTCAAAATCGTGACCAAAAAGAGGCCTCTGTAGCCATGTGACTTGGATTCAGTCACTGCTGCAAGCGGCGGCCATTTTAACTCTGTGACTTGCCTGTGCTGTTCAGGTTACCAATGTAGTTGCCTGAAGCTGGAAGAGGTGTGGAGTTTTTTTTTTGTTTGTTTGTTTTTTGTTTGTCCCTGGTCACATGGCCAAACAAGAGCCTGTGATTTTTGCAGGCGGAGCCTCCTGGGGTTTGAGGACTGGAGTGCTAGAATTGCTTCTGTGAGTGTTTTAAGATATTTTTTTTGTTGTTACTCTATAATGCTTGCAAACTGTTTGTAAGCACCACTTTGGAAACTGCTCTTCTTTTTAAGTACTGTACTTTGCAAACGATTGTGTTTGTAAGTACAGTACTTTGCAAAGATAAAGTTTGTTCGCATTTTCCTGGAAACTGTAGAAATGCTAGCCAGCATCCACACAAAGCATTCTATAACCGTTGTGTTTCCTTGCTTTTATTTTGGAGATTAGCATACATTACTGGAGTTTGCAGGTTTTAAATTTAAATTGCCTCCAGAAATTGTGGGTGCCCCATCACTGAAAGCTTTTAAGAAGAGACTGGAGAGGCAATTATCAGAAATACTCTCTTGAGAGAGCAGTGGATTAGACTAGATGACCTCAAGGTCCCTTCCATCTCTGTTACTGTCTGCAGTTCTGTAAAGCCCTCCCCCATCTCCCTCTGGGCGCCTGGCTTGAGATTCTTAAGCTAATTAGTGGCAAGTGGTTTTTTAACCACTTTAAAGCAGACTAGCAACAAATGGTTGTGTTTTTTTTTTAAAAAAAAAAGGCAATTGTAAATGGAGAGCTCCGCAGCCTGCTTGGAGACAATTTAGTTCCTGTGTTGAAGGATGAACCAGAAACAGTTGGTGGTTGGCCGCCAGCAGCGTGGAAAGCCTCTCAGTTCAGGCAGCAATGAATGAATAAATCGGAGGAAATAGTCAGCTCTTCGTTCATTTAATGGCCCATTTGATTCAGTTAATGAATTTGATTTTAAAAATTTGTAAAATTGATTCATTTGACCATTTTTTTGACTTATGAATCTAATGGGCAGAATCCATTTGGTTCGTACCTCGAGGACTACCTGTAAATATATATGCTATGTATTTATAACATTTGATGTGCCTATAGTTTTTAGTATAATTGAGTTGACATAAATATATATATATATATATTTGTTTTCTGAGGTTTTCGCAGGTGTTTGTATGTAGGTCTTTGGTTATTCAGGTTTTCTCCCACGTAAAATTGGAAGTGTCTTGGCAATGTTTCGACGAAGTCCCATTCGTCATCTTCAGGCTGGTGTTTTCGGCTTCATGCTTCTAGGAGCACGAAGCCGAAAACACCAGCATGAAGATGACGAATGGGACTTTGTCGAAACATCACCAAGACACTTCCAATTTTACGCGGAAGAAAACCCAAATAACCAAAGACCGACCTACATATATATATATTGCATGTACCCCTCCAAATTGTCACATTTTGACTCATCCTGTATAAGGAAAATGTTTTGGAATAAACCAGTAATTTTTCAGGATGAAAAGATTTCTGGCTCCTAAAATATAGCCATGTGCTTTTGTGCTGTTGCATTTTTGCATATTCACTTCTTTTTACTTACATTCTACCTTCTAAAGTAAGCTAAGAGCTATTTTTATAAGGCTGAAGAGATGCTGGATTTAATTTTAAAAAGATGCTTCAGGACATGGGGGAGCATAAAAATACAAAAAATAAAAAACTTACATTAAAGCAGTCAAGCCTTTTTCTGGAGTCAGTTGAGATAAAATCAAGAAGGCAGTTGGGTATCCAATGAGAAGCAAATCATAGGTTTTTCAAATGCATCTGCAAGCTGAGCTTAAAATATATCATTTGTATGAAAGATTTCCTAGTGTTTCAGATTGTATAAATGATTATAAACTATTTGAAGCTGGAATTAAGTCTTGTGGACTGATAGTCTAATAGTCTAATCTGCTTAGCCTACCATGTGTTACTTCCTATTAATGAGGCAGTTGTTTTTTGTGGGGGAAAATGCACGCATCCCCTGACTAAGATCCACTAACTACTCCAGCTTAGGGTAATGTCCTCTCTAATAAAATAGAGAAGAGTGAGATGTGGGGGAAAATGCACGCGCAAAAAACTGCCATGCTTCTCCCCCCCACAAACCTCATAATCTTTTGATACCTTTGTCCTAATGAAGCAGATAGAAGATCATCCACTTTTGACTTAATATCTCACCTACCTAAATATGATTAAGTTACTTACTATCTCTTCCTGTAGATAATATGCTTAAGTTCCTTCCTATCTCTTCCTGCCTTCAATTAGTTCCTTCTCCTATTTGCTCTTTACCTGGTCTTTGATCAGGTAATGTGTTACTAGAAAACTTTATGTCAGCATTTAATGGGAAAGCCTATGTATGTAAAAAGGATATAAAAACCAATAAACACAGAGAGATTCTCAAGCTGTGACAAGCAGCTCTGCAGCAGCTTCAAACCTCTGCTCAAGACATGCCTGCATCTTTTTCTTAGCGTCGTACAGTTTTTCATGGTTACTTCAGAAGCTGTATAACCGTAGAGGAACCAGTAATGGACATTTCTGATTATAAGCATGCGTAGTGAAAAAATTGGAAAATTTCAATATATTTGAAAGTATATTGAAAATATATTACACAGATTCGATTGCACTAAGAAATGTGATTTTTTTTTCTCTTAAAAAATATAGTGGAATAAAAATCTACAAAGCATGATTAACAAAGTACATAAAAAGTATGGCCTTTGATAAGTGTTTCCCCCTCCCCTTTTCTCCTTTTTCTACATTTTTTTGGTATAGCAGAATCAATAGGTACCCTGTATTCAGTAGGGGTGAAAATAGGTACCTGAAGCTCTGTAGAGGCTTTGTATCAATTTTTATACTTTAAAAACACTGGTACACCCCTCAGTGTAATTAGTGAACTGAAATTGGTCATAAACTAACACACAAGCTATTTAAATTCATCAATATAAGAAATGGCTTGAAAATTGACAAAGGACAGAATTGTTTAGTTCTGAGGAAAAGATGCAGATTTATGCACATTTATTAACCTTATTCCTAAAGGTGTATAAAATAGATAACCTTTTTTTGTACAGGTGAGCTACAACACAGAGTCAAATAGCTTCCTGGTTTATCTTTTGGATTCTCATGTATTCAACTCCCATTGGAACAAAGGGATTGTAGACCCTAGACCAGTGTTTCTCAACCTTGACAATTTTAAGGCATGTGGACTTCAACTCCCAGAATTCCACAGCCAGCAATGCTGGCTGTGGAATTCTGGGAGTTGAAGTCCACATGCCTTAAAATTGTCAAGGTTGAGAAACACTGCCCTAGACCTTGCATAACTATTTTGTTTTATTTTATTATTTTCCATCTAAAAATAATAGAGATTTTTGGGGAATGGCAGTTCGAAATTGAGAGAGAGAGACCCCAAAGGTCACAAAAATGACTGATAGAACTTACAAGTGGTCTGCAGGTTGTTTGCCATAGCTTGATTTCATAATCTGTTTCCCTTAAAAAAATTTCTCTATGGCAAACCCTGTCAACTTCCTTTGAGCTATTATCATCTTCAGCAATCAGTTCAAGTTGTTGACTTTAAATATCTTTTGCAATGGTTTGTTCTAGTTTTTGCTTTTCTTCTAATATTAACTAGATTTTTTTTCCTTAAAGAAAAAGGATCTAGATGTAAGGATCTAGATTCCATATTTTGGCAATAAACAGATTTTTTTAAAAAAAATCAGTCATTTTTAAGTTAAGATGAATAATCATTGGCAATTCTTTATGTTAATGATCAGACTACAGTGCATGTCTTGGATCATAAATACTTTGAAACTCTTATGTAGGGCTAGAAGTTGACACTGAATTATTGTGTTGCTTTCAATATTTGCTTTATTTCAGTTCAGCACACAAACAAAAAGTAACATAATCTAGTTAATTGTTCCAAGTAAGGAGCATTTTTAATAAGCCACAGTGTTTATATTTAGAAAATTTGTATACTTTGTTATCACTTAACAAATAATTTCTATCTTTCTCAGGCAAATGAAATGTTATTTAGTGGAAGGAAGCTAACAGCACAAGAAGCATGTTCAAAAGGACTGGTGTCTCAAGTATTTTGGCCAGGAACATTCACACAGGAAGTTATGGTTCGAATTAAGGAACTTGTCACATGTAACTCAGTTGTAAGTTGCTTGCTTCTTTCAATAAAATACTTTTAATACTCAGACTGTTATAATGATTAAGTATCCGTTCACAGAGTCAATTTAGTCTAAAACCATTTTGATCTGGCCCTCCAATATTCTGGAAAGGATTTTCACTATTCAGAACGTACATGGGCAGATTGGGTTTCCACCAACTATTCCAATTAACTTTGAACCCAAAAGCTGCCATTTTATTGCCTCTTTTTTTAAAAAGGCACTCAACTGCTGGTTGTAATATTTGACAGAGAGATGGAAATGACGTGTGGATGGATTCTGCAAATAGGTTCCCAATATCCAACAGTGCATCATCAGTATCTGTAATGCAGCTATTGTGTAATGCATAAATCTAGTAAAACAAATTAAGTGTTTATAGTAAGAATGCACTATAAAAAATCAGTTGTTTTGACTGTACTGATATAAATATCTGGTCCAAAACTATGGAAGGAAAAAGGCGTGAAAACCATCTCTTGACTTTTTACCTGAACAGCTTAGTTCCAATGGTGGGATTCAGCCAGCTTGCACCACTTCGGCAGAACCGGTAGCTAATTTTTTGTTGCCCAGGCCCAGAATGGACTTCCGGAAGCGACATCCACACAGAGAACCGGTTGTTCACATATTTGAATCCCACCACTGCTTAGTTCCATCACATTTCTCTGTTTAATTTAGAATTTCTTACTGTATAATAATTTACTTACAAAATAAAAACATGTTTGCATTTAATTATCTGCTAATGCAGAATGTAAGGTTTATAAAATATGTTGAGCTCCCACCACCATTACAAAATAATTTGTTGCTGCTACATTAGGTATGATAAGATCATACACCTGCATTCTAGTAGTTGTCCTGAGTGGGAGCAGTATACCGGTACATTTTGCAGTCCATTAAAAGTACTTCAAGTGTGCCTTCAACTGTATTGTTCTAATCTATTTGGATGGCCTTTCTGGAATAGTTCCACAGTGTAGGGTGAGATTTGCAATGGAGTGTGGATTGCAACTTGCTGTTTAGCATCTAGTCTTGATTTAGTACATATTATTAGCAAAAGATGCTTATATAACCAAACCAGAGACAGCTGGGTAGCTTCAATGAAGAATGAAAGATACTAGCTTCCACACTGCAGCTGTCTTGTTGCCACCCCAGCCTTAATTACAGTTGGGAATGTTAATGTTTCTTCACTAAGTTTTCTTGCAGCAATTAAAACCCACTTGCATGTCTTCTGTGCATGCACATTTTTAGCACAGCATCTAAGTTAATTGCAGTCCCACCACAGCCTGCTAGAGGAATTGAGGCAGTTAATCTTTCTGAGATAATATTTGCACTTTACTGTCTGTGCTTTGCGGTTTTAAAATGCTAATTTTAGGAAAATTTAAAAGTCAACTGTATTCTAACTGAATATATACTACTTATACATTAAAGGCTTGCTCACTTTTACCCTTAACAGTCCTTTCCACACTTATCTGTAATCAAAGAAGTTGTGTAATAGAGCAGTGATAAGGGGGAATGAACATGCAATCAAACCACAAGGGAGAGCAACATGTTGAAATAACACTTCAGATGTGCAAAGAGTGTGACTGTGCATCAGAATTCAGATGAGAGGATTCCTCCAGGATCTCTTCAAGTAGCAACAGAATGCCTTTTGCAGACATGTGGTTGTTTCGGAAAATTACTGAATAAGATAATGTTCTGGAACACTTCATGCTGCCCTACGTCAGTGAGGATCTGTTGACATTTCTTTCACATTTAGTAAAACAAAGCTAAAATACATTTATTCCAAATTATCTTGATGTTGTACTACCTATATTTTTAGTTGTTTTGCTATTTCATTCACCCAGATCAGTTGAACTGAAACATTTGATAAGGGAAGAAAAACTGAGTAAAGGGTACTAATAGGAAAATCCTATTTCATGCAGCAAATCAGTTTGAAATATATTCAAAAATCTGCCTGCGCACATGGAAGAGAGGAAACAGACTTTTTCATTTGCTTTTTTTTAATCCTTGGGTTTATATTCTCTTCCCTTGAAACCCAAGGAAAAGATGTGATTTGTGCAAATTCCAAGTCTACTACCAGTTTGGTGATTTTCCGGGGGCAGGCGGGCTGTTGAGCCAGAGCAGCCATTGGATTTCTGACTGCTTTCTACATGCCTTCCCTTCCTTTTTTTCTCCGGGTGGGGAATCCCTTTTTTATATGAAAAGGGCAGACTAGAGGAAACATAGCCCCAGAGATTATTGGATTGGCTTAACATTTAATCTTTAGAGTTGTATTTGTGAAATTGCCAATGAAAGTCCCTGAAAATTGTTAACATCCTAACTTTAGCATGCCTGAACAGCTGTGCATATAAACATAAATCATTTCAAAGTAGAGTCACCCTGTCAATTAGTGTCACTTTGACTTTTATTTGACAAGCATTCTTTCCGTTCCAATTGCCCAATTCATTTCATACTATGCATTCATATTGTTGCCAACTGTATGAAGGAAAGAGTTTATAATGTAGACCAGGGGTGTCAAACTGCCGGCGGGACACGTCACACTACATGCGGGACACATCACACAGAAGCCGTGCCCACCTCATTGCAAACAATGGCAAAAATGTCCCGATATGTTGCGTGACGTCACGTGATGTGGCGAGTTTGACATGTCTGATGTAGACTTTTTCTGCCAAAATAAGGTTGGGGGGTGGTTGTTGTTAATCTACTACTGCTAGTGCTAATTTTAATGCAAAACTATTTTTATGCAAATTCAACTCACGGAAGAACGTCAAAAATGTAGCATGGAAAAATAAATCATTGCTGAAGGGAAGACGAAATTTTCTTAAAAGTTGATGGTCCCTGTGTTTCTTTTTCCTTTTTTGTCTGTTTTTCCTTTCTTGGTTCAGGCAGCCTATATTTTCAAAAGTGTTCTTTGTTTATCAAAGTGCTTGGCAAAAGACTATTTGTTAGCCTTTCCCTGATTCTCCAGAGTTCCAGCAGGTGAATGTAGAGACTTCATTCTCTAATCTGGACCACAAATAGAGCAGGAAGAATTCCTCTCCTGGCTCTACAATTGTGGTCATTAATACTCACCTATGTCTATATGCATGGTATTCAATTATTTTTATTAATAACACGGAGAAAGAAATTAAGGGAATGCTAATCAGTTTTGTAAATGATACAAATAAGATAACTAATATCATAAAAGGCAAAGACAAATTCATAATGGGCCAAAAGAAATACAGTAGTCTTTTACAGCAGGGGTCCCCAACCCCCGGTCCGTGGACCAGTACTGGGACATGGCATGCCAGCAACCAGTCTGCACAAACAAGCAAAGCCCCATCCACAAGATGCAAGCAGCACACAAAACCACGCCCCCCCCGTCCGTGGAAAAACCTCTCCACGGAACCGGTCCCTGGTGCCCAAAAGGTTGGGGACTTCTGTTTTACAGAAACAAATGCAATTATTAATTTAGCAAACAGAAATTCTTATCTCAGGAATGGAACTTTTGAAAAGAAAATTGTAATGAAAATTAATTGCAGAGAGAGCCAGTTTAATTTAGGCAGTAGCTTAAAAACTGGGAGACTGTGACTTCTGCTCCTGACTTAAGTACGAAGCCAGCTGGATAATCTGGGCTGGTTACTTTTTCTCAGTTTTAGGAAGGAGGCAACAGTAAACCTCTTCCAAAAAATCTTGCCAAGTTGCCAGGATTCAACACTTGAGTCAAAGGCACCCCCATCCCAAAAAAATTTAATTCCAAACTGAGTATCTATTACTTTTGATGATTTTTTAAAATTCTACTGTTTTAGATAAACAGCTCTTGATAGATTTCATAGGTACAAGTATTTAGACATGCAAAGTATTCCAGTTTTCAGGTCTATGATTCAATTATTGGCTTGAATCTTTTCCCAGACCGAAGGATAGATTGGAATACTGTACACTGTCCAGTTTTTAATTTGGTACTTCTCTGAAGTTCCTAGATCAGCAGAAACAAAAAGTATAAAATGCAATGTTGAAGGCAAAATAACTTTAGAAATCCATATTTTAATAAATACGTTTAGACATTTAGGTTGCTAAAACAAACGTTTTGAAATGTTTTAAATATTTTGTGACCTTTTAAAGAAGGCATTGATGCAGAGTTAGGATAGAGTAGATATAACTGATAAGATATAACCGACAAAATATAAATATACTGATTTTTCATTCATATATGAAATGCCTACTCGATATACCTTCTTAGAGAGGAGTGACTGCCACTGATTCCTATTAGGAAAAGTGAATGGCTTATTTTTAAAAGAGAAAGAAGAATTGTGTTCAAGCTGTGATTCTCCTGTGATTATCTGCCATCCACAGTAAAGCTTACGGGACCGTCTTCTGCCACATACTTCCCTACGACCGGTGAGAGCGCACAGGGTCGGCCTCCTCCGGGTCCCGTCAGCAAAACAATGTCGTTTGGCGGGTCCTAGGGGGAGGGCCTTCTCTGTTGTGGCGCCCACCCTCTGGAACCAACTGCCCCTTGAAGTCTGCGTTTCTCCCACTCTCCCGGCCTTCCGAAAGAACCTTAAAACTTATTTTTGCCGGCAGGCCTGGGGATGATTGTGGGTTGTTGTTCGAAAGTTGTACGTGTGTTGGGTGTCTATTTTTAATATTTTGATTGGACTTAGGTTCTTTGATGTTTTGTATATATTGTAAGCCGCTCCGAGTCTCCGGAGAGGAGCGGCATATAAGTCGAATTAATAAATAAATAAATAATAAAACAGTGCACTTACAGCAACAGTCTCCATTTCACATGCTTACGCTCTGACCACTGTTGGTGAATAACACACGTGTTGAATATTAAATAATACCATGCCTGTGCTTTCTTTGTTTTTAAATTCAATGTAGGTACTTGAAGAATCCAAAGGTTTAGTTCGTAGTATTATGAAGATGGACTTGGAACAAGCCAACGATAAGGAGTGTGAAGTTTTAAAGAAGATTTGGGGTTCTGCTCAAGGGATGGACTCAATGTTAAAATACTTGCAGAAGAAGATTGATGAATTTTGAAGAGATGTGCATTGACACTGGATTGTATTTACTTGGACATCTGGATTTCATCAATACCCTCACTGAAAGTAAAATAAAACTGTACCTAACGCTCAGAAAATGTGGGCTGAAAGGTAGAGGAACATGGTTTTATGGTCAAGGGTTTTTAAAAGAAGTACTGTATGTTAAGCATTGAACATTTTTTTTCTTTTTCCACACACACACACACATACACACATAAATATATAAATATATATAAATATTATATTTCCTTATATACACAAACTAAAATATATAATGGAGTGCACTACCAAACTTTTTGTCTTCTACTTTCTTATTGGCTAGTACTGTATCAGAAGAAAATGGTGAATAAAATGAGAGGTTGCGTTATTTTGTATGTGGCAGGAAAGTCCTGAAGCAATGACTATTTTTTCACTAGAGTCCAGAGTTAAAACGGGTATTGGCCAGCCCTTACTTTCACTGCCCAAAAAGTCAGTTAAGAAGAGGCATTGCCTTGAATTTCGAGAAAGGTTTAAAAAATACCTCAAAAGAATGATGCGTTCTAAAAATATATATATATATTTTTAAGGAAAAAAAAATACCCTATATCAGTGTTTCTCAACCTTGACAATTTTAAGGCATGTGGACTTCAACTCCCAGAATTCCACAGCCAGCTGTGCTGGCTGTGGAATTCTGGGAGTTGAAGTCCACATGCCTTAAAATTGTCAAGGTTGAGAAACACTGCCCTATATAGAAAATGCCCCCCCTCCCCCAGATACCCAAGGGTGCTCAGGATTTATTCTATACAAACACTCAGCCCTTCATGTTTTGGGGAACATGCCCCCATTCCTACCCAGATAACATGAAGATGCCAGTTTCTTGTCCAAAAAAAAAAAAAAAAGTTTTGTTTTGCAGTATTAGTGAATCACTGAAATACCATATATATTATGGATTAAATAATAGTTTAGTCTTAGTGGTTTTATAAAAATTTAGGGTTTTTTAATTATTTTACTACATAATTGCTTCGATTGCTGGGTGGAAAAAAAAACTATATACGTTGTTTTGTTCGGTTTGCTTGTTTAAAGAAATACACCAAAAATATATATATTATGTTCATCTTTAGCCTCCTGTAGAATATATTTTATTTAATAAGTTAAAATTTGCGTGGCACACTATTAATTATTCCTTTTTCATGCTATCTTATCTTAGCTGTCTGTTGTCTTTTGTCAATGCTTTTAATCTTAATTTTACACTATGACCCTGATCCAGAGAACTCTCCGTGCAGCGACAGGCTCAAGGCATTTTGCAAGGCATTGGATGAGATTCCCCTCCAGAGAACAGGAATAGTGCTTTTAATTGAAGTGGGTACATAGAGGTATTGCTTTTCTATTTGGCAGGCTATATTGATGCAGAATTACTATCCGTGGCCTCCCAACCCTACATCAAGTGTTGGAGGCAGCCCCTCCATTTTCCATCAAACACACACAGTGCCCTTTTGTGCGCATGGGACTGCATCCAGAAGGGCAATGTGCTGGTGAAATTCTGTTTTCATGCCTTTTCTGGATCAGGGTGCATAATAGACAGTCTTGTATGCAAGAGTGCCCTGTGTAAATAGACCTATTTTACATTCCTGTTGGGAGTGTATGATGATTCCTACTCCAGATATCTACTAGGATTTAGATATCTATACTTGCAATCTTACTGAATGTATGAAGAATGGGGAAAATTTAAACCTTATTTTTGTACAGTTTGGAACTTTATACTTGGAGCCTGACCACCTCATCCTAGCAGAAAGATGTACAGTGTGTAAATCTGCTTTTCCTTGGGTTGGTACAGTATTTTTGCATCTGTGGGACCTAATTTTTGTTGTTCTAGTAGTTTGAACTATATATAAACTGTACAATCTGTAAAGTTTTTATAGAATAAATATTCAGCTGTGAACCTGTTAAAATAAAACTAATATTTCTTAACACCTCTTAAAAGTGCTGCAAAGTGTTGTCTGTATTCTCCATTCAGTGTTCTTTCATCTTTCCCCAGGACATGCATTTTTATAGCTTTGAGGTCTTTTTTGAACTGTGGTCTGTAGTAATTCTTGTAAATTTTAATATTTTTCCCAGACAGTATGTTTTAATTTCCAGTTTTGCAGCAAAAGCAACTTTTAAAAGGCATATAGAAAACTCACTGGATTAATTCTTAAGGTTGGTTACTCTACCTCTTGGATTCTGGAATGCAGGTACAAAAGTATAAACGCTTTCCCTTGGTGTCATGTTGAGACATCAGTCTCTGCTGTAACCTTACTTGTGCTGTCTCTAAAACCAGAGTAAAAAAACAGAATAATATGATTCAATTTCCAGAGGACTAATCTCTTCACATCTGAACAACTGCAGTGCATTTGCAGAAAAAGGCTCAGATTACTACTGTATGTTGCTTTTTTAAAAAATTGGCTTAAGACAAACGTCCTACTTGTTGATTTTAATCAACCACCTTGTTTTTGCTGCCTTGTGTAATTCTCCATTATAATCTATAGTCCAGGGCTTTTCAACCAGTGGTACGGCTACCACCTGTGGTACATTGGCACCTGGCAGGTGGTACGCGAACATCCTAGAAAAGTGGTAGTGGGGGAGGGGAATGAGCTGAACCGGTGGCAGCACCGCACAAGCCTGAGCGAGAGATGGCTGGAGCTGCAGAGCTGTCAGGGCTCAGTGGAAGCACCAGGATCAGCGCCGGGCTCCAGCTGGAGCTCGGCGCTGATCCTGGCGCTTCTGACCCCAGAAGAAGCGCGGATCAGCTGGAATGTTGCAGCATCTACAGGGTCTTGTGATTTACATTCAGATACTTGGCAACTGATTCATATTTATGACGGTCACAGTGTCCCAGGGTCATGTGAAGCGACCAAAACCTGCTGCAACCACCCAGCAGACGGGAGGAATAAAAACCAAACACCCCCCACCTCATCCCCGCTGCCAAACCTCAACAGAAATGCTCACAACAATGAAAACCTCAGACAGGAGGAAGAGCGCTGCCGGGCGGGCAGGCGTCTTGCTCGGCTGTGGCTTGGGGGGCACTTTTTTCAGCGCCACTGTAACTTTGAACAGCCACTAAGCGAACTGTTCTAAGTCGAGGATTACCTGTACTTTATTACTTTTTTCCTTTTGGGGGGGGGGGGTCATCAAGTTTTTGACACCTTGCTAGGCGACCGGTGGTACTCGGAGGTTGCCATATCCTAAAAGTGGTACAATGGGTGAAAAGGTTGAAAAGCCCTGCTCTAGTCAATCTATTATTTTCACAAATGGGTTGTACAAACCATGTACTCTTAAGTAGTATGAATATGGTCATACAACAGCCTTCATTTCCCTGCTGCGCCTCAAAATTTGTGGGCTTGGAGCAAGATGATACTGAAGAGTTCCTGGGGGAGAAAAAGTATTTGATCCCCTGCTGATTTTTTACATTTGCCCACTGACAAAGAAATGATCAGTCTATAATTTTAATGGTAGGTTTAACAGTGAGAGACAGAATAATAACAAAAGAAATCCAGAAAAATACATTTCAAAAAAGTTATAAATTGATTTGCATTTTAATGAGTGACATAAGTATTTGACCCCTTTGCAAAGCATGACTTAGTACTTGGTGGCAAAACCCTTGTTGGCAATTACAGAGGTCAGATGTTTCTTGTACTTGGCCACCAGGTTTGCACACATCTCAGGAGGGACTTTGTCCCACTCCTCTTTGCAGATCCTCTCCAAGTCATAAAGGTTTCGAGGCTGACATTTGGCAGCTCGAACCTTCAGCTCCCTCCACAGATTTTCTATGGGATTAAGGTCTGGAGACTGGCTAGACCTTAATGTGCTTCTTCTTAAGCCACTCCTTTGTTGCCCTGGCGGAATACCCATTCACGACCCATTTTTCAATGCCCTGGCTGAGGGAAGGAGGTTCTCACCCAAGATTTGACAGTACATGGCCCCATCCATCATCCCTTTGATGTGGTGAAGTTGTCCTGTCCCCTTAGCAGAAAAACACCCCCAAAGCATAATGTTTCCACCTCCATGTTTGACAGTGGGGATGGTGTTCTTGAGGTCATAGGCAGCGCTCCTCCTCCTCCAAACATGGCAAGTTGAAATGATGCCAAAGAGCTTAGTTTTGGTCTCATCTGACCACAATACTTTTACCCAGTTCTCTGAATCATTCAGATGTTCATTGGCAAACTCCAGACCGCCTGTACCTGTACTTTCTTGAGCAGGGGGACCTTGTGGACGCTGAAGGATTTCAGTCCTTCACGGCGTAGTGTGTTATCAATTGTTTTCTTGGTGATTATGGTCCCAGCTGCCTTGACATCATTGACAAGATCCTCTTTTGTAGTTCTGGGCTGATTCCTCACTGTTCTCATGATCATTGAAACTCCACGAGGTGAGATCTTGCATGGAGTCCCAGACTGAAGGAGATTGAGTTATTTTGGGTTTCTTCCATTTGCAAATAATAGCACCAACTGTTGTCACCTTCTCACCAAGCTGCTTGGCGATAGTCTTGTAGCCCATTGCAGCCTTGTGTAGGTCTACAATCTTGTCCCTGACATCCTTAGACAGCTCTTTGGCCTTGGCCATGGTGGAGAGTTTGGAATCTGATTGATTGATTGCTTGCTTCTGTGGACAGGTGTCTTTTATACAGGTAACAAGCTGAGATTAAGAGCACTCCCTTTAAGAGAGTGTTCCTAATCTCTACTCATTGCCTGTATAAAAGACACCTGGGAGCCAGAAATCTAGCTGAATGATAGGGGATCAAATACTTATTTCACTCATTAAAGTGCAAATCAATTGATAACTTTTTTGAAATGCGTTTTTCTGGATTTTTGTTGTCATTCTGTCTCTTCCTGTTAAAATAAACCTACCATTAAAATTATAGACTGATCATTTCTTCGTCAGTGGGCAAACATACAAAATCAGCAGGGGATCAAATATTTTTTTTCCTTCATTGTAACTAGTCCATAAATAAACTCTGTGGTGGTGGAAAATCGGGGCATATTTTCACATGATAATAAAGAGGTCTGCTTGATTATAAAAACAGAGGAAAGCAACGCATCATTCCGATATAAAAAAAAACCTTATGTATTTCAAGCAATATTCTTAATCATTTTAAGTAGAAAAACAAAGTATTATTTATTTGGAAATTTACAGTACTTCTTAACCAAAGATATAAAAGTCCCTTTTCAAGTGAAAAATAGGTTGCAGAGAACACAAACACTGTGTCTTGTCCTTGCTCTTAGCAAATTTTTTGTAATAATGTACTAGATAAAAATATTTATAGCCAATAATAAATGCACTCTGGTTTGGAATCCACCATCACCACCACCCCAAGTTTGGAATAGTCTTAAAAAAACAAGTGAAGCTCAAACTCTTCGCCGTTTGGTACACTTGTGGCCTAAACCTTTACAGAACTTTTCAGATGTAAAATGCAGCTGCATCCTCTCGTCACCTGCATGATTGTGCTCTTATGTGACTGAATGTGGCCTTGAATGACGGCTTTTTCTAGTAGTGTTTGTTTCTCCCAAGAATCCCAGCCTTCACAGTGCTATGCAGGTGCTTTGCATCTCTTCAGAGGCTCTCAGTCTATTCTACAGCAAGGCATTTTGTGGGAGGTAATTCTTGAGGCTTCTAAAGCTCAAAGAGTCAAACAATACAGCATCCCCAGAGAATGCAGTCATCTACTTAAATCTTCATTTACTTTTTAAGAGGTACAGCCCATCTTTTTCTGGATCTAAAGGCAATTGATTTAATGCTCCTTCCCTTCCCCAATTTTTTCCCACCACAATCCAGCAAGATAGGTTAGGCCAGTGGTGCCAGAGGTGGCACTCAGAGCACTCTTTGTGGGCACCCCAGTTCTAGGCCTTCAGCTGGGTTTTATAAATCCTTTTCGCTTTAGGCCTCCGTCACCGTGTGCAAAAAAAAAAAAAGATTCAATCAATCAGTCAATTTCAACTTCCTGCGGGAAAAAAAAGATCTTGCAAAGTTGGAATTGATTGATTGAACCTTTTAGTCCCACCCAGTCTGCCGTTACCACCGCAGCCATGCCCAGCCAATGGGCCACACCCACCCGGCACCCAACGATGCATAAGTGGGTTTTGGTTTGCAGTTTGGGCACTCGGTCTCTAAAAGGTTCGCCATCACTGGGCTAGGCTGAGAGAGTGAGTCTGGGTCAGTCACCCAGGAAGCTCCCAGGACTCAGGATGGACGTGAACCTGGGGTGCCCTGATCTTCGTTTAAATCGCTGCACTTCAGTAGCCAGTCATTTCCATACTGTTCCTTAAAAACCAGCATGGATACGTTCAGGTACACTTCAAGTTATTGTTAACTTGGGAGAAATATTACTTTTAAATAAATAATGCTTACTGGTACGCCATAATCAAGGAAAGTAAATGTTGGCTAGAATTGGCTTTATAGGATTTCTTTTCACACGTGTTTGTCCATTCAATCAGAGAGAAAATAGCAAAACTTCATTTTTGCATACGTAGGACCATACAATTGCATTTTCCTTGTGATTGTCCATTATGAGTGAAGTGCATTCCCAGGCATCTTCCCACAAAAATGGCGATTCCAGTGGACCTAATCACTTCTTTGATTATGCATGTCTTTCCAAAATAAACATGTTATTTTTTTTATGTAGCCTTGCACTTCACATACAATGCAGCAATTCATCTGAAATAAATATGGACTGCTGCATTTCTCATTAAGGGCCCTTCCAGGTGTAACAGTAGTACCATTGTGCAAATCTACTTAGCACTGTTGTGGTTGAGCTGCAAAGGTTCAGAGGACCACTGGAGGGCAGCAAAGAGGTACAAAAGGTAATTTTGTACTACCATCTAGTGGTAGTAATTGAGTCCAGTCCAGTCATTGAGATCAGATTTTCTGTTGCTAAGTGAAGCGGCCATCAATAGTGATGTCACATGACCACATCGCTTAGTGATGGCAATTCAAGTCCGTCCCCCGTTACTGTCATTGAGGATTGAAGGTTGTTAAGTGAGTCCCAAGTGGCTTGCAAGCAGGTCAGCAGGCAGTTAAGTGGCATGACGTAGTGCAAACGGCGAAGCAGGGGTAGCCCCCGCTGGGTGGAAAAGGATGTATGGATGACCTGTGAGGTGCAGCGCAAATGCAGCGGGACCAGGTTGGCTGCTGCTGGTGGTGGGAGAGTGCAAAGAACATAGCAGACCATCTTGTGACCTTGCCTGACGGGTTCTCCATTGAATTTGCTTGTGGAAAACCAATAAGGAAGGTTCAAAGGTGATCGTGTGACTGTGGTACCTGCAATGTAAGCATGAGCCCAGATCACATGACTGCAAGTTGCTAAGACAGCTGGTACTTTGAGACCGGTCATAAGTACCACTTGTTCAGTGCTATGATGACTTCGAATATTGCTGAATAAGTGGTCATTAAAGAAGGATTACCTGTATTTTATAATTTTCTTATTGAACAAGCCACCCAGAGTCAGTTGTTGATTAGAGCAACCCCTAAGCCTAAAAAGCAAAGAAATTATATGTATAATTATTTTTACAATTTATTTATTTTGAAGTCTTATAAAAATATTCATTTATATATTTAAGAATAGCATTGTGACACTTTAAAAATGCAAATCATTATTTTTCCCCTTCTCCTTATATGGTTTTGAATATAGAGGTAAGTAAGAATATGATACATTCATAAAAGGAGAAATCGGGTCTCACTGATTCCTGGGAGGAAGGCTGAAAAAACAAATGTTGGGTGTGGAATTCTTATTTTTCACATTTACTTTATCCAGCAAATAGGAGTTCTTGACATTGGGTTCTGGGAACTAATTGCAAAACAGAATGAGAATAGCATGCATTTCTCCAAAATGAACTCATCTGTATCTTCTTCCACATTCTTCCATAGTCAGTGCAACTGCTGTTTGATTTCATATTATTAACAGAAAAGGATTGGGATTCTCACTCAAAAAGAGGAACAAACATAAAACCTGAAATAACACAGTTACATGCCTTTCTTTATTCCATTACGTGAGGTGCTGTTATTTTTCACATATATATTGGATTAGTGTAGGTAGTCCTCAGTGACAGCAATTGGGACCGAAATCGCTGTTGCTAAGCAACACAGTGCTGGAGTGCAAAATCACATTCATATGACTGCAACTTCTGACTTCCTGGTGGCTTCCCCATTGACTATTGTTATTAAAAAATTTTATGTGTACCTATATTGTTGTTGTGAGCCGCCCCGAGTCTCAGGAGAGGGGCGGCATACAAATTTGAAAAATAAATAAATAAATAAATAAATAAATAAAGCCAGGAATGTCAGAAATCACAATCACATGATTTGGCTCGCTGGAACATAGTAATCATGAGCCAGATGCTAAGGATCATGGTCACGTGGCTGCAGGGACGTTACAATATTCAGATTTTGGAGGTGGAGTTGTAACTATCACTTGTTCGGCACTGTCATTCAGTTTGAACAGTCACTGTGTGTGTGTGTGTTTATCAGTATTGTAAGAAAACATTTAACATGTAAACAGACTGAATATAAATATTGGGGAGGGACTATGTTGTCACATGGAAAAAGTTATCATACTTTCAGGCACAATTTTGTAAATAATTCTCTTTGAACCTGGGAAAGGTATTGTTAGTATCCAGAATACCGAGCTAGATGACTCAATAGCTGAACTCACAATGAAGCAATGTGGTCCTTATCTGTAATTGGCCCTGCGAGAGCTGTGATAAAAGTTCTGCTTTTCTTGGCAAGCATTCTGTGGAAATAGTTTGTGCATCTCACCCTTTGCTTTGATGTGTTGGGCTGTTTCTGACATAATTAAACCTAACGAATCCACACATACTTTTGGCATATTTGTTTTGTGCATCGCACTGATTCTCTAATCATTTCCCAGTAACAGCCGTGGGCACTGATTGACAAAGCCAAATACAGACAGACAGATACAGACACACCCACAGACACAGACACACTATCATAGCCAGGAATTGTAGTCCAAGGAGATGTAGAGAAATGTAGTCCAATGAGATGTAAGGGGCTAGAAGTTGCCCATATCTATGCTTTCATTCAGAATCCTGTATTTGCCATGCAAAAACTAGGAAAAATATAGTTGGGTAAACATCATCAAAGATTTATCTATATAACATAATGAATTGTTTCCAAAGAGGCCATCCTGGCGATTTTGTGAACATATGAATGTACACAGTTTATTATTGAATGGCCACTGCTTTTCTCCATCTTCCCATTCTTTCTTGATGGTCTCCTAGTCAAGTCCTAAACAGATGTGATCACGGTTGGCTTTTTGGCATCATCCAAATGCTGCCATCTAGCTGACCTACCTGACTGCCAAGTGTGATGTTTTGGTGAAATGCCTGTTTGGTAGATATTCTTCTGTCAGATTTGCGTTGTGTTGCCTTCCTTCATCCAGTGCTTAAATCCACTATAATTAAAGGTGCTCAGAGCATATGTGTCTTCTTGGATTGGGGTGCAAAACCTTTGGCCATTGAGTCAGATTTACTACTCAAGCACTATTTACAGCCAATATTTTTTATTTTATTATTTTATTGATATGGTTGTAAGACCAATCAATAAACTACTAAACTACAGGAATCCCTGAAAAGATGGCTCCTCAGATTTTGACCGAATGCATTCAACATGGGGATGGGGGCGGGGAAGGGAGCATCAGCCCTCTGAGAAATTGTCGAACTGTTCTTTCTAGTGTTTATTTTTTCCCCCAAAGATTGGCAGAAGGCAGAATCTGCCTTCACATAATTTAAGCTTGTGACTTGTTCACTGAGGCAATAAAGACCAATTAACTTTCTTCAGGGTTGCATCCTTTCAAATATTTAAAAAATGTTACCGTACTCCTTGCCCTACCAGTGTTTCTGCTCAAGGTTAAAATGCCTTTAATGTTTTTTAATCTAATAAATTTCTTGTCCTCTGATCACCCTTGCTGCATTTCTTTAAATTGGTTTCTTTTTGTTCTGCTTAAAGTCTGATGCCCAGAAATGGATACAGTGCTATAAACTTTATCCATATTTAGAAACCATTGTTAATGTGGCCTAAAATGGCATTTCCACATTACATTGCTGACTCCCATGCAATTTGTAATCAAGAAAGTAATTAAGTTGACAATGAGCCAAAGCCACTGAAGCAATGAAATGAGAACAAGAAAGAGATACATAACTAAAAATAATTAAAACCAATAGAATTTATATATTGGTTCATATACCATTCATATACCATTCGTAACCTTGCAAATTATCCCTGTTTTGTATGCAGTACTAGATGCATTGCCTGACATTCTTTATCTTATCAGTTCTTCGGAACTGAAGAAGCTTCTTGGTTGAGAAGCGAAACATCTTCAAAGAAAAAAGCAAAATCCACTTGCCTTTTGAAAAAAAGTACCTTTGGGACAGCCATGACCTGGATGACTGAGAATCTCCACATTCTTTATCTCATCTTTTGTCTTCTTGAGGTGCAAGTTCATTCCAACCAAGCACAACTTTTCTTAACCTTCCCCCATTCTCTTGCCCCGTCCATAAAATAAATAGCATTAGTTGCATATAAAAATATACGTATGTTCATACACACACACACACACACACACACACATACACAAAACAATAAACCTCTAACACTGGTGCCAGCATTCTTCACCCATTTATCCAAAAATACATGAAATAACACAGACCATATTTTGTCTTCTGCTATAGAAGATGACAATCTTTGGGAGAGTTCAATTACTCTCCCAATATATAAGGAAGGAGACAGACAAGATCACTTAATCTTCCTTCTGTAATTGCTAGATTTCTCTGCCACGAATTCTCTTAAGTTCCAAGTACCATCTTCTCTTTTGCAATGGTCATCACCCATGAGGTAACGAGGCCTAGATATTCTCCAAGGCTTTACTCAGTTGAGGATTTCACATAATAGAGAAGCTGGTAAACTAGGCTAGCAGCCTTAGTTATACCTTTGCTGTATATGATATTTCTTGATAAGGGTAAGGAAACTATAGATCTGTTTGGACATACTGTGGTCAGTGTACCACTGGAGGGCATCAAAGTTGCTTTATGTGTTGTTCACAGAAGTCTACCTTCCTATATATCCCTTTTATTGTGAACAGATTTTATTAATTCAACTGTGCATGCATTTGACTTCTCAAGCTCACTAGAGGCCATTCAAAGAGTTTAGGAAGGAGGTAGCATTGCTGTCAACAATTCCTGGTATAATGTAACGTCACACAATATCTTACTGACACAGGGAAAAGTCTTCAGACTTTCTGGAAGAAAACAAGGGAGCCTCTTCAAAGGAAAAAGAATGAAAAATGGTTTCCGTGTCACTCTAACAGCTGGTAATTGCTGTTTTTAAGGGTTGTCTGGCTAAAAGCCCAGGAGAGCAAAACCTACGTCATGAATTCTGTTGGCCAGTATTTTCTTTTTCCTCTGTCCAGGTCTGAAAGCTAGAAGTCATTTGGAAGCAGATACTCCACAAAGGATTTCGGCCATTTTTGAAAATAGTTGGGGGGTTTTTTGTGTGGGTGTTTCAAATCCTTTTAGGAAACTGTATTTTAATTGTTAATCTAAAATTATTTAAAGAGGATAAGAGTGTGCTGTGGTGAATCAAATCATTAATTTTCCTTAGTTGGCCAGCTCAGAGTTTGGGAAAATTTAAGAGCGTAAGATGGCAATAGTCCTCCTGAGAGCTGTATTCAGAACTGCTTGCAATATAGCATTAGTTTTTTATGATGGTTCTGATCAAACCTGAGAATTCTTAAAAGGTGGGAGCCCAGCATGTTAGACATTAAATCTAACACTTCCATTAGGAACTAAACTGTGGGAATTGAGGTTGTGACTCTGGCTCTAAAGCTCATGCCAGTTATAAGAATCAAGAGAGGCTAATTGAAAATGTGCCCCACTGGCAAATTAGATAACAGTTTCTAGTTGATTTAATCAACAGGGCAATGTTTTGTTTTGGCTTAATTCAAAGTTTTATTCCAAAACTACAATTCCAATACAGTTCCAGTTCTTGATTAAGAGGAAGGTCTTGTACTCAAGATAGTTGTATGGTCTAATTCAATGCTCTCCTCTGTCATTTCTGTTGGGTCCTCTTGCTACTTAAGAGTCTTTCTGGAACTTCTTTGTGCAACAAAATTATAACAATTGATAGGGGGAAAAAAAGGGGTGTATAGAGAGGTTCTGAAAGAAAATGTGCCTCTGGTGAGGGTACCTAGCAAACTTTTTCAGAAAAACAGCAGTGGTGCATACTGGGTAGTTTTCAGTATAAGTATAAACATGAAACAAATCTGTCTATGATTTACCTCTTCTCGCCCCACCACAAATATTTTTAAATCCAGGTGTCCTCAACAGCCCTTTAATGTAAGTTTACTTGAAGTTTTTGAATTTTACTTCACCATTTTAAATAAGCTAGCAAAATTGATTAGTTACATTACTATAATTGTTGAATATTGGATAATTAATATTTTTTGTTTTTAATATTTCTATAGGAAGTAGCTGGTTTCATTTTTAATCAATTAGGTCTAATAAATGTTGACATTCGTGTTATTTGAAAAGTGTTGTAATTGAAAAGTCAGGATTTTGAATATTTATAGGAACCTGTTGTGTGAATTCCATTTTCTTCTTAGTACTTCCTTCACATTGTGCTGATTAAGTAAATTCATCTTAACTTAGTTTTGCAGCCTTGTGTGTGTGTGTGTGTTTTCAAGAGACAACAGATATAAAAAGAAATGGAACAAATTTCAATGATAAAATTTCTGAAGCTCTGCCAGAAGCATATCCAGCTCTACGTATCTTTTCTTAGTACTTCCTAATATTATCTTGTATTTGTAAATCTTAAAAATAATTTAAATGTGACATAGGGTAAATTAAATTGGCTATTTCTATAGAGACCTAAAAAAGTGACGTTGCATCAAACTCAAATTAATGCCTAAGTGCTCAGCAATAAAATGCCAAGAAATCATGCTGGCATGTTAACAACTGGTTTAGATATAGCGATGTAATCAATGGATTAGAACAAGCGTATTTTTATTACATGCCTGCTGCCACAATTTAACTGGAGTTCACGTCAAAATACCTCTGCAATCAGATATAGGTCACCTAATTCTTGTTTATCTCTTGATAAAGGCAGCATATGTGAATAACAAAATTACTCCCTTATGAGATAAATAAGATATTTTCTTGATACCAAGTGCCTTTCCAATGTGCAGGATTGAACTCTTTCACTCTTCAAATTGTGACTATGGTAAGCAATTTTCATGCTGTGAAGTAAAGCAGGCTGCAAAGCATAAGATCAAATGACTTTGAGATAGGGTTTGATCAAACAGAAATTCACCAATTTATTCTTAAAATATCTGACCAATTTTAGCTGTCAGAAGCAGCTGAGGCAAAGGACAACTGCTACACAGAATCCCTTCTTAATTGGGACTGGCTCAAATAAAGAAAAATGAAAGAACTATGAAGATTTATTTCAATCAGAATAGAGTTGAACGGGACCTTGGAGGTCTTCTTCTTAAAAACCTCCAGTGATAAAGCACCCAGAACGTCTGAAGGCAAGCTGTTCCACTGGTTAATTGTCCTCAGTTAAGAAGTTTCTCCTTAATTCCAGGTTGTTTCTCTCCTTGATTAGTTTCCATCTGTTGTTTCTTGTCTTGCCTTCTGGTGCTTTGGGAAATAAGTTGACCCCCTCTTCCTTGTGGCACCCCCTCAAATACTGGAATAGTGCTATCATGTCCCCCTTAGTCCTTTTCTCCAGACTAGCCAAACCCAAATCCTCCAACTGTTCATATTTTAGTGATCCAGGCCTTTAATCATCTTAGTTGCTCTTCTTTGCACTTTCCCCCCAAGTCTCAGCATCTTTTTTGTTAACGGGATGACCAAAACTGGATGCAGTATTCCAGGTGTGGTCTTACTAAGGCTTTATAAAGTGGTACTAATACTTCATGTGATTTTGATTCTATGCTTCTGTTTATACAATCAAGGATTATATTAGCCTTTTTGGCTGCTGCTGCTGCACACTGCTGGCTCATACAGCAGCATCTTTTCAGGGGAATGAAGCCAAGGCCAGCAACCAAGTGGCGTTTTTAGATGCCCCACCTGGATTTGAAGCAGCTCTAAAAGTCTTGTCTGATCGCAGGCAAAAGTTGGAAGAGAATCTACTGGGCTCGGAACTCAATTTGCTTGGATGAGATGCTGTTACATACTAGGATATACAACTACATATATTTAATCTAATATCTATACTCTAATCTAATGCACATCTAATCAACATTAACATTCCAAATTGTTTAATAGAAACTAGTTCATTAATTTTTTTGTGTGCCTTTTGTAATCACTTCAACTTAGCCCTCTTTCAACTGTTACACTCAGCACTTAGTGGCATGCAAAAACTTTGAATTTGAACAGCCCGAGTCCAAAACATCCCACCTTGAGTTCAAGACAGCTCTTTTACACTCAAAACACTTCTGAAATGTTCAGAACAACATTGGAACAATTCTGGGAAAGTCACGATAGTTCAGTTCAAATTCAAAACAATTGTTTCAGATTCAGAATGGGGCATTTTCAGGTTGAAACCATTTTGAATTTAGAAGTTTTGCACACGCTCTGAGGTATGTCTAAGAAAGTTCAAAAACAATCTGTGCTTGAAGTAGCTAATGAGCACCTTGTGGCAGGACCCAATTGTTGAAGTTTTAAAGAAAGAATCTAGGTAGAATGGGTCTTCTTCCAAAGTTATGTGCCTCCATCTTCTCCATGGATGCTGCTGTCCACCCCAAGTACCTAATGAAACTCTGAAAATTAAGACAAAGGTCAGCCCGTTCTACAAATTTCAAAAATCTACTAATCTGCAATAGGTACATCAGTTAATAATTAAAGTCACAAAGGTAAAATAAGGATTTTCTTTGCTTTTTCAAAACAAACAAAACTTTATTATTTTTATTCCACTTTTGCTTTAAGAGATGTAGATATATAGACCTGCTATAAGTTCTGGTAAGAATAATTTACCATCTTATTTTGGAAAAATGCGCACACTGCTTGAAACTTGTGAATTCATACTTAACTAAACTGGCAAAAACCATAATCCTCATAATTCTTATTTACACTCATGCCTTCAAGATCAACATTACTTCCCTCTGTTTTAGTCACTTTTTTAAGTCAGGAAGCTAATAAATGTCCCACACCCTTCTAAAGGGTAAATATTTTCATTAAAATGTTTATTTACAGTTACTACCTGGAATGGTACTCAAGGCAATTATTTATGGACAGTTGTCATATGCTCCTACTGCCATTTGAAGCCAGTAGTTTAGATTCCTAAAAATTATGAAGTTGTATAAATTCTCTCCTCCTTTTAGAAAGCCATGTTCATTTTCTCTCCAGGAAACAGGGCTGTCAGCAAAACCATGGACAATCAGAGATACCCAGTGAGCCAACTTTGGGTCTTTAAAATAGCAACTGTTGGAAAAGATAAAATGTCATGAATAAAGTATATGACATTAAAAACCATATCTATTCAAAAGGGAACAATTCTTTTCCCATGTACTGTGATTATAAGATGATGGTATCAATATGCATAATAAGACTGGAGTCAAAAATATGGCATGAGAAATTAGTCGTTTCTATTTAAGGCTAGTGGATTTTTGTGATAACCATGTATTATTAATTTATTTAACACACAGAGGGCAAACCAACATGTGAAACAATGGTTCTTATGGTCCTCCGAGGGGATAATTGGAGTATACCCTGAAGGTAGTGGAGCAATTACAAATTGTTTGTAAACAGACAATCCAATTTGGGTCTTCCATTTTGTCTGAAAGGGTAGAATCAGGATTTTGTGGGGTTTTGGGGGGGGGTAGCAATGACATTATTCAAAACCAAGAAAATGGGTAACTGGGCTCAAACACTTTAACAGCACTGATGTAAAAACTGTCTTTGCCACGAACATGGATGGACAATGTCGCTTTTTGAATATACAAACAGAAAAAGGAGAATATTTATTCATAAAATAAAAAATAAACAAAATTTTTATTCAAACCCGAAGTCATTAAACAAACTTCTAGTGATTAATACAATATGAAAAAAATGCTGTTATAATTTCAAAGGAAATTAAGCTTTCTTATTTCTGATATTCTATATCAGGAATGCACAATCTGTACTCATCAAAGCCTTGGGAAACCACAAGACTTTATATGTTGTTCACATGTTATTTTTATTAGTTTTTTTCTTTTATTATAACATCAGAAAGAAAGAAAAGGAA
Organism: Bothrops alternatus; assembly: GCA_034064705.1. Lineage (NCBI taxonomy): Eukaryota > Metazoa > Chordata > Lepidosauria > Squamata > Viperidae > Bothrops > Bothrops alternatus. The sequence continues at coordinate 1,529,511 of JARGCV010000075.1, forward strand.
CAAAACACAAAGATGCATTCATTATGAAAAAGCTACATAACAAGTGCTTAAAAATAAGTGGAAAAATGCAAAAAATCATAATAATGCTGTTACAATAGTTACTATTCCATATATTATTATCTAATGTAAATATGCATATACACACACTTATATGACTATCATGTTTTTTAACCTAAAATATTTTGTATAAATGAACCCTACATTCCATATTTTTCCAAATGTAACTTTTTCAAGTGGCAAAAATTACTTCTCACTGTATTTAATTATTCCATTTTCTGTATTTAATTTCAATTCATCTGAATGAAATCCAGTATCATTCCTGTCCTGGACCTGCCCTCAAATGCTCTTCAGTGAAGAGAACTCCCTTGCTGCCCTTAAATTTAAGTGAAATGTTCTAACAATAATATTTGGAAGGTTGCGGTAAACTGAGATAAAAGTTAAACTGAGATAAAAGTTACTACCACCAAATAAAAAAATTAAGTAAGCAGAATGGAAATGCGGCCTTGCAGGCACAAGAGAAACTTAATACAAAAAAAAATTGCAAAAATATGCTATGTTCTGTGGGATTAATTCTCTAGCAAGTCTAGGCAGCAGCCTTAATTTGAACAATCCTAGATGTTAATTAGTCAAGTCACTACTTACCATATTTGTTCCAATAAATGAATTATCTTTTCTGATGGTATAAAGCCAGTTACTGTACACAACAAAACTTGTTCTATCAGTGTGCTTGGCTGAGGACATACACAGGTTGATAAAAAACTAGAGGATGTGTTTTCTCTGCAAATAGAAGATATATAAGATAAACAGGTCTGGGACACATGTAACATTTGAACATGGCAAATAAATGTTCTGCTTAAAAATTATATTAGATATTTAACATCCATTCAGGGCTAATTGCTTTTTTCCCATGTTTTGGAGCTTTATAGCAGAGTTTCACTGATTAATTATCTAGATAAAGCAGGCACTCCATAAACAAATAAAATCAAAAGGTGTTAGCATTTTTATACAGAATTTAAGTAACTTCTGTTATCTTTTTGACTGCTCTTGCTATTTTATGCTGCTGTTTTTATACATTTTTCTATATTTTTTCTTAGCATTTTTTGCAATTACATTATCTGTTATAATGTCGTTTTATTTGGTTGTGAGCTTTTTTAAAAAGAGAGAGAGAAATATTAACACTTCTTAAAAGTATTCCATCTGCGCTTTTTAATTAATGAAAGTTGAATTTGATGTAATAGAGTAGATGTAACGATTTGAGATGTGATGGGGGGTACTTCATTTGATGAATTTTCTTGTGATTATTATATTTAAACTGATTGGATTAAAGTGCTCATTCTCTAAAGCAGGAGTGTCAAACTCAATTTCACTGAGGGCCGCATTAGCATTGCGGTTGTCCTCAGGGGGCCGGGTAGGTGTAGCCAGGGTGGGCGCGGCTGGAGTGGGTGTGGCCTGCTGGGTGGGCATGGCCAGCTCTACATCATTCGTGTCGAGGGTGCCTGTGGGGGCCTGGGCAGGAGTGGGACAGATCTGAGGGTCTCTGGCAGAAGGGGGTGGGACCAGGGCAAGAGCCAAGGCATAGTCTACTGGAAGAGCCTGCTGAAAACCCTCCCTTGGAGCCCATCAAGCCGGATATGTGAAGTAGGCGAGGGCCATTTGCTGGCCACTTCCAAGCGATGGTGCATTTCTTCATTCCTCACAAAGGGTGACAGGGCCGACGTGGTAGGGGCTGGTTCCTCACTGTTTCTGGACGGCCTTGTGGAGCTAAGACTGAATGCATTTCAGCATAGATGGCCACCACAAAATTGTACATTGGCTCCCGGCTGGCCTGGGCTAGGGCCAAGGCAGCGGGGGCTGTTCCCTCACTGTTTCCAGGATGGCTTCGCGGGCCATATGAAACCATGTTGTGGGCCACATCCGGCCCCCGGGCCTTGTGTTTGACAGGTCTGCTCTAAAGCTAAGTGGATGTTGATTTGAGCCATGATGGTGCAGTAATTAGAATGCAATGCTGCAGGCTACTTCTGCTGACTGCCGGCTGCTAGCAATTCGGCAGTTCGATTCTCACCGGTTCAAGATTGACTCAGCCTTCCATCCTCTGAGGTCGGTAAAATGAGGACCCAGATTATTGGAGACAATACGTTGACTCTGTAAACTGCTTAGAGAGGGCTGCAAAGTACTGTGAAGTGGTATAAAAGTCAAAGTGCTATTGCTATCTGATTCTTGGCAAGGATGGACTCTTCTGTATGTCTGCCCCTTGTGGGTTTTTTTAAATATTCTTTTATACTCCAGCTATATCACATATCTTTCTTTTCCCTACCAATGGCTATTCTAAATTAACTGAGAAATTGAAAAATAAAACCTGTTTGGAGCATTCATTCATTTCATTTCATTTATTTTGACTTATATGCCGCCCTTCTCCCCAGACTCAGGGCGGCTCACAACAGAAATATAAGTACAAAATACATAGGTCACTTAAAAAATGGTACAATATAAAACTATGAAACTATAAAAACTATACTCACTCATACAACATACACTCCCAATCAAAGGCCCAGGGGCAGAGCACAGCTCACACGCCCCAGGCCTGTCTGCAAAGATGTGTTTTTAAAAGTTTACGGAAAGCTAGGAGGGAAGGAGCAGTACGAACCTCTGAGGGAAGTTGATTCCAGAGGGCTGGGGCAGCAACAGAGAAGGCCCTAACCCTAGGTCCCGTCAGACGGCACTGTCTAACAGACGGGACCCATAGGAGGCCAACCCTATGTGCCCTAACCGGTCGCTGGGATTCATTATTTTGTGACTACAGAAATCTGTCCTTTGCTTACTTGCAGAGGGGTGGGCTTGGTTTTGAAGGGAGCTCCATTCCCTTTTCCTAAAAAGGACCCCTTTGTTGCTATGAAATTGATCTATATAATACTTGCATAACTTTTTTTTTTTTTGCATGGAACTTAGCCATCCAGAGTGTGTACAAGTGGATGAGATACAAATGACATGCCTGCACGCATAAACTGAATAAATGAGTACATAAGTGAAACCTCTTGCTAATAAAAGTCCACTGGGATTCATTCATCCATAAACATTTGTAATTTACTCACTATCCAGCGGAACTTGTGGCAAGTTACAATCCATAAAACCACCAAGTAAAATTTAAAACACACAATATCACACAGGGGCTTAAGGGACAAAAAGGCAGCCAGGTTATAGATACTGTAACAGGAGAGCAAACAGTCAGGACTTCAAACTGGAAACAGATGGGGTGGATGCACAGCTGGCCTTCAAGAGAAGGGCAAAGTGCCAAGACAAAAACACACCCCTAGATAATTTACCTCTTCCAAATATCACCAAGGATAACCTAGAGATAACATGTTCTTTAAAATCCCATTTTTTTCCACAAATTTAGAATTTGGCAAAGATTTATTGTTGGCTGTATGATGAAGGTTTCATCATTTGCTTCTTGATTTGCTAACTGTAAATAAATGCAAACATACTTACAAGCCAGCATGAGTAAAAATGGCCCCAAGCCACTCAAACAGTTCTTGGGCGCTGCATGCTCCATCTGGCTCGCCATGCAATTTATCACTCTCCAGAATTGGACACTGCACATTTCTTAATGTGCTAAAAGTTAATTTTGGCTGGTAAGCCTGTATTTCCTTTTTAGAAAAATAGGACATCAAATTTGCTTCTTCTGATCCTTAAAAAAAAACAAAAACATTACCCCACATTGAAAGACAGATAATCATTGCCACAAAAATAAACATCCTGAGTTAAAGTATTCCAGTTCCTGTCATGGTACATGAAAAGAGATCTAATCTACTGAAAAGCTGCATTAAAATGAAGTCTTCTTGCAACTGCATCTATGCAATGCCCAAGGATTATGGCATCCAACTTTGTACTCTCAGATTCAGTTCTCAGAGAATGACCTCTCTAAGCCATTTTGCCTGAGTTTAAGTAGCAATTATTGCAAATCACGTACTTTAGATTATCAGACATTTGGGAATAACAAATACCCTGTCCCATCAAATGGCCCATTAAATTAGGGCTTTTCAACCTTTTCACCCATTGTACCACTTTTAGGATATGGCAACATCCGAGTACCACCAGTTGCCTAGCAAGGTGTCAAAAACTTGATGACCAAAAAAAAAAAAAAAAAAGGAAAAAAGTGATAAAGTACAGGTAGTCCTCGACTTACAACAGTTTGCTTAGTGACTGTCCGACTGTACTGAAAAAAGTGCCCCCCCAAGTCAGAGCCGAGCAAGATACCTGCCTGGCCTCCCAGTGGTGCTCTTCTTCCTGTCTGAGGTTTTCATTGTTGTGAGCATTTCTGTTGAGGATTGGCAACGGGGTGTTTGGTTTGAGGATTGGGGTGGGGGGGTGTTTGGTTTTTATTCCCCCCGTCTGCTGGGTGGTTGCAGCAGGTTTTGGTCACTTCACATGACCCTGGGACACTGTGACCATCATAAATATGAATCAGTTGCCAAGAATCTGAATGTAAATCACAAGACCCCGGAGATGCTGCAACATTCCAGCTGATTGGCACTTCTTCTGGGACTTCTTCTGGGCTCAGCAGAAGCGCCAGGATCAGTGCTACTTTCCAGTTGATTGATGCTTCTTCAGGGCTCAGCAGAAGCACCAGGATCAGTGCCGAGCTCCAGGTGGAGCCTGGCACTGATTCTGGCACTTCCACTGAGCCCTGATACCCCCCAAAGAAGCGCCGATCAGCTGGAAAGCGGCACTGATCCTGGCGCTTCCGCTGAGCCTTGACAGCCCTGCAGCTCCAGCCATCTCTCCTCAGGCTTGAGCGGTGCTTCCACCGATTTAGCTCATTCCCTCCCCCACTACCACTTTTCTAGGATGGTCACGTACCACCTGCCAGGTGCCAATGTACCACAGGTGGTACCCGTACCACTGGTTGAAAAGCCCAGCATTAAATTATGGTTTTACTGTACTTTGTACTATTATGTTGCATTTAATCTCATATTCAAACCTACTGTTGTACTTTAAATCATTAAGAAACATTCCTTTTTATTTGAAATAATTCCACAATAGGCTGATCTTAGATGACCTCCAAAAACTAACAAGGATAGAATGGGAGATCACTAGGAAATTCCCAGGGCGATAGGCTAAACTAGCAAGCTGGAAAAACTCAGTGGTACAATGGCAGTGTTATTTCCAAAAAATTTATCTGTATGAGTTGATTAAGATACCTACAGTTGAGCTTAATTCAAAAAAAAACCCTACATTCAAACTTAAAAGCAATCTTCCCAGATTATATTATATAATTCTCATTCTCATATTATATCTTCATATACATATAGGCATCTGAAGGCACGCATAAAAATATCAAAAGCCCAGAATAATTAATTTTTGTAATTCTATTACCTGTGGGTTGCCAAGTTAATAAGAAATCAAACTCAAGTGGCTTTTTTTCCTTCAGGGCCCAAATTATTCTCTTATATTTTTTATTTTCTGGACTGAAAGTTGTATCCATCAAGTCAACTGTAATAACTATTAAAGGAACAAAAAGGACATGTGTTAATAGTTCAAATGTTATTTGGATAATTAAAAAGCTTTTTTCTTTCTTTCTTTCTTTTTCTTTCTCTCTTCCTCTACTTTATATTAGCACAAAAAAGAACCCTGTTAAATGTCATAATAAAATATATGTGCAAGACATTATAATTCAGTTGGACCCTAATACTGACCCCAATTCAGCTCTATTCCCAATGTCTACATCCGCCAGATGGAAACACACTCCTGCACTTCCAAAAAATCCCCAGACTTCCAGCTATTTCCAACACAGCAACTACAGTACAGGCACATGAAAAATTTCTGTGAAGGGTTCTCCATTAATGGGTCAGGGCAACTACTTCATGTACAGGTGGCTAAAATGTTTTTTTTTTTTCAAACTGAACTCAACTGAATTCCAGTTTCCAAGTCTTTCCCCCCCTCCCCCAAATCTTCATAAAACTATTTAAGAACCAGAAACAAATGGGTATTATTTATGAACTATGGACACTTACTGTATCTCATTGGCTTTTTACCAGAATACAAAGAAGGATGGCCTTGCAGTCCAAGTTCTTCATACGTATCCTTGTCTACTGATAAAATCAATTTGCCTATAAGCAAAACCCATATGGTTCAGAACAAGTTATAATAACCTATTTCATTTGTACATATTTTAACACCAAAAATTAGCAATAGACATAACTCTTTCATCCTAAAAACTCACCATATACAATTACACAAAGGGGTACAAAGATCAACTATGTTAATTTATCCTCATAAAAAAAATTTTTTTAGACCAAATTCATGACCTCATTTTGCTTCTTTGCCTTTGCATTTAACTCCACTGATACTAAACTCCAGTTTTTTAATAAAAAAATTCAAATAGCTGAATTTACGTCTTGCCCTGGATGATATAAATTGCTTAATTTCTCAAAAGGTATAAAACTGCTTTTCTCCCTCTGCCCCGATTTTTAAAGGTTAGGGATGCCAGCTCAGAAATTCCATACAAAGCTATTTTCTGGGTGATAAAGAACAATGCAATTAAGCAGGAGCTGAATTATGTCCGTTCTCTTTGTTGCATGCTGAAAGAGGTGTGCAAAATGAAATTAACTTATAGAATATATATGTGTAAGAATTGATTTTTGCAATCCCTCCACCTAAAAAGAAATGGCTAAAAGTGTAACTTCAAATTACGTATGAAGAACACTTGGGAAGGTGTACATGTCAGTGCTTAATTTTGAGGTATGTAAACACGATACCTGGCTAAATGATTCATATGTACGCTGTGATCTTCCCTTATTCTTAGCAATTATTGCTTAATCCCACTGAGTTAAATAACTAAGATTCTGGAGCCATTACACATCTCTTATATCTTAAATCTGATTTCATACCTGTTGGTAGCAAAGCAGCTGTATTGTCTTGGTCAATTCTTGTATTATATGTAAGAGCATAACATGTACCTAAAATACACACAAGGTTTGGATGTTTTTTTTTAAAAAAAATAACACCATACTAGAAACATAAGACAGAACTACTATTAAGAGGAAGAAGCTTATTTATCTCCAACCAAAAGGGTTTCCTGGATGACTATTATTACAACAGTTTTATGAGTTGCTGCTGTATCTTCTCTTCCAACCCCACAGCACTAGTGCTGGGTCAGGGAATATACTTCCCTCTAGATTCGTTCTTGAGAAGCAATACGGGGAGGCAACTGCTAGTTCTAGCAATGTCACAAAAGGTTATTGCTTCTAAAAGACAAAGGACACATGAGACCTAAGACTTTCATACAGTGCTGCAGGTCAGCTACTTAGCCCGCATATGAGGGAATGCTGCAAATAAAAGGATGAAGAGATTCTCCTATTATTAAATGGGGTTTTAAAATAGTTATGTCCATCAGTGTGGATTTTCAATTTCAGGGAATTTCAATTTGGAAAGCTACAGAATCCCCCATCCTAAAACAAAAGCAAAATGAAACATATTCTCTCCTAAGGATTATAACATATTCTGAGATCATAATAATTTATTACCAACTGTGAGTAGGAGCAGGACTGATGGCATGTATTTCATGGGATGGGAGCTCAGGAGAGTTCAAAGCTACTTTCTGTTGTGAGTGTCCCTAGACCAGCTTGGGAAGTGTCAGAGTATGAGGATGAGCAGCCAGGCCCCTCTGGGTATTTTCCCCTCCCGGCAGCCGAGGAAGAGCAGCCAGGCCCCTCTGGGTATTTTCCCCTCCCGGCAGCTGAGACAGACAGGGAGGAGATTTACTGGCAGTCTGGATCAGATTCACAAAGTGAGGGGTCAGATTTGGATCAAGAAGATAGATGGCTTGATCCGAGATTCCGAAGGTTTGATAAGCGACGGTGTCAGTTAAGTGGAAAAAGGAAGTAATGAGGGGAAGTGACGTATCGGACACTATATTAGAAGGGGACAGAGAGACTACGCCTTTGTCACGAGCAACGTTAATCAAGGAGTAGCCTGATATCTGGAACTGTGCGTTTGACTTCAGTCTTCTGATGTTTTGGAAATCTACGGGAGAATAATGAGGCCTTGGACAATGTGATAAAGAAAGAGTGAGTTAATTGGAAGGTGTGGAAGGAGCATGTGTTAATCTAAATGTAAATACATGAGACTTGGCTGTTTCTGCCAGCAAAATGCCAGCAGCGTGCTTTGAAGTGAATTCTTTTGAAATGTGTTAAATAAACCTCTTAAAGACATATTTATGTGGATTTTAATGAGCTGAGAGGGGCCAGACAGAACACTTTCATACTCAGTTATCTAAGTCAATTCTTACTTACCTTTCTTCACAAATGTGTTAATAAATTCTTGGGTCACTAACTCATGAAGAAATACATTCTTTACAAGGTAATATTCCCCAATATCAGCAACTGCATTTTTTAGGGCTTGTGGAACTATTCCACAATCAGGTATCAAAAAGGACACCTATCAAAAGAACATTTGGAACACAAATCAGATCTTCTAATCATTGATAAAATGGATTGAAACACACATTTTTACATAGTTTCTTGCAAAACATCAAAATGAAACAATGCCATAGATCTTGCACAAAATAACAATACCAAGTGGCAGGTCAATGTTTAGTCTACTGTATAATACGTCATTTCTTGAATCCAATTCCAATTCGGTGACCCACTATACGTCATTGGCTTTCTCTGTCTATGGTACATGCTTATCTTCATCATGGCACTCATACTGACTCATACTGTTTATGCACTGCTTGTAGATCAAGTAATCTCCAGGCAATTTACAAACATTACAATTATAACTACCTTCCCCTCCTCCACTACATCTCCTTTGAAAATCCAACATCAATTTAATTACCTGTCTCTGACGAAATGATGCATAGTCAACTGTTGAAGAATAGATTTTAAGAGACTTCCGGTGGCTCCGCCTCGTCGATGGAGCCTCTAATGTGAGGCTCCGGTCTCTGAATCAGTATAGCCGTCAACAACAGCGCTCATCAGCTGTTTGTTGCGGCGGAAAAACTCCCCCTCGGGCAAAGAGGGGGAGTAGAGCATTAAGAGCCGGGTTGAGCCCTTCCAAGACCCCTGGATTAAATTTTCAGGGGCAGAGAAGGTGTGCTCCCCAGGCTCTTGAAAAGCTCCTGTTCAGAAACGCTTCTGTCGGCTGACAGAATTAGACGTTGCGACCGCCTCTGTTCTTTCAGGAAGAATAATAAAGGCTTTATTCAGACGGAATGGATACAGGAGCCTTCTGAGTACTGCAAGTATATTGTTACTTTGTTTCTGCCTTTGTATCTACAAACTTTTTTGAATCAATATAACCTTTTTAAGATGGCGTTTGCTTTTTCTGCTGAGTGAAAGTGAAAGATGAAAGTGTTTATTCCACTGAGAAATTGAAACGGAATTTTTTTTCTTTTCTTTTCAAGACTTGTTTGAGAGACTATTTGGACTTGATTTATTTATTGATTTTTTTACTAAATTATAAAATAATTGGACTTTTTAAAAAGAACTTGAGAAGGGCGGAAGTGGAAATTTTTTTTTTTTTTTTTTTTAGTTTCTCTTTCTTTGTTTCAATTATGACTACAAGACAAAAGGCAGCTGCTAAGGCGGCTATGCCCTCTCCAGGACAGCTTGTCAAATCACAGTCTGCTCCTTTAGAATCTCAAGAACCTGCACAGTCCTCACAAATGCTTACAGTGAAAGATCTACAGTCGGCTTTAACAGATGTAATATCTTTTTTTAATGATAGGTTTGATAAATTGGAAGATAAATTTGATGTGAAAATAGAGGAAAAGATGGTTGAGCAGAAAAAAGACTTTAAAGCTATGATAGAAGCCTCTAATCAGGAGATGAGAGAAGATATTGTAGACGCTATCAAGGGTGTTTGGGACTATACTATTGTTGTTGAAGAGAAATTAGAGAATGCTGAGCAACATTTTGAAGAAAAATTAGAAGAAATTAGAAGCGATGTTCAAGATCAAGCTACTTTGACACAATATCATCAGATGCAGTTTGCGGTTAGAATTAGGGGATTTAGAGATGTATTAAATGAGAACCAAGAAGATTTAAGAAAAACTTTTTCTGAAGCTTTAGCAAAATTTTTGGATGATTCAGTTGAGAATGTGGCCTGGCAGATTGAACGACTGTTCAGAGTGAACTCACGCATTGCAGCACAGAGGAATTTGCCTAGAGATATTGTGATATATTTTAATACAAGAAAATATAGAAATTGGGTTCTATCTATAGCCTATAATAAACAACTGAGTGTTGCTGGTCAAGATGTACAGGTTTTGAAAGAGATACCTCCTAAGATGTTGAGATCAAGGAAAGATTACGCCTTTTTGACGGAGGAGCTTAAAAGAAGAGAAATACAATATAGATGGGAGGTACCAACTGGACTTTCTTTACTTTTCAAAAATAAAAGATACCGTTTGTTTACTGTAGCTAAAGCGAAAGATTTCTTTGAGAATATATTGATGGCTGATAGATCTACCTCCCCAAAACCTAAGGGGGCAATGTTGGTTAAAGACCTAGAATTATTGCAATCTGCGGAACTTCAACAACCTCGACTAATTTCATCGGTTCTTTTGGATAAAGCAGTTGAGCAACCAGTGCAGTCAATTGATATCTTTCAACCTTTGGCACTAGACAAGCCTAAAGATCCAAGGCGTGTACGGGAACCTACTAAAGCTATTGAACAAAGAGAAAAAACACAACCAACTCAAACCAAGCAAACTGATCTGACATCTATGGAAGCCATGGGAGCAAGACCCAAGAGGCAGGAAGAAGTGGAATGGTCTTTGCAGAAGCTTTCACGTAAAGGCCATGTCAAATAAGTATTTGACGTGGAATGTTAATGGTTTAAATTCTCCACAAAAAAGGAAGAAGATATTTCATTATTTGAAGCAATGTAAAAATGATGTAATCTGTCTACAAGAAACTCACATTAGATTTTCAGACCAGAAATACTTGATTAATAATAAGCTGGGTACACACTTTGTGGCATCATCTTTAGATAAAAAAAATGGAATTGTTATTTATGTTAAAAATAATATAAAAGCTAAGTTATTAGAAGCAGATACTCAAGGTAGATTTTTAGCTATAGAAATTTTACTGGATGGGAAGAAAGTTCTCTTGATGGGTATATATGCTCCAAACCAAAAACAAGGCATGTTTTATAAATCATTACACAAAAAGTTATTAGAGTTGGACTATAGATCTTGTATTTTAATGGGAGACTGGAATGGAATCCTTGATGCTGGTTTGGACAAGAAAAAGATTTCATTAGTTTCTCAATCGCGTTCAATTTTACCTAAATCTTTCTTTGATATTAAAGATGATTTTAATTTGTTTGATATTTGGAGAGAAAGACATGGTAGGGATCAAGAGTTTACTTTTTTCTCTGACAGACATCAATCATTTTCTAGAATTGATTTTATTTTAACTACTAGTGATTTTATGTTAAATTTAAAGAAAGTTAAAATTCTACCTAATGTATTGTCTGACCACAATCCAGTTATGATGGAATTAAGGTCTGGCCAATTTTTACGTAGATCCTGGAGACTTAATGAAAATCTGTTTAATTATGAAATGTATGTGCAAGAATGTAAAAAGGCTATCAAGGAATTTTTTAGGTTAAACAAGAATGTAGGTTTACCAATAGAAGTGGTGTGGGACTCTAGTAAGGCCCATATGCGTGGAATATTAATTGAACTGAATGCTAGGCATAGACGTAAACAGGAGGAAAAGAGGCGAGTTTTAGAAGCGGAAATAAGAAAGAAAGAGTTATTATTAATTGATAAACCAGATGATAGTGACATTAAAGAAGGGATAAAGGTTTTACGGAAACAATTTGATATTTTGATGACCGACCAGGTTGCCAGGAATATACAATATGCTAAACATAATACTTTTTTTAATGCTAATAAACCTGGCAGATGGTTGGCTTATACATTAAGGAAAAAACAAAAATCCCGTTTAATTGAGAAGGTTGAATATAAAGGGCAAGAAGTATTTCATCAAGAAACTATTAAGAAGGCTTTTCTAGAGTTCTACACCAAATTGTATGCTGAAGAAAAAGTTCAAGAGAAAGAGATAGATGCCTTTTTACAAAATCAAAATGTTTCCGAAATTACTTTGGAACAAAGAGATAGATTAAATGCTTTGATTAGGCCAGAAGAAATTATTGATGCAATTAAGCAATTGAAATTGGGAAAATCTCCAGGTACTGATGGTTTTACCACGATTTATTATAGGTGTTTACAGGAGGAAATGGTGGAACATATGAGGGAGTTATTTGTGAATATACAAGAGGGTGGTCGGGTTCCACCCTCCTGGAAAACGGCTAATGTATGTTTGATTCCTAAAGAGGGTAAAGATAATGTTCAAGTAGAAAATTTTAGACCTATTTCCTTGTTGAATACGGATTATAAGATTTTTGCCAAAATTTTGGCTAATAGATTAATGACAGTTTTGACACAGAGGATTCACCCGGATCAAACTGGTTTTTTACAAGGGAGACAGATGAAAACCAATGTTAGACAACTTGTTAACATATTGGAATATTTGGATAAACATATCCAAGTACCAGCTGTTTTAATGTTTTTAGATGCAGAAAAAGCTTTTGATAGACTGAATTGGACGTTTCTGCAAAGGCTTGTGGTAAGGATGGGAATGGGGGACCAGTTTATTAATTCTATATCAGCTATATATCAGAAACAAACAGGACAGATTATAGTGAATGGACAATTAACAGATTCATTTAATATAGAAAAGGGTACTAGGCAGGGTTGTCCCTTATCCCCTTTATTGTTTGTTTTAACCTTAGAGGTACTATTGAATAGGATTAGAGCATCAGAGGAATTAAGGGGGGTACAAATTAGACAACATGATTATAGATTATGTGCCTTTGCAGACGATTTACTTGTGACGCTAACTCAGCCAATACAATCGGTTCAGAGTTTGATGGAAATTATTCAAAATTATGGAAAAGTTTCAGGTTTTAAACTAAATTTATCCAAGACAAAGATGTTGGTTAAAAATCTTGATAACAAATTAAAACAAGATTTGGAAAGAATAACGGGATGCGAGATAGTTAAAAAAGTTAAATATTTAGGAATTTATATAGAAGCTTCAAATGGTAAATTATATAAGAATAATTATGAACTTTTATGGTGTAAAGTACAAAAAGAATTGGAGAATTGGAAAAAACTACAATTATCCATGTTGGGCAGAATAGCCGCTATTAAAATGAATGTATTGCCGAAATTTTTATTTTTATTTCAAATGTTACCAATACTTAAAAAGGATGGAAATCTCGATGAATGGCAGAAAGGTATAAACAAATTCATTTGGGATGGCAAGAAACCAAGGGTTAAATTTAAAATTATTCAAGACACAAGAGAGAGAGGTGGTTTGAAAGTGCCTAATTTTAAATTATATTATTATGCAGCAGTTCTAGTGGTTATAAGTGATTGGATTAACTTAACAAATGAAAGAATATTAAATATAGAAGGATATGGGTTAGTATATGGGCTCCACGCGTATTTAGTTTATGACAAAAAATTGGATAGGAGTTTTAAAGAACATATAATAAGAAACTCTGTCTTGCGAGTCTGGAAAAAGTATTATTATAAGTTAAATGGTAAAATTCCTTTATGGACAGTTCCCAGACACGCAATACAGAGTATAGGTATACAACAAATTCAAGACGTGGTGCCCTATGATAAACTTTTAAATAAAGAAGGGAATAGCATAGAACTGAAATCATTAGATAAATTAAGGGAGGAAGGTATAGCTCATAATTGGTTTTATCATGCACAACTTCAAGCCAGATGGCAAAAAGATGTCAAGATGGGTTTTTCTTTAAAGGATGATGAAAAATTAATTATACAAATTAGAGATCAAAGAAAGATGCATATTAAAAGAATATATGATGCTTTAATTGAAATTGATTCTGGAACTGAATTAATTAAAGACTGTATGATTAAATGGGAAGGTAACTTCGGCCACCCAATTATGATGGAAACTTGGAAAAGAATATGGGTGAAAAATGTTAAATTTACACAAGCTCAGCATCTAAGAGAAAATTTTTATAAAATGTTTTACAGATGGCATTTAGATCCCAAAAAATTATCGTCTATGTATCCAAATTTGCAACCCAAATGTTGGCGATGTGACTCTATGGACGCTACTTACTTTCACATTTGGTGGTCTTGCAAAAAAATTAAGGCTTTTTGGATAAAAATATGGTGGATTCTTCAAAATATTTTGAAAAAGCGTATTGAGTTTGTACCACAGTTGTTTTTGTTGGGTATTACAAAGGATTGTTCCACCACAGAGACTAAGTTGATTTTGAACTTGATTACTGCTGCAAGACTGTTGGTGGGACAATATTGGAAGTCATCTGAAATACCATCTATTGAAGAATGGACATTAAAAGTTACCCATCTTGTGGAGATGGCCAAGATTTCGGCATACCTGAAGAACCACTCAAATGAAACGTTTTTGATGGACTGGAAGAAATGGATTGATTATATGCAAAAGAAATATCAGTTGAAAGAATTAGATTTGATATATAGTTAAATAGTTTAATATAGTAGTTTAGTGAGGTTTCTTGTGTTTTTACCCTGTATTCATTCTGGGAAGTCGGGGGGGGGGGAGGGGGGAGGGAGATAATATACGTTAGCTTATGTTTCTCAACTGTAGTTGGGGGCTTAGGGATTAGATAATTTTTGTAGGATGCTCGGTAGAATTGTAGCTAGTGTTTTGGATGGCGAGGAGGAGGAGCGAAAATACAAGAGGAGTGGGCTGGTGGAGGGTGTTCTGGAGGGGGGTTCCGAGCAGTTCTTTGTATTGTTTATTTTTATTATGTAATTTGTTTGTTTTCAGTTGAGTTAATAGGTTACTATGTTATAATTGTTAAAAGTTTTTTATAAAAAATTTTAATAAAAAAATTATTAAAAAAAAAAAAAAAAAGAATAGATTTTAAAATTGACTGAATTAGCAGAGCTGGTGAAATTAACTGCTTTGATCAGAGATAATGGATTAGATAGTTGTATAAGAGTCTGGAAGCCATTTGTGGACTTTCTACATGTTAAATACAATAACAGACGGTTAACAGAGAGATTTGAAGATTAGTGTAATGTTTACTTTAACCTGTTAACTTGTTCTTTTATATATATTAGAAGCAGAAGCCAAAAGCACCAGCCTGAAGATGATGAATGAGATTTCATCGAAACGTTGCCAAGACACTTCAAATTCTACGCGGGAGAAAACCCGAAGAACCAAAGACCTACATACAAACACCCGCGAAAACCTCAGAAAACATTATATATATATATATATTTAGATTGCACCCTGTAAACCCAAATATGGGAGGAAGAAATCATTCTTTCCTTTGCTTGTTTCAGCTCAACCCAGAGCCATCTGCAAGCACAAATATATATATGTTTTTAAAATTGTTAACAAAGAAATAAGGGATTTCTGAGATAGCTATTTCGAGTTATTTAACTCTCTTCAGTCAGAACTCACCCTTTCCGGGATTCGAACCTGGGCAGTCTGCATGCTAGGCAGAAGCTTTAGTCTCAAGCCACAGGCTCTCTCCTGCTTTGTTAATATTCAGGGAGTGAATATGTGTGTCAAGTGGTTATTTTTTAGATTGCACCCTGTAAACCCAAATATGGGAGGAAGAAATCATTCTTTCCTTTGCTTGTTTCAGCTCAACCCAGAGCCACATATATATATTTGTGTTTGTGTATGTGTATGTATGTTTATATATATTTGTAAAAGGGGAGGAGAATTTATTGTTTTCTCTTTTTTTTCAGCATTCAGCTGGGATGGATTCTATGTTTAATGTTAAATTTGACATTTGGGTCACCTTTTCTCCTATTTTGTACACCAATCTTCTTTCTTTTTTGTTGTAAATGCTGGATATATTTTTTTGTTTGTTTGCTTTTCTGTTTTGTATTTTATCTTTTATAATAAAACAAAATGAATATACTTCAATGGAAATGATGCATAGCTCACAGAAGTTTATGATTTTTAATAAAATCTGTTAATCAGAAACTGTGTTTTCAGACTACTTCTAATTTCTGGCTACCAGACTAACCCAACTCTCCTATAATGTCTAAATTATCCAGTGGTCTTAATCTTCTGATTGGAATTTCATTTTTTTCAGTCACTAGGCTCCTGGCATGTGAAGAATTTTTTCAACAAACATTCCTTCTCAGGCCTTTATTAGAATGTTGATATTCTTGTTGGAAAGGAGGATATTGGGACAATTTCTATGATGATTTTAATCTTTTAGCCATTTGCAATCTTTTAGCCACATTATGGCAGGTTTCATGACCAAGGATAACTTTCTCTACTCTGGGCCACTGCACATTTGCTAAACCTTTCAACCGCCCCTAAAAGGATGCCTCTCCTTAAAGAAACATGCAATGTTGCTTCCCCCGCTGAACCCGCAGCCACGGGATGGCCACGGAGACGGAGAAATCGCTTTGCCCCTTAGGGAAAAAAAAATCGGCTTCTCCTTCCCTTCTCAACAGCCTCAGAACCAGGCGCTTTCCCCCCCCCCGCACACGCACACGCACACACACACGCACACACTCACCCCACAATTGAAAGCGTGCTCCCGCACGTGCGCCACATGTCGAGATCGCGCGTGCTGCACGTGGCTTCTCTCGCACACGAGCAAGTGGCGGGGAGATTCGCGCATCCACCGCAAAGGAACAAACATCTCCTCCCGCGCCTGCCGGCTGCGGAAGCCGGACTGGACAGAACTGAGGCGGGATCTTGACGTCACGCTTTCGTCAGGAGGCGGAGAAAAGAGCCGGCGAGCCCGCCCTAGGGCGGGGCAAATGTTATTTGTTCACGCATATCGAGCACGTTACGGCTGAAGCGTCCGCGCCCTTACTTAGGTGCCAGGAGCAGAAAGGAGGGCGTAGCAATAAAAAGCTTTTGGGGGAGCAGTGGGGGGGGGGAGGTTGTGGGGTTTTTTTTGTTTTGTTTTTTTTAAACCGTATTTCTCAACCTCAGCTATTTTAAGACCGGTGGACTTCAACTCCCAAGACTTTCCCAGCCAGCGTCCTGGCTAGGGAATTCTGGGAGTTGCAGTCCATCTCATAGTGGTTCGGGTTGAAAAACTGCGGTAGAGCGAATTAAAGAAAAAAAAAGGTAAGAAATTGAACAAACGTGGCTGCAGCTAGACATGATTCAATGAGTGGTGATGAAATCCTAACCCAAAGTGAGTTTAGTCTCAGTCTGTCCGGGGAAAGGGGATACCCTGTACACAAAATGTGAGTGAAAAGGCCCGACGGTGATATTTGTGAGCTGTAGTAAGAGGGGGGAGTTATAAACAAGGTGACAGTAGCAGCGTTATGATCCAAATCCCACTCTTTTTCTGCACTTCCATGCAGAAAAGCTGGGACTTTGATCCCAGTGCCAGGACCACCACTTTGTCTGGTTTGATCTCTATAAGTGTTATTGCTGTTTCCTTGTGCAGCAGTGCTTCACTAAAAGATCAGACCGCTTTCAATTACATCCTCCATAGTTAGTCTCAATAACACAACAACATAACATATTTTTCTGCTTTTCCTTTCATTAATTCCTGCTCTTTACCATTTACTTTTCTTATGTTCCAAATTACAACCATCTGTAATGCCATAGTGAGTGTATTCCAAGTCCCCTTGATTATATTACATCATCTATTGGGACCCAGAACTCTGCTTACTGTACTGCAGCACATGCCTTCTGGAGCAACACATGGATCTTGCCCTGATGATGTTCCAAATGTCCTTAAAATTCTCTTTGTACTCCCAAGCTGTGAAGTAAAGTCGTTATTGAGACCCTGTAGATTGTTTATTGTTGCTACATTTGGTTTTTCTGTCCTGCACATGGATTTTCTATTCCTTAATTTCATTGTTTCTTTTGCTATTGATGTCCAACAATTTCATCAATAGAAGTTACAGAATAAGTATATTTTTCCAAAAAAAGTAAGTAGTATCTTCAGTTAATAAAACTGGAAGACTGAACAGCCAGGTAAGAAGCCAAGAGTTTCTGTCATCTAAAAAAATCTTGATTTTTTTTGAGAGACCTTCAGACTCCTGTCTTTCCCTTTGGGAAAATCTACAATGAATACACCGCTCAGAGCCCCTCTCTGAGGGAGATGGGTGGTTAAGAAATGTGAGATATAAATAAAATCTAGAACAGTGGTTCTCAACCTTTTTAATGCCGTGACCCCCAACCAGTCGTAAGTTGAGGACTTCCCAACCGGTCGTAAGTCGAGGACTTTCCCTGCCCGGGAGCGCCATGCATGCATGGTGCCGCCTCCTGCGCCGGCCGAGGTATAGCTGGCAAGGGGCAGCGACGGTGCAGGGTGACCACCGTCTGGGCCACCAGCTGACCCAGCCCAAGGGAGGTAAGGCGCCCGCCGGGCCCCACGTGTGCCAGCAACCCTCCCTGCGCCCGCCGGCCTCCCACTTCCCACCCCTGGCCCTCTTTTACTTACATTTTTAGTGGTTGCTCAGCAGGGAGGGGTGGAAACTTCCAGACAGCTCGCCTTCGCTGCAGACAATTTGCAGCACTGTTTGCAGACTGGGACTTTTGGCGGGCTAAGGAGGGCAGAGACAGCCTGGACAATTCCTATTGGCTTTCGAAAGCCAATAGAATTAGACTTTATTCAAGAGAGTCTATTCTATTGGCTTTCAAAAGCCAATAGAATAAGAGGGAGTAGCACAGCTAAAGAAAAGGGGGGAAAATGGTGGACTGTGTTGTTTGGCGACCCCCGTGAAATGGTCATTCGACCCCAAATGAGATCGCGACTCACAGGTTGAGAACCGCTGATCTAGAAGAATCCTACACACACACACAAAAAGGGCAAAAGGTTTCTCTATTCTTCTGTATAAGGAAGTTTTCTGCAGCTTTCTGCATCCCACAAAGTTACTCAGAAGTTACCCAGGAACATTTAAGATGTGATTTGCCCCACCTGCATACAATGTGAAGTGATGCTGTCCATTTTACTATATGTAAGCCTGGTGTGTGCAATTGCAATTCAATTCCCTTGGCAATTTGTCTGCTGCATCCTGTATTTCTTATAACTTTCCAAAAATTGAAGTGTGGTCAAAGTACCATTTCAATTCATGTATGACTCCTAGATTTTTTTTATCTATGTGGTTCCCTTGCTTCCTTTTCAAGCCTCATTTTATTGAGATTACAGGTTGTCTGGACAAAGGTATATCAAGGCTACATTCAATGCAAGCAGTCTATATCAAGCTGAAACAATTAAAGATGACTTTAAAGTGCCTCAGCTGTGAACTGGGAAAAGAGAGATAATTTCTTGGTTGTTGATGTTATTCTTGATGTTATATAAGAACATTTACTACAGCATATATATGAAGAAGAGCCCTTAGAGCAGTGTTTCTCAACCTTGACAATTTTAAGGCATGTGGACTTCAACTCCCAGAATTCCACAGCCAGCAATGCTGGCTGTGGAATTCTGGGAGTTGAAGTCCACATGCCTTAAAATTGTCAAGGTTGAGAAACACTGCCTTAGAGTTACAGAACTGTGAACTCCACACTTTTTTTTTTTTGAATGTCAAATCTAGAGCTCAATCTTTTCGGACAAATTTATTCTTCCATATTTTTTTTTATTTTAGCAATATAACTTTTGGGAAGGAAATGGGGCAAGAGTTGAAATTATGAAATGTGCAACTAAAGTAACCCAGAGACTTATCTAATTAATGGGTAGGGTTAACCTTTTAAAAGCTTAAATTATGTACTTTCATCCTGCAACTGTTGCTTGGATGTGAAAATCTAAGGCTGGCTGGGGAATTCCAGAAGTTGAAGTTCACAAATCTTAAAACTGCCACGGTTTAACACCCTTGCTCTAACCAAAACCACCACTTAGGATTGCTATGAAACAAACATAAATTTACTTTATTCTGACCATTTTCATAAATCCCAGGGGCAGAGAAAGAAAGAGGGAGGTAAATCAATCATTTGTTGACCTATCTACAGTATTCATTTAGCTCTTTCTCTCCAAATGACATATCTAATCAATGTCCCTTTTATATCCAGCTTTAGAAATGCTTGTTCTAGAGGGTGAGGTGTTCCAGGTAATTGTATCCTAACAGAGACATTGACACTTGATGTTTATGTATACTAGTTGCAGCCACATTGCCAAGTAACAGTGGCCCATACATTTTGCATGTGACCATAAAATGAGATTTTATTCTCTTGCCTCCATGAAAAAGAATAAGCATTTCTTAATTATGAATCATGCCTTAAGTTTTGCGTGCAATGTCTCTTTTTCCTTTGCAATAACTTTCTGAGAAAAATATATTGGTATGAGATTTGCTGCACTTTAAGGCAAAGAGCCAAAGCAGACATAATTGGATCACTAATCCACTGTTGGCTCTGACCTCAAGCTAAATCACTTACCTTTGGTGTTCCTGCTAGCTGCTATTAACAGAGGAAAATAGCAGCTGTATGGGGAAATTATTTGGGAATTGACTAGCACATGGGGAAAGGATTAAACGATTATCTCTGCACTCCAGATTCTCTTTGCACCAAGTTACTTTTCAGGAGAAGAAATTTATTGTGGTGAGATCCATTCACATTCTTCCCATGTTATACTTACTTGGCCCTAAATAATGTTATAGATTTGTTGCATACAAATGTATTTTGGACAGGGAATGAAATAGGCAGTTTGTTTCTTTTGAGACTTGACACAGGAACAAGTACTGCCTGACAAAGCTAGGAATGCAAACAGCAGAGTGACAATACACAAAAATAATTCCAAATTCTTCAGAGCCAATACATCTAAAGCAAATGGTGGGGAGCTAGCAGAATTAGTTGAAGCTCAAGGTTGGACAAAAAGCCATCACTCTGCATACCCATCTACATACAAAAATATATACGAATACCTTGTCATACACTGTGGTGACACAGTGGTTAGAGTGCAGTATTGCAAGCTAATTCTGCCCATAGTCAGGAGTTCAATCCTGACTGGCTCAAGATTGATTCAGCCTTCCATCTTTCTGAGGTCGGTAAAATGAGGACCCAGATTGTTGGGGGCAATATGCTGATTCAGTAAACCGCTTAGAGACTTCCGGTGGCTCCGCCGGCGTCGCTGGAGTCTCTAACGTGAGGCTCCAGTCTCTGAGTTAGTATAGCCGTCAACAACAGCGCTCAACAGCTGTTTGTTGCGGCGAAAAAACTCCTCTTCGGGCAAAGAAGGGGAGTAGAGCTTCAAGAGCCGGGTTGAGCCCTTCCAAGACCCCTGGAACAAGTTTTCAGGGGCAGAGAAGGTGTGCTCCCCAGGCACTTGAAACGCTCCTGCTCAGAGACGCTTCTGTCGGCTGACAGAATTAGACGCCGCGACCGCCTCTGCTTTGAAGAGAGAACAATAAGGATTTTTAAACAGACGGAGTGAATACAAGAGTCCTTTGAGTATTGCAAGTATTTTGTTATTTTGTTTATGCCTTTTTACTTATAACTTTCTTGAATCAACATAATTCTTTCAAAATGGCGATTGCTTTAAGCTTTCACTTACTCAGTGAAAGTGAAGAAATCGAAAGTATTGAATCTGCTGGAAAGTGAAACTGAATTTTCTCTTCTCTTTCTGAAGTGATGTTTGAGAGACTATTTAGACTTGATGTATTTACTAAATTATAACACAAATTGGATTTTAAAAGAAATTGAGAAGGGAGGATTTGGCAATTTTAAAAATCTTTTTTTCTACTTTTTCCCTTTTTTTTCTTTTTTTCTTCTTTCTACTATGACTATGAGATATAAGGCAGCAATGGCAAAGGTTTTTTTAGAATCTCAAGAGCTTATACAGTCTCCTTCGGAAATGCTTACAATGAAAGACTTACAGAATGCTTTAACTGTTGCATTATTTCCAGTAATGGTTACATTATCTTCTTCAATAAATGATAAGCTGGATAAACTGGAGAACAAGCTGGATAAAAAGATGCCAGAACAGAAAAAAGATTTTAAAGCTATGTCAGAAGTTTGTAACTTAGAGCTGAAAGAAGATATTATTGAAGTCAATAAAGGAGTATTTTTTTCAAATGAAACTGATCTTCAATTGGCTGCTGAACATTATATAATACAATTTAATCAAGAAGTAAAACAAGAACAATCAATTAGATCCCTTTTTTCAAATGGAATTGATTTACAATTGATTGTTGAACATCTTATAATACAATCTAAATCAAAAGGAGAGCAAGAAAAAGAAGAATACAGTACTGAGTATAAAGAGAATAAAGGATGGATTTTGTTTGATAAACAGTTTATTTATGGACTGGAGGAAGAAGACTTGTTTCAAGAAAGGAAGGGTTGGTTATTCCTTTTTGATAAGCAGCAAGAAGAGGATTTATTTGACAAAAAAGAGACATTGACTCAGTTCAAGATGCAAATTACTTATGGAGGTGAAGAAGTAAAGAAGAGAGATTTATTATTAACGAGGGAGGCCTCGTTACGGAGGTCTACCTGGCTGAAAAAAAAACCTAGAGTTCGACTGAAATGAAATTTAAAATTGTATGCAAGGGTTTATGGGTAATTTAATATTATGGACTGAATTAAGGACTAAGATTATGAGTAAGATGTAAGAGAAGATGATTAATGGAAGACATAACTAAACTGATGAAGAATGTATTTGTTCTGAAATGATCTAGGTTTGATATTGAATTGATTGATTGAAGGGATAGATAAGCATTATGTGATTTGTTAAAGTTTTAGGAATGTAAATTAGAAATGGAATAAATTGATTGTCAGATGAGAAAGCCCAGAAGTCGATTGAAGAGATGAAATTTAATAAATGTAAGGTATTAAGGTTAATCTAAGATCATGGGGTGAATTTAAGACTAATTTTACAAGTAAGATGTAAGAAAGGATGTTTAATGGAAAAAGATTAAGATTATAAGTAAGTTGTAAGATAGGATGTTTAAATGATATATTAAGATATATTAAGATATATTATTACAAATTAAATGTATTAGATATGACTTAGATTGGTGGTTTAGATGTAAATGATAAATACTATTCTTAACAAGATGAGCTGATTGTTTAAAGGAATTAAGGTTAATTTAAGATTATGGATTGAATTAAAGATAAATATTATAAGTAAGGTTTAGGAGAGGATGTTTAAATGAAGATATATATTAAGATATATTATGGTAAATTGAATTGAATAAGAATATAATTATCATTATTCTTTCTTTTTTTATATAATCTAAAATTCTTGTTAAGATTATATAATTATTTTGTTTGATGTAGTGGGGTTTTCTTTTGTTATACCTTGTATTCACTCTGGGAAGTCGGGGGGGGGGGGGTTAGGGAGGCTTGATAATCTTATACATGATGTTTTCTCAACTGCAATTGGGGTTGGAGGAAGAATAAATAATTACTGTTACTGTTATTAAGGGGTTGCTCGGGTGTCCTCTGGGCTCCACATCTGATGGGGAAAAAGGAAGGAGGAGTGAAGGTTGATGTAAGTGTAAGTTGATAAGAAGGGGGAAGAGGAGGATGGAGATAGAGAAGGAAGCAGAAAGAAGAGAAGGAGGGAAAGGTAGGTAGTCAGTTGGTAAGTGAGGGGGAAGGATAGGGTTGGTGGGATGTGGTGGTGGGGGTGCCGAGCAGTGATGTTAATCGTTTGGGATGATTATTCTCAGTTGAGTTATTAGTACTAGATGTATTGAAATGTATTTATATTTTGTGTATGGATGATTGTTTACTTTTATATTATGATTTGTTATGACTAGTTTCTTTTCTCTGTTAAAATTATAAAAAAATTAATAAAAAAAAAAAAAGAAAAATAAAAAAAAGAAAAAAAAATAATAGTAAACCGCTTAGAGCAGGGGTGTCAAACTGCCGGCCCATAGGCCGGATGCATCATCCGGAAGCCGCGCCCACCCCATTGCTGGCAATGGCAAAATTGGCCCGATACGTTGTGCGACGTCATGTGACGTCGCGAGTTTGACACCCCTGGCTTAGAGAGTGCTGTAAAGCATTATGAAATGGTATGTAAGTCTAAGTCTATTGCTATTGCTATTCTGTGCTTGAGTTTTTATTGAATATTTGGTTATTGGCATATGCTTAAGCATGTAGGGAGAAAATATAGTAATAGCTTTTTGACAAAATCACCACCAGTCAATTGCAAAGGCAGCTTTACTTTTGGAACAGCTTACATTCTGCGATGATACCTTTAACACAGTGGTTCTCAACCTTTTTCAGGTTGAGACCCCACTTGCGCCGCCCATGTGTGGCGTGACCCTGACCTGCGCGCGCACGTGCACGTGCGCGACGGGCTGATCCGCGCATGCGCGGCGCGCGCACGACGAAAAAAAAACAAAAACAAAAAAACACAAAATGGCGGACCGCAACGGGCCAATCCACGCATGCGTGGCGCGCGCACGACGCCCCGAACTGCGCACGCGACAAACAAAAAACAAAATGGCGGACCGTGACGGGCCAATCCACGCATGCGCGGCGGCGCGTGACAAAAAAAGCAAAACAAAATGGCGGACCGCAACGGGCCGATCCGCGCATACGCGGTGCACGCGCAATGGCCTGAACCACGCACGCACAGTGCGCGTGCGACAAAAAAAGGCAGACCGCGGTGTCAGCGACCCCCGCGAAACGGTCGTTCGACCCCAAATGGGGTCGCGACCCATAGGTTGAGAACCGCTGCTTTAACACCATCTAACATCCAGATCAGCCTATCCTAGGTTCTTGGGAAGGACTTGATAGGTGGATAAAAATGGTAAACCCAGTCTAAACATCTGGCTGACAATGCAAACCACCATAATAATAATATATCAAGCTTATATATTGCCTGATTCTCAACATTCCGGGCAGCTCACAACGAATTAAAGAAATTACAGTAAAATAAATAAAACCTAAAAGATAAAAATTGACAAGCATGACAGACCACATGGAATGAAGTGAGGGGTCTCACTGTGCCTTGCCAAAGGCTTGGGTGAAGAGGCAGGATTTGTGGTTCTTCCAAGCAATAGTAGAGTGAGCGGTTATCTAGATTTTGAGGAAACTTCATTTCAAAGGGCAAGCACTGCTGCAGAGAACACATGCTTCAGGATCCCAATATATAACATTGTTTCGTCAAAGGAATCCAGAGGATGCCAACCTTGCAAGATCAAAACAATCAGACTAATGTTACAGGTGACAGGTGAACCCTCAAGTAACCAGCCCATATACTATGTACAATGTTATAAGTAGTAACCAGCACCTTCAATTGCACATGGAAGCAAACTGCTTGGGCAGCAGAGGCATTATATGGGTATACCTAAACATGCTCATTACAGCTTGCATTGCTGCATTCTGGACCAACAAAAGCTTTGGGTGGTCTTCAAGGGAAACCCCATGTACACTATGTTGCAATAGTGAAGCCATAAGGTGACTAGAGCAGGGCTTTTCAAACTTTTCACCCATTGTACCAATTTAGGATATGGCAACATCCGAGTACCACCAGTCACCTAGCAAGGTGTCAAAAGCTTGATGACCCCCCCAAAAGGAAAAAAGTGATAAAGTACAGGTAGTCCTCGACTTACAACAGTTCACTTAGTGACTGTTTGAAGTTACAACGGCATTGAAAAAAGTGCCCCCCAAGCCACAACTGAGCAAGACACCTGCCTGCCCACCCGGCCACGCTCTTCCTCCTCTCCAAGGTTTTCATTGTTGTGAGAATTTCTGTTGAGGATTGGCAGCGGGGATGGGGTGGGGGTGTGTTTGATTTTTATTCCCCTCATCTGCTGGGTGGATACAGCAGGTTTTGGTCACTTCACATGACCCTGGGACACTGTGACCATCATAAATAGGAATCAGTTGCCAAGCATCTGAATGTAAATCACAAGACCCTGGAGATGCTGCAACATTCCAGCTGATTGGCGCTGATCCTGGTGCTTCCACTGAGCCCTGACAGCCCCGAAGAAGTGCTGATCCTGGCGCTTCCGCTGAGCCCTGATAGCCCTGCAGCTCCAGCCATCTCTCGCTCAGGCTTGTGTGGTGCTGCCATCGGTTCAGGTCATTCCCCTCCCTCGCTACCACTTTTCTAGGATGGTCACGTACCACCTGCCAATGTACCACAGGTGGTGCCCGTACCACTGGTTGAAAAGCCCTGGACTAGAGCATGACTGATTGTACAAAGCACTTTTTCTTGTCCCAATATGGGAAAGTACACAACTAACACATCAGATGGAGGCCTGATAATACCTGCGTTTTAAGCAGGAGCTGCAAATCTGGGAACACTTTCAGATTGCATACCAACCCGGGAGTGGTACCTCATCCAAGGTCAAAAGTGAAATATCCCAGATCTGGGTTTGCACCCACAGCCACCCAGTCTTGGTAGGCTTGAGTTGGAGGCAATTTTTTTCCATCTAACTCCGCGCAGTTTCCACTAAAATATATATTTAAGTAAAAAGGGTATCATATTGTGGAGCCTTATAATGAGGTCTTATATCACTTCCTAAGTCTTCATTATGGAAACATTACTGACCTATTACGATGCCAGCCAGAATAACTAGAATCAAACTAAACAACTAAACCAAGCTAAATTGAATGCACAGTGCTGACATTTTAATTGCCAATTGCCAGGGAAGCCTTAAGCAAGGCACTCTTGCATAGCAAATGTCTCTGAAAGCTTTCAATACGCAGTGCTTCTTGCAGAAATGATATTAGGACTCTTGTTTGACAGAAAACTGAAAAGATAATTAAGGTACTAGCCCCCTCCTAACTGAGAGGGGAGGATAGATATAGGAGTAGGGAAAGACTAGTAGGGACATTTCTTAAGCTCAGACTGTTTTGTACATTTGTTTCAAAGACAAAAAAAAAGTGGTATAAGAAAGCCTTCACTGGATTAGGATCATAATGTGGTGAAAGAGGGCATCAACTCATTGACTAACCACGTCCATCATCACATTCCTTCATTCACAAATAGTCCTCAACTTATATCAATTTCTTTAGCAACCATTCAGGTTGTTGAAAGTGTGGTTGCCCGACAATTCCCGTGACACCTGGAGGAATCGTTATACCTGGATCCACACCAGTCGGGCTTCAGGCCTGGCTACAGCACGGAAACAGCATTGGTCGCATTGGCGGATGACCTCTGGTGGGCCCGGGACAGAGGTTGTTCCTCTGCTCTGGTGCTATTGGACCTCTCGGCGGCTTTTGATACCATCGATCATGGTATCGTGCTGCAACGGTTGGAGGGGTTAGGTATAGGAGGCACTGTTTTGCGGTGGTTCTCCTCCTTCCTCTCCGGCCGGATGCAGTCTGTGTTGACAGGGGGTCAGAGGTCGACCCCGAGACCCCTCATATGTGGGGCACCTTAGGGGTCGGTCCTCTCGCCCC
Organism: Bothrops alternatus; assembly: GCA_034064705.1. NCBI lineage: Eukaryota > Metazoa > Chordata > Lepidosauria > Squamata > Viperidae > Bothrops > Bothrops alternatus. The sequence goes on from JARGCV010000075.1 coordinate 1,556,858, forward strand.
TACTGTTCAACATTTATGTAAAACCGCTGGGTGAGATCATCCGTGGTTTTGGTGTGGAGTACCATCTGTACGCTGATGATACTCAGCTGTACATTTCCACGCCGAACCACCCCAACGATGCTCTTGCCGTGCTGACCCAGTGCCTGAAGGCCATGCGGGTCTGGATGGGGAAGAACGGACTCAAGCTCAACCCTTCCAAGACCGAGTGGCTGGGGCTACCGTCATCCCGGTTTAGTCAATTGATTCCTTCGTTGTCCATTGGGGGCAAAACAGTGGCCCCCGTGGAAAGGGTTCGCAATTTGGGAGTCCTCCTGGATTCACGGCTGTCTTTAGAGGGCCATCTGACGGCCGTGGCCGGGAGGATGTTCTATCAGGTTCTCCTGGTGCGCCAGTTGCGTCCCTTCCTAGACCGGGACTCGCTATGCACAGTTACTCATGCCTTCGTCACTTCCAGGCTGGACTACTGTAATGCTCTCTACATGGGGCTCCCCTTGAGGTGCACCCGGAGGCTTCAGCTGGCCCAGAATGCGGCCGCACGGGTAGTGACCGGAGCGTCATGGCGCTCCCATGTAACATCGCTCCTGCGTGAGCTGCACTGGTTGCCGGTGGCCTTCCGGGTGCGTTTCAAGGTGTTAGTGATCATCTTTAAAATGCTCCATGGCATCGGACCCGGATATTTACAGGACCGCCTTCTGCCAGCAAATACCTCCCGCCGTCCGGTATGCTCCCACAGAGTGGGTCTCCTCAGGGTGCCGTCGGCCAGACAATGTCGGCTGGCGATCCCCAGGGGGAGGGCCTTCTCTGTGGGAGCTCCAACGCTTTGGAACGAGCTCCCCCCCCGAACTCCGTACGATGACGGAATTGCGTTCCTTCCGTCGAGAATTAAAAACATATCTATTTCGACAAGCCGGCCTGGGATAATACCTCCGGTTCCAACAAGGCCATAATTGTTTTTAGGGGATTGAGTTTTTTAAGATTATGTATTGGGTTTTTAAATGATTAAATTATTTAATCTATTTTTAATAATTTTACTTTTTGTATGTTGATGTTTTTTTAATTGGGCTGTACACCACCCCTTCCTTCGGGAGGGGGGTGGTATAAAAATCGTATAAATAAATAAATAAATAAATAAATAAATAAATAAATAAATAAATAAATAAATAAATAAATAAAAGTTACAATGCCTCTGAAAAAAAGAAGTGACTTACAATTGGTCACTTACAACAGCAATCACAGCGTCCCCACGGTCACACGATAACTATTTATGCAACTATTTGTGTATTTCTGACCGTTGCATCATCTTAAGAGTATATGATCGCCATTTGCGATCTTTTCAGCCAGCTTCTCACAAGCAAAGGCGATTGGGTAAAGTCGAATTCTCTTAATGACCACACCATTCCTTCACAACTGCAAGGATTCACTTAACAACTGTGGCAAAAAAAGTTGTAAAATCCAACATGATTCACTTCACAACCACCTTGCTTGGCAATGGAAATTCTGATCCCAAATGTGGTCATAAATCAAGGACTACCTGTACTGCAATGGGAAGAAAGCTCTCTCATGGATGAATTTTTTCCAACTGCAAATAACAAATGATAATAATGATGGAAGCATTTAATTAGACTTGGGGTAGAGGCAACGGATGAGATCTATCTTCTTTCTTTTCTAGGGTTTCAATCTCCCACATCTCAATTTATTTAAAATTAAACATGCCAGGATCACCTACATGGGGCTAATTCCAAACGTTCATGTCATCTACACCATTCCATCTAATCAAAAATCAAGGTATAGCTGAATTCCAAATCAGACAAGTTTAAACAGCCTTTGCAACCAAAGAGATACTACATAAATATACTTTTAAAAAGCATGGCTATTGCAGCAACCTAAAATCATATAATCCTGTTAAAATAGAAAAGCATGGCCGCGCGAGCCGTCTTGGGTCTCCCAAGACATGCTCATGTCACTCCAGCCCTCCGTGAGCTGCACTGGCTGCCAATTGGTCTCTGAACACAATTCAAAGTGTTGGTTATGACCTATAAAGCCCTATATGGCAATGGGCCAGGATACTTGCGGGACCGTCTTCTGCCTCATGAATCCCAGCGACCGGTTAGGGCACATAGGGTTGGCCTCCTACAGGTACCGTCTGCTAGACAGTGCCATCCGATGGTACCCAGGGTTAGGGCCTTCTCTGTTGCTGCCCCAGCCCTCTGGAATCAACTTCCCTCAGAGGTTGGTACTGCTCCTTCCCTCCTAGCTTTCCGTAAACTTTTAAAAACACATCTTTGCAGACAGGCCTGGGGCGTGTGAGCTGTGCTCTGCCCCTGGGCCTTTGATTGGGAGTGTATGTTGTATGAGTGAGTATAGTTTTTATAGTTTCATAGTTTTATATGGTACCATTATTTTAAGTGACTTATGTATTTTGTACTTATATTTCTGTTGTGAGCCGCCCTGAGTCTGGGGAGAAGGGCGGCATATAAGTCGAAATAAATGAAATGAAATGAAATGGGGATATACATAGGACAAAATTAACCAATCAAATAATGTAGTAGCCTTTGCAATAGTGAGGCTCGATCTAGGGATGAGGGATGGGATGGTTATCACAATCCCAATGTAAACCACAACAACTTGAAAGCTGCGCTCAGTTATTTGCATTTTAAGTATTTGTTTATTGGGAAAGCCTCATAGTGTTGAACCACAAGGTCCCTTGCAATTCTATGATTCTATGGTTCAGGTTGCTGAGGTACACTTCTTGCTCATAAAGCATCTTGTAAAGTTCAACTACTTGCTTGAACATATTCCTCTGAGTAACTAAAATAACATTAAATAATGTGCAAAGAAAGAAACATAGATACATCCATTAAGATAAAGTGTAAAAACTGTAAAAAAAAAAGGGTCAATTAAAGTAGAATTGTTCAGAATTGTCACACTGGCCAAAAACATTTGATTTCCTTTCTATATATATATATATATTCCCTGGATACAGTTGTTATAACTTCTTAGCTGAAAACTTAGAAGTATATCAGAATGCAATTTGGAGCAGAAAATTGAATTAGGGTAATTTAATTTTCATGCATTTCAATTAATCTGTTGCAATTAGGGCATAATTAAATACAAATTATTTGTATACTTTTAAAGTCATGTTTGTTTTATTCTACTAATTTGAAATGCTGTGAAAGATTTCTTCTTCCAGTTCTTTAAAACACTATTTTGCTGAAATGGAACCTATTTATTACATTAAAACACACAGAATGATTAATCTAAAATGCACAGGTACCCCACTTCGCTACAGAAGTAGTGATACATATACCATCAACCTTGTGAACTCTCAAGTTTCCTCTTTCTGCTATGTATTCAAAATGAGCAGTGATTAATACACACATACACACACTGTATATACTGTATATACAGTTTGTGTGTGTGTGTGTGTATATATATATATATTGTTTGTGTGTATATGTATATGTACGTGTGTATGTGTGTATGTATGTATCATCACCACCAGATGGATCCGTAGCTGGCTGACCGGCCGTACTCAGCGTGTGGTCCTCAATGGCACAGCATCTACATGGAGGGAAGTGTGTAGTGGGGTGCCCCAGGGCTCTGTTCTGGGCCCAGTGCTCTTCAACATCTTCGTCAACGATTTGGACGAGGGGATAGATGGGGAACTCATCAAATTTGCAGACGACACCAAGCTGGCAGGAATAGTCAACACTCCAGAAGACAGGCTTAAGATACAGAAGGATTGATGCAGTGATACAGAAGGATTGGCTTAAGATACTGCCAGCTTGGTGCAGTGATTAAGGCATCAGACTGGAAACTGTGAGACTGTGAGTTCTAGTCCTCCCTCAAGCTCAAAGCCAGTTGAGTTACCTTGAGCCAGTCATTCTCTCAGCTCCAGGAAGGAGGCAATGACAGGCCACTTCTAAAAAACTTTGCCAAGAAAATTACAGGCGTTCTCCAAGAATTGGACACAACTGGATGAAAGAAACAGAAGAAGACACACACACACAAAAAAGAAAAATGTCATGTATGGCTATCCACAAAGGGATGGAGCATTCAGCTTGAAGGTTCAGAAAAAGTTAATGAAATGTGTTTCTTTATACTGTCCAAAGAGTTGAAGTAAGCAGAATTTCCTGTGGGAGTTTTTAATGGAAAAAGCAGGCTCTGGAAACAACTTTTGCACTGCAGTTAAAACACTGCTAGCTGGCTGTTAGTAATCCAGACTCATTGTTTATCTGAGACTCTTAGAGCTCCCTCTTGTATAAAATAAACAGACAAAATTCAAGTATTCTGATAGGCATTTAACACCAAATTTGGGTGATATGCATTTTATTTTAATTCAGTGCTAGGATATGGTTGCTTATTTCAACAAAATCACACTGCACTGCATATAAATATTCATAGTCTGAGCCCTTGTGTCTTTGCCTTCTGGCAGACTTTAAAGGAAGGCTAGTGCCAATTGACTAAGCATTTTGGCAACCCAGGCCATCCATTGTTAATTCCTGCTTGCATTTTAAATCTTTTCTCTCCTTCCTTCTCTTTAACTTCGTTTAAATTTGTACATAGAAAAACTATATAAAAATGATGGAAACCAATTTGAATTACTGTAGTCCTTAGACCATAAGACTCATCACCACATGGAGATATCTTAGCAGAAATTATGAAAGATCTTAAGATTGTTTTGCCTGTCCATTGAAATTTAAGCAAAGTATTTATGTGAACTTTGGCTCTAATTAACATGAGTGAAAATGTGTGCTTACTATTAGCTTCAACAGGGGGCTACAGGGTGAGGGAGAAGTTAAAAACATTCTGCTCACTGACAGAAAAACTGGTAAGTTTGCTGTCTGTTGCCATTTTTATTCTCTAAAACTACCTGTGGAATGACATGGAGGCCAAAGACAGAAAGAAGAGGCTGGAATTTCACTATGTTGCAGATCAACTTTACAGTTAATTAAAATAATCTGAAAGCAAGGTTGGATAACCAATAAAACCTTGTTGGCCTACAGCACTACTGAATCAGGTGGGGCTGTACTTCAGTATCAAATGCATACAGATACTTTACCTCAGGTTTTATTGAACTTAGCAGCAGCTGATCTGTTCCTTCCATCATTGCTTTGGCCCTCTTCTCTAGCTTTAACTTGGGGAATTTTGTTTGTTTCTGGATGTTATGTGTGCTTTATGGGTTTCTTTTATTGTTTCCTGTTTGAGGATTACTTTAATGAAAAGCAGGCTAAAATAATTATAAATCAATAAAGATGCTTGGAATAGGGTTTTAGCTCTTTTCCTGTGCTGCAGCAGTTCTGCATTCCATTTGAAATACCTGTGACCTCCTGAGGCAAAATCTAACCTAACAAACCAGAGCCACTGTCTCTTTTTTCCTTCCTGAAATCTGCTTTTGTACTTCTAAACCTTCCCAGGTGCATTTTGACAATATACACGAAGGGCTGCAAGAAAGGGAACAATTGTCTCTATCCTCTATCAATAGAAATGTCGTTGGGAAGAGTAACTGGGATGCTCCATTCTGCTTTTTTTCCCTTGCACAATTCTTCTTTTGTAATTACTTCTATTTCTATTCTGTTCAATTATTCTTCTCTAAGCCCAGTTTTATTTTGTTGATTTCATAGCATTACCATATGCATACAGAGAGGCTACAGATTTTAAAATGATAACAATAGGATTAGGTTTCATTTTTTAAAAAAACAAAACAAAATTACAGTTGGACTATTTCAGGTGTTGTAATTACTTCTGTATGGTTAACTGACCAACAATCTTCATAGAAGCAATACTCTAATGATATGGTAAAATGCTAAAATAATAAGCAAAACCTTGTAATAAAATTTTAAACACCCTGTGGGAAGAATCCAGAGAAAGAAATATTTTGGGAACTATTAAAAAGACAGAATATATTTATCCAAAGGAATAATGGAGAAGATCTTAAAGGCAGAAAAGCAAGCCCGGTTTTCTTAATAGCCCCAAGCAGAAACTAGGCAGAGGCCAGCTTTTAGAAATGCAAATTCTAAAACCTTCTTTCTAAAACAGTCTCCATTTTGTTTATTCCCAGCTTGGACTGGACCCTGATGAAGAGTTTTCCTTCAACAACCCCATACAAACTGAGAGTAAAAACAATAGAACAAAGAGGAAATTCTTGGTATATTTTCCAAGCACCAGAACCAAAATTTGAAGAGGTTGTATCATTCTAGTTGAGCAATAAGTAATGTAAACTGAGCGAGTAGCCAGGTACATAGCTAAAAAGAATGATTATGAAGTGAATGCATATGTCTTTTTAAAAAAAAGAATCATAGAAAAGGAAATGAACTGTAAATTCAATGGCTCCAGTTTCACATGGGCAAAACCAGATAGTAATCTCTTAAATTTCTCTTCCAGAACATCTAAGGATAGCATATTTATGCAAAATAATGATAAAGTTTTTTTTAATTAAGAGTAGTTTTTACAGTGAGATGGGTGGCATATAAATTTAGGCCCAGTAATTCAATTTGGGTAATGACCTGGGTAGACAACGCTTTTTAAAAAGAATTCTCTATGTATTAAAAGTTGGTCTAATTGTCCATCCATACATGTTCACATGGATAAGAGCTGGCTTTTGTCACAAAAAAATCCACATCATTACCTGTTCTGTCTGGCCTCTCTTAGCTCATTAAAATCCACATAAATATGTCTTTAAGAGGTTTATTTAACACATTTCAAGAGATTCATTGCAAAGCAAGCTGCTGGCATTTTGTTGGCCGGGGAACGGCCAATTCTGATTTATTTACATTCCGCGTTTAACATGCTCTCCCTCCCTTCCAATTAACTCACTCTTTATCTGTAAAGTTGTCCAAGAGCTCATTAATCTTCCGTAGAGTCCAAAAACATCAGAGAACTAAGTTCAAACGAACTGGGCAAGGCATCAAGCTACTCCTTGATAGTAACGTTGCTCGTGACAAAGGCGTAGTCTCTCTGTCCCCTTCTAATATAGTGTCCGATACGTCACTTCCCCTCATTACTTCCTTTTTCCACTTAACTGACACCGTCGCTTATCAAACCTTCGGAATCTCGGATCAAGCCATTTATCTTCTTGATCCAAATCTGACTCCTCACTTTGTGAATCTGATCCAGACTGCCTGTAAATCTCCTCCCTGTCTGGCTCAGCTGCCGGGAGGGGAAAATACCCAGAGGGGCCTGGCTGCTCTTCCTCGGCTGCCGGGAGGGGAAAACACCCAGAGGGGCCTGGCTGCTGATCCTCATATTCTGACACTTCCCAAGCTGGTCTAGGGACACTCACAACACTATCCCCCCCTCAGGCCCCTCCCCTTGGGGCCGGCGCAGGGGATGTGGTTTGTAGGGAAACGCAGTATGAAAATCCCAAATTAACCGAGGAGCCTCAATATCACGAGCATCTACCCAACAGCCAGCGGCTGGCCCACCCCCGGTCCAATCAACCAAATATTGGAAGCGGTCGTTGAGCCATCGGGAATCTCGGATGCCGGACACATCCAACCGGGAAACGGGAACGTGAGCACGGCGAGCTGTCGGGCCCGGATCAGGAGGTCGAAGCGGAGAATCAGGATTAACAGGAACAAGCAAGGAGCGATGAAACACGGGATGTACACGAAGAGACCTAGGTAAAGTCAAACGATAGGTCACCGGATTGATGACCGTCTCCACAGGAAAAGGACCCAGGAAACGTTGATCAAGCTTGCGGTGAATTCGCCCTGGAAACAAGTACTTGGTGGAGAGCCAAACCCGATCTCCAACAGCTAACGGCGGCGTGTCACGACGAGAGCGGTCTGCAACCCTCTTGTAGTCTTCCTTGGCCTTAGTCAAATGGTGCTTAACCATCTCTTGGACAGACTGGAGTTCGGTTAAATAGTCCTCTGCAACTGGAACTGGAGAATCAAGGAGTGTGAGCGGGAAAAATCTGGGATGATAGCCGTAGTTGGCAAAAAACGGAGTGGTCTGAGTGGAAGTGTGCTGAGAGTTGTTGAAAGCGAATTCGGCCACGGAGAGATATTTGGACCAATCGTTCTGTTGGTCGTTGATGAAACAACGCAAATACTGCTCCAGGATGCCAATCACTTTCTCTGTACCCCCATCAGTCTCTGGGTGATGCGTGGAGGCTAGATTGAGTTGGACTTGAAGCGCAGACATGAGTTCTCTCCAGAACTCCGAGGTGAACTGGGTTCCTCGGTCGGACACTATTTTGTCAGGCAGACCGTGTAGCCGGAAGATATGTTGAATGAACAGCTGAGCAGTGACCTTGGCTGTCGGTATTCTTCGGCAAGGAATGAAATGTGCCATCTTGGTCATCATGTCCACCACTACAAAGACAACGGTGTAGCCGGCAGAAACAGGTATACAAGTCAAGAAGTCCATGGAAATAGCCCCCCAGGGTCTCTCCGGCGTGGGCAAAGGCTGTAATAATCCCGGAGGGGCTCCTGTGGCATGTTTTGCCTGACGGCACCGTACACAGGAATTCACATAGGACTGAACATCATGGCGAACTCTGGGCCACCAAAAAGTCCGAGACACTAAGTGGAGAGTCTTAAAGAACCCAAAATGACCTGCCGCAGGGTTATCATGGCATTGATTCAGGATGAGACCACGGAGTGGGCCTGCTGGAACATATAACAGGTTGCGGAAGCATAATAGACCCTCGGACAAGGTCCAAGGTGAGTCGGGACCCACCTCTTGCCTCTTCTGTGCCGCAAAGTCATCTAGTTGTTGCGCTTCCCGAATCTGTCGTCGTAGATCTACCGGATCGCGCACAGCTGCGATCGATTCGATAGGCAGAATGGTTCGAAGCGACAAGGGTTCCTTGATCTGTAGATACTCAGGTTTACGGGACAAGGCATCTGCTCTTTTGTTGTACCCTTTCGGAATGTAGGTGACTTTGAAGTTGAATCGAGCGAAGAACAAAGACCAACGGATCTGACGTTGATTCAATTTCCTGGCAGATTGCAGATATTCCAAGTTTTTATGGTCAGTCCGAACTTCAACTTGGTAACGGGCTCCTTCCAGGTGGTGTCTCCAGGTCTCAAAAGCAGTCTTGATGGCCAATAGCTCCTTTTCCCAAATGGTATAATGGCGTTCGGAGGGACTCAGTTTCCTGGAATAATAAGCACACGGGAACAGGGTGCCGCCATCTTGGCGTGTTTGAAGAAGCACGGCCCCTACAGCAACATCTGAGGCGTCGGCCTCTACTACAAAGGGACGACAAGGATCTGGATACTTGAGAATGGGTTCCTGAACAAACGCCTTCTTGAGGGTCTGAAACGCCTGTTGCTCGGCATCGCCCCACTGGAATTTAATGTCTTTCCGTAACAGTCTAGTAAGGGGCGCAGTCAAGGCAGAAAATCTCGGAATGAATATCCTGTAATAGTTCGCAAATCCCAAAAGTATTTGGACATCTTTTGCTTTACACGGTGGTTGCCAGGTTTGCAAGGCCTCAACCTTGCCAGGATCCATGGCGATGCCTTGTGGAGAAACCACATGTCCCAGAAACTCAATGGTGGTTTGATAGAATTGACATTTCTCTAACTTGGCGTAAAGGTGATGCTCTCTCAAGCGTTGTAGAACTTGACGGAGATGCTGGAGATGAGTTGCTCGTGACGGGGAGTAAATCAGGATGTCATCGAGGTAAACCACCACAAATTGATCTAATAAATCCCGGAAGATGTCATTCATGAAATGTTGAAAGACGGCCGGAGCATTGGTGAGTCCAAAGGGCATGACGGTATATTCAAAATGACCATACCTGGTCCCAAACGCGGTTTTCCACTCGTCCCCCTCTCGGATGCGAACCAGGTTGTAAGCACCCCGTAGATCTATCTTGGTGAAGATGGTCGCTGATCGGAGACGGTCCATGAGATCAGGAATCAAAGGCAGAGGGTACCGGTTGCGCACCGTGATGGCATTGAGCTTGCGATAGTCACAGCATAGGCGTAAATCTCCGGTTTTCTTCTTCACGAATAACACAGGAGCTGACAAAGGCGAGGAAGAGGGACGAATGAAACCCCTGGCCAGGTTTTTGTCCACAAAGTCTTTTAATGCGGCCAACTCGGGTTCTGACATGGAGTAAAGGCGTCCCCTTGGAAGCTTGGCATTTGGCAGCAAATCAATGGCACAGTCATATGGTCTATGCGGAGGTAATTGGTCTGCTTCTTTCTCACTGAATATATCTGCAAAGTCTGCTAGGTCGGCCGGCAAGGTGATGTCAGGGTGGGATGGTAGCTGGGCTGCGCAAACTTGGCGTACGCATTGCAAACTGGGAAATGAAACACAGTTCTGGGACCACACCACACAAGGATCATGGGTTCTCAACCAGGCTAGGCCGAGAACTACGGGGAAATGAAGTCCCTTGGTAATATAGAATTGGATGGCTTCTTCATGTTGTCCTATGACCAGGCGTATGGGCTGGGTCATGAACTTGATCGGTCCAGACAACAACTCACGACCATTGATTGTCTCAACCAACATAGGTGGCTTCACAGAGCACAAAGGTATGGCATGCTGACAAGCGAAAGCTTCATCCATGAAATTAGTGGTGGCTCCGGAATCCAACAAGGCGTGTGCCGGAATGCCCTGGGCATGATTTCCCAGAAGTATATTGGTTGCTAGGATCAGATGTCTCGGAGGACCGGGGTCTTCGTCTGCGGAACTGGGACTGGGTTTGGCGCCTGCCCGACCCAACGTTTCCATTAGGCCGGGCTCTGGCCATTTCCCGGCAAGGTGGCTTGAAACTGCTGAGTGGGAGGCCGAGCTGGAACAGGAGTAGGACCTGCCGTACCACGTCTTTTCTGGGGGCAGGCCATGACGAAGTGACCCATCTCTCCACAGTACAGGCACAATCCCTCAGCTCTCCGTCTTGCCTTCTCAGCCTCGGTCAAGCGAGATCTGGCTGCACCAAGATCCATGGGCTCATCTCTGGCCATGGGTACAGGACGCCTCTCAGTGTAAGCCGGCAATGGTTGGAAAATACGTCTGGGGGCCGGGATAGGTGGAGTGATAGGTAGGGTCTGGAATCCTCTGCGTGGTGCAGGAACTGGCTTGGTACTTCCGGTGACTGGAACCATCTGTTTGACCAGGCGGGCATCCGTGGCTTGCGTTTGCGCCTCAATAGCCAAACAATGTTGGTATAATGCATCCAGGGTCGCGGGTATTACCGTATGTCTCAATCCTTTCAAGATCTGGGAAGACAGCCCATCTTGAAAAATTTCCATGAGAGCCTCATCATTCCAATTAATTTCTTGAGCCAGGCGGCGAAAATCTGATATATATTCCGCTACGCAGCGCGATCCTTGACGTAACTCTCGTATCCGCCTGGTGGCAGTTTGTCTACGAAGGGGGTCAGCAAATTCTCTTTCCATCAGCTGGCAGAATCCTGCATAATTGCGCAGAACAGGGTCTGGTCCTTCTATCATAGGAGACGACCAATCAGCAGCTGGACCAGAGAGTAAACTTAAAATGAAAGCCACTTTAGTTTCATCAAGCTGGAAATCTGCTGGAGTTGAGGCAATGAATGTTCTGCATTGGTTTAAAAACGCTGGAAATTTACTACGCTCTCCAGTAAACTTATCAGGCAAGGCTAAATAGCATCTGCTTTGTCTGGGTGGGGGGGGTGGAGCTGGGGCTGGGACTCCGGCACCTTGCTGAATCTGCTGTTGCAAATCGCCAATTTGTTGCTGGAGAGCTTGAACTAATTGATACAAAACAGGATTATCTGCGAGCAGCTGCTCCATGACGTCACTGAAAGCTCGGACTAATTTTCCGTCTTTTCTGCTTTTGGGTCACGAGCAATCTGTTCTGTCTGGCCTCTCTTAGCTCATTAAAATCCACATAAATATGTCTTTAAGAGGTTTATTTAACACATTTCAAGAGATTCATTGCAAAGCAAGCTGCTGGCATTTTGTTGGCCGGGGAACGGCCAATTCTGATTTATTTACATTCCGCGTTTAACATGCTCTCCCTCCCTTCCAATTAACTCACTCTTTATCTGTAAAGTTGTCCAAGAGCTCATTAATCTTCCGTAGAGTCCAAAAACATCAGAGAACTAAGTTCAAACGAACTGGGCAAGGCATCAAGCTACTCCTTGATAGTAACGTTGCTCGTGACAAAGGCGTAGTCTCTCTGTCCCCTTCTAATATAGTGTCCGATACGTCACTTCCCCTCATTACTTCCTTTTTCCACTTAACTGACACCGTCGCTTATCAAACCTTCGGAATCTCGGATCAAGCCATTTATCTTCTTGATCCAAATCTGACTCCTCACTTTGTGAATCTGATCCAGACTGCCTGTAAATCTCCTCCCTGTCTGGCTCAGCTGCCGGGAGGGGAAAATACCCAGAGGGGCCTGGCTGCTCTTCCTCGGCTGCCGGGAGGGGAAAACACCCAGAGGGGCCTGGCTGCTGATCCTCATATTCTGACACTTCCCAAGCTGGTCTAGGGACACTCACAACATTACCATTCTTGCCTCTCTGAGAGGATGGTGTACTTTTACAACTAGAGGCAGAAGCTGCTAGGCTGAGGGAGAAACAAGTGGAATTTAACTTCTCCCACAGATCTACATTTTGGGGACAGAAGAACAAAGACAGTCTGGTTTTTACCACCTACTCCAGCCTCAGAATTAAGTGCTGGAAATTTCCAGGAAAAACAAATCGGGTAAAGAGGAAAACACTTTTCTCCCCCAAGTCACTCATTTCTTCTTGCAGAAATAGATAAAGAATTTATCCAGGAAACTGTATTAGGGCCTTGATTCATTTTTTTTCTATATGCTAGACCAGTGATGGCGAACCTTTTAGAGACTAAGTGCCCAAACTGCAACCCAAAACCCACTTATGTATTGTCGGGTGCCTGGGTGGGTGTGGCCCATTGGGCGGGTGTGGCCCATTGGGTGGGCGTGGCTGCGGTGGTAACTAAACTGGGTGAGACTAAAAAGTTCAATCAATCAGTTCCAACTTTGCGAGATCTTTTTTTTTTCCTGCGAGAAGTTGAAATTGATTGATTGATTGAACCTTTTTTTTTTTGCACACAGCAGTGGAGGCCTAAAGCGAAAAGGTTTTATAAAACCCAGCTGAAGGCCTAGGACTGGGGCGACGGTGCGCATGCCCACAGAGAGCGCTCTGCGTACCACCTTTGGCACGCATGCCATATGTTCACCACCATGGTGCTAGAGCTAGACTATTATAGTAGACTTCTACCAACTTATGGTTTGCTGAGAACATTGCATGTATTTGTATAAATCAGGCTTAATTTATTATAAGTTTTACTTTTTAAAAAAAGTTTTATTTTGTTTATCATTTGTGTGATTTTTCTTTATTCACACACCTATAAACAGCATGGCTGGGAAGTTGTATTACAAAAATTATTTCTTAGCCTCTCCTCACTGCCCCATTTATGTTTTTTTTATTGCCAGTAAGATAACAGATCAGCGGTTCTCAACCTTTTCCGGGGCTCGACCCCGGCCCGCATTGCGGAAAAAAAAATGGCGGGCCCACACCGCACATGTGCGGCGTGACAGGGCGCATCGCACATGCGCGGTGCAATGGCCTGCATCGCGATAGGGAAAAAATGGCCGACCAAAAAAAAATGGCGGGCCCGCACCGCACATGCGCGGTGTGATGAGGCGCATCGCACATGCGCGGCGCGACGGCCCACATCGCGATAGGAAAAAAAATGGCCGACCGAAAAAAAATGGCTGACCAAAAAAAATGGTGGGTCTGCACCGCACATGCGCGGCGCGATGAGGCGCATCGCGCATGCGCGGCGGCCCACATCACGATAGGAAAAAATGGCCGACCAAAAAAAAATGGCGGACTGCGGTGCTTGGCGACCCCCGTGAAATGGTCGTTCGACCCCAAATGGGGTCGCGACCCACCGGTTGAGAATCGCTGACATAGTGAAAAACCCATCAGTTAAACCCCAGCAAGGGGGAAAGGTACTGGTTGAGATGCTGCCTAGAAGATTGATGGTAATGGTGACAGGAACTGTGAAGTTGCTACTCCAAGGCAGAGAATTATGTAAATCAAAAGGCTTCTGGGACAGGAGGTTGATGCTGCCATCTTCTCATTCTATTGATTTGGCTCTGCTGCTACATGTTCTCAGCTGGAAAGAACTTTTCTCAGTTTCCTGAAAACACCAGCATCTTGATGGACAACAGTGAAGAATTTTTACTGTATTGATTTCAATGGGGAAAAATTTGTAATATAGCTTGATTTGACCACCATGTAGCTGAGATTTTGCTAAGAATAATTGTCTTGCATTAGAGATGAATAATGCATTATTGGAACATTAAAAGGATTGAAAGGCTAATGTTAAATTTTGAGTTTTATGACAAATATAACCAAGACTTGAAAACCTATGCTCAGATATTTACTTTTTTTTTGGTTCTTTTACATGTGTATTTAATACTCAAGATCATACTTTAGGGTTTAGTAAAAATGAGAACCTTAGCTTTGGAAGGCTTTATCTTTAAATCTTCTTCACTGCAATAATGAGCAAGAGAACATAAGGCTTTCTTTAAGCCCAGTGCAATCTCCCACAGTAGGATTGCATTATCTTTATAAAGGAGAGTTTTCTTGCTAGCCAGCTTTGGAAGATTATGGGTTAAGCCGGCCAAGATATCATGGCAATTATGTGATTAATATAAATGTTAAGTATGGATATGGTGTCAAGATCCAAGTCTGCCCTCAGATCAGGATTTGTTTTGTAAAATCACGCAGTGAAATTTCAAACAGGAATTTTCATCAAGTTTGCACAGCTGCAGGAGCAAACAGCAACCCACCAAAGAGTTCTCAAGTTCCAATCACCACTTAACTTTTGACAAATCAGTCAAATGTGAACCTGATTTGTGTAAAGGTTGCATATAAATAAGAGTCAAGTGTAGAATGCAGACTTGGTCTAATATGGAATGGATAACTCTGAAGTCTCAATTATTCTTCTACCAAAAAGCATTCAGAACTGAAGAATGTATAATTTAGATATTTAGAGTAAATCTTGCTGATTAAATTCATGAGTATGATGTGGCAATAATTAGCAGCTGTATCTCTTTTAATTTCATTATCTAAAGAAATTATTATATGTATGCCCCAGTCCCAGGAGTGTAAATTATTTAAAGGGAAAAGAAGGCTAGTACAGGACTGTACCATTTTAGCGTACAAGTAGCTTTAGCTGTAACAAAATCAGTTTGAAGGTTTGTCAAATTTGAACAATTTTACCTGAGCTGGTCCCCCATTCTCTTGGAATATTTTCTTGTACATTTTACTATTGTACCTTTTACTATATTCATATTCATAAAGTGGAAATTGAAAATCAAAGATATTATATGTGTATTTTCCATATGTTCATAAAAGATAATTGGACATATTTTTCTTGCCTGCTAATCCTTCCAAATTAGCTAATTTAAAGATAAAGTATATGATATAATTTCAAATTGCTAAAAATTGTGAATTCTGACTTTTACTTCATTTAGTTTTCATTAAATGCAACCAGTTAATCCCTAAAAGACTGAAAATGAATTATCCTTTTTCTGGCTGCAAGCTGCTTAAAGCAATGCTCAGTTTTTCAGTGTTCAACAAAGGCTATAAATTTCCCATAGAAGTTTGCAGTTCTTGATTTAATTAGAAATCTCAGTGTTGTGCTCTGTATTCATTTATATTGGCACAAAACATCTGGACTTTCTTCATTAAAGTCAAGGGAACTTTTTAGTGAATAAAGTGGAATTGTTATGCACAAATTAAAACTGCAAACCTCAGAACACTTAAGTGGAAGATTTGCAATTATAAAGGCAGTCTATTTTGTGCTCTAGCTAACATGGCCAATGCACATTAGTTAGTATCCTAAAAGTCTAGAGGAACAAATACCATAGAAGAAGTTGATTATTTTAGAAATGACAGTACACAGGAGTTCTCCACTGTATTCAGTTTTGAAGGAGAAGCAATACTATACATACCGGTAGAAAAATCAAAGACCTCTTCAACCCAGTGTTTGCTTTCCACAGGAGTCAGCCGGGTACTCACTGAAAAATCACAAGACATGAATGCACAGTAGCTCACACAGCATGCTAAAGCATGGGATTACCCCTATATAGCATTTAAACCCAAGCCATTGATTAACCTATAGTTTGAGAAGCATGTTAACCGCAAGTCAGAATCACAATCTGTATTAGGTTACTTATTTCATAGAAACTTATCTTCAGTCAGTATGTCAGATTAAACCAGATGGAGGAAAGGTTAATCTATGTTTAATACCCCATTCAAGTCTCTGGCAAGAAGAATGAGAAGCCAAAAAAAAAACAAAGTTATTTCAGCCATGTTTCTGCTACTTTTCTGTTTTCCCCACCCATCCTCTTCTAGAGAGGCTCTCTCTGTCTCTCTGTGTGTGTGTGAGAGAGAGAGGTGGGGGGAGAGGGAGAGATGGAAAACAATGAAGATAGCAGAGTCTCCAATCCATTATCCACTGTAGTTCTGACTTAGATCAATATATTAAAAAAAAGGGAAGAGAAAGGGAACAGGAATTGGCAGCTGACAAGCAATTCACAAAGGTAGTATAAATGGGTTAAATAGCAAACATGGTGAGGTATAAATGGGTTAAACAGCAAACATGGTGAGGTACAGCTCAATCTATTGCCTCCTGCAGAACTGCCAGTTTTTAAAAAACGGGCAGAAGTTTGCATTGGCCCAACCCTGTTATACTTTAAGCTAAGTTTTTCAAAATTGGCAAGCTTAAAATGGACGATTCCAACTTCCATAATTCTCCAACCTCATGACCACAATTGAAGTCCATGTATCTTAAGGTTGTCAGGTTGAGAAACAGCGCTTTAAGCAAATCTTTACTTTTCCCCCAGCCTTTGGGATGAGGTGAAGTTTTCCTTGAATGTGTTGCACAATTGGGTTTAGTTCTTTTTCAGTTTCCATTATTTTTATGCTGATTTGGTCTTTTTTATTTCATAGAATCATAGGCTGGAAGAGACATTGGAGGTCTTCTATCTAGTCTAGCCCCGTGCCCAAGACAGGAGACCTTATTCCATTCCGGACAAATGGCTGTCCAATTTTTTTCTTGAAAACGTCCAGTGATGGAGCACCCACAACTCTAGGAGACCAACTGTTCCATTTTACTAATTGTTCTGTTAGGAAGTTTCTCCTTCTCCAGTGTCCATCTATCTTTAACGAGTTTCCATCCACTGCTTTTGTCCTTTCCTCAGCTGCTATGGAGAATAAGTCTCATTCTCTTCCTGTGACACTCGCTCAAGTATTGGAAGACAGTTATCATGTCTCCACTAATCCTTCTCTTTATTAGGCTAGACCAGTGATGGCAAACCTTTTAGAGACCGCTTGCCAAAACTGCAACCCAAAACCCACTTATGTATCATCGGGTGCTGGGTGGGTGTGGCCCATTGGGTGGGCGTGGCTGCGGGGGTAACGGCAGACTGGGTGAGACTAAAAAGTTCAATCAATCAATTCCAACTTTGCGAGATCTTTTTTTTTCCTGCAAGAAGTTAAAATTGATTGAACCTTTTTTTTTTTGCACACGGCAGCGGAGGCCTAAAGCAAAAAGGTTTTATAAAACCCAGCTGAAGGCCTAGGACGGGGGCGAGGGCACACGTGCCCACAGAGAGGCCTCTGTGTGCCACCTGTGGCACGCGTGCCATAAGTTCGTCACCACGGGGCTAGACCATTCATTATACTGTTTAGTCTAGACCTTATTTTCTTTTAAACTGTGCTTTATATTGCAAGTTGCCCAGTAACTTAAGCTGGGCTGTTATATAAATTTGGTTAATTAAATCACACCACTTTGCCATTCTGAAGAATAGAGGCTGATTTGGGAAACATATTTTAGAAAACCAGACATTTCAGACTTGTGGAAAGAAAAGTAGATACTACTTTTGATATTGCTCCAAGTTCATGTCCAGCAGGCTCCTTTGGAGGCTGTTGTGTGACCCCAGAAAAAGATGCAGCTGCATGAGATGGTAAATTTGCACCCCCAAAAGTGTTTGAAGAAATGAAATTAAACCACTAAAGTTCGGATAGATATATCTGGGACCAGTGATATGTCTTGTCATCAGCAAGTCTAGAACTCTTCTTGTTACAAATAACTGTTCAGGTATGAATTGTTAGTTATTAAAGATACAATCTACTTATCATTTTCATGTCTGATCACCATGTTTGACAGCTGATTTGTATTTTTGTGTTGGCTGCAGCATCCCAGGGTCACGTGATCACCTTTTGCTATCTCCTGACAAGCAGTCAATGGGGAAGCCATATTCACTTAACAACCATTTTACTAACTTAACAACTGCATGATTCACTTAACAACTGTGGCGAGAAAGGTCATAAAATGGGGCAAAACTCAATTAACAATTGTTTCGCTTAGCAACAGAAATGTCGGGATCAGTCGTGGTCGTTAAGAACTACCTGTACTGCACACTTCCTTTGATACAAGGCAATTTGCAGTTAAGAGTATCAAGGACTGTAAAAATGCAAAAATACAGGACAGAAAAGAGAAATACAGCTATCTATGGTGCCCCTCATACCATTAGCACCTCAAATTATGTGGAATGGGCATAATTTGAGAATTTAGCTTAAAGGCCAGGAGGCTATAGACACTACCACAAATGGGAGAATGAACCTAAGATGTCTCAACAACTAAGAAAGCACATATTCGGGGGTCCCATTCATCACACTCGCCCAGGGCAGGGGGGTTCCTTGATGAACCCTCTTTATTAGAAGACGTGGGTAGGTCGACTTGAGCTCCTGTCAGTACCCAGCAGGAACCAAGTTATGTGGGACCCCATGGATGATTTTCAGACATATTTGAACCCAGCCCCCTTTCTTCCCTCCCTTCTCCACTGCTTCGTTTGGCCATGTAAGTACTGAAGAATCGCCGATAAACTCTTCCAGTGCAAATGGTGCATGGATGAACACTGACTCTGGGGAAGTAGATTGATGGCAGCTTTTAGGTCTTACAACCACACCGCGCAGCAACACAAATTCCAATTGCCAAATTACCAACCATCAAAGAGAAAAGCTAGACGAGGGAGGGAGGGAGGAAGTGGCGCGGGGGGTCGAGTATAAGGGCCTGTATCAGAAAGAGTTTCCTGTGGCGGAGGAGGCTTCTCTTATTTCACTTCCTCTCCGCGAGCTCCGCGCTCCCCAAACTCTCTCAACCTTGCAGAGATGCCATGTGGGGGAGGAGGGGGGGGCGTGGCAAGGCCGAGCCTGCCGCGCGGGAAGAGGGGGCTGGGAGCTTTAACCATTCGGCCCCGCCCTGGGAGGTCTTATTCTCTTAAATTATTATATTCCATCTCCCCCCCCTCCCCGGAGAGTGGCGCGCGCGCGCTTCCCAATTTGCGCGCGGAGCGGCTACGTGCCTTTCACCTTGTGGCGAATGTCTTTTTTTTTTTTTAAGGGTTTTTGTAGGAGGTCCCGCCCCGCCCCGCCCCACCCCATCCTTCCTCGGGGGAGGGACGGGGGGGGAGAGAAAGGGAAGGAGAAGGGGGCGCGCCTTCTCGCCCGAAGGACTTTTGCCTCCCTTACACAGATAAAGCGACCCGCTTTGAAAACGGAGCGGCGTTTGTGGCGCGCTGTTTCCCACGGAGCTCTAGACGGGAAAAGTGAAGTTCGCCTCTCCCCGAGCGGGAGCTTTGGCGTAGCGTCGGCGCCATGCTATGGAGAACCGCGGCTCCGCAGTCCTGAGTTTGGGGCAACTTTTTGCTCCCTTTGGGGAGCGTCAGCCCGACGAACAACCTGCATTAGCCCCGGCATGGCGAGAAGACGCCGAGGAGGAGGCGGCGGCAGCGGCGGAGAACCCCGCAAAGCAGCGACAACAGCAGCAGCAGCAGCGGGACTGCGCGGTCCCAGCCGCCCGGGAGAAGGACGAGGAGGCGCTGCTGGAGTGGCGCCGTCGCCGCGGGCGCTCCTTCTCGCTGCCCGACAGCCCGTCTTTGGCAGCGGCGCGGTTCTTCCAGAGCAGGCAAATCCCGGGCGACAGCGACGGGAGCGAGGATGAGGCGGCCTCGCCGACGGGGGGCCTCCGCGGCTGCTGCACCAAGTGCAAGAAGCGGGTGCAGTTCGCCGACTCCCTGGGCTTGTGCTTGGCCAGCGTCAAGCATTTCAGCGCTGCCGAGGAGCCGCAGGTGCCTCACGCCGTGCTCTCCCGCTTGCAGAGCTTCCCCATGCGGCAGAGGGACTTCGAAGACTTCACCGCCGCCCTGGCCGAGTTGGGGGGTTGCGCGGCGGCGCCTTTCCCTCGGCCGCCGCCTCAAGTCCCGCTCCGGCTCACGCCTCCGTTGGATGGGGCGGACGAGCAAGTCAGCGGCGAGCGGCTGCAGCGCAGCCGCGTCTGCCTGGAGGAGGTGGTGGGGACGGCACTGGCCGGGGCGCCCACGGACGTGCGTGGCGTGGTGAGGGTGCTGAGTTGCCCCGGCTCCAAGGAGGTGACGGTACGCTACACCTTCAACGAGTGGCTTTCTTTCCTGGACGTCCCCGCTCTGCCGCTCCCGGATGGGGACCCTTCGGGTGGCTCCGCTCCGGCCGAGCGTTACCAGTTCTCGCTCTGCCTTCCTCCCGGTTTGCCAGACGGGACGGCCGTGCATTTCGCTATCTGCTATCGAAGCCAGCAAGGGGAGCATTGGGACAACAACGGCGGGACCAACTATACCCTCCGCGATTGCAGCGCCGAGAAATCTGCAACTCCCCTGTGATTTTGATTTCGGAGCCACCGCGACTTGGGTGCCAACTGGCTCTTGCGAGAGCCTTAAATTGCTCCAGAAACCAGCCTAATTTGCCTTGCATTGCCGTCTTCCGGAATCTTACAGCGCAACATCCTAAGGGCTGAACCCCTATCCACGACTCGCCTTTGTCCCTTTCGTCTTTCTAGCGGCCCAAACTATCGAGATCGCCAGCCAACCAGCCCCTCGCGCCTTTAGCCATCGTGCCGCCAGCCTGGTAAGCCTTGCGGGCTTCAAGTTTTGGATCGAAGAGGCAGACGAATGGGAGAATCGTGGTCCGGCTTAGGAAAAGAGAAGTGTGCGTCTTAGAAAAGTAGGGTTTTTTGTTACAAGAATCCTGAATATTTAATAATAATAATAGTAAAGTTGGAAGGGACCTTGGAGATCATCCAGTCCAACCCCCTGCTCAGTCTCTTCTTAAAAATTTCCAGTGTTGGAGCATTCACCACTTCTGGAGGCAGGCTATTTCTGGCACTTTCAGCCAGGAAAAAAGAATGCTTTGAGACTCATTGGACAACAGTTCTGGCGAAGTCTCCTTTGCAGCATGGGTATCTGAGTGGGGATATATCCACTTTTGGGTATGAAAAAGAGAATGAACTACAGTAGGGCTGGAACTTTGTCCCCTTTAAAGTCATGCGTGATTTGGGCTGCTCTTTCCTGTTTTTGGCAGTGACTTCTGAAAAGCCTGGAAGAATGCTGCCCGAATTCAGAACACTTCTCTGGAAATTGGATAACTAGAGTGATGAATATATATTTTTTTAATTTGGTTGAATGGGGTTTCCCCCTTGCCTATTGTGCCTTAGAACAAAGCTTCTTTATAATTGCAGCTATGAAATTATAATGTTACGTTTGCAATGTATCATTCCATAAGGAATGACGACTGTCATTTTTATTGTAAATGATAGGTATGTTGGAACCTACTTACTTTCAAGATTATTTCCATTTCTTAGCAGAAATTGATCAGGGTCTTGAAGAAATGATGTTCGGTTTGCGTTGCAAATTTTAGTGTCTGCTCCATTATTCAGGAATCACATATTTTAAGAACAATATATATACTATTTGGAGATACGTATAATCTGTGAAGTAAGTACCTATGTGAGAACTCAAATCTGGATGATTATTAGTAATTTCACTTTTGTATATGCCTAGAGCCGTGGTGGCGAACCTATGGCACGCAGAGCCCTCTCTGTGGGCATGCGCGCCGTCACCCCAGTCCTAGGCCTTCAGCTGGGTTTTATAAAACCTTTTCGCTTTAGGCCTCCGCCACCATGTGCAAAAAAAAAAAAAGGTTCAATCAATCAATTTCAACCTCACGGAAAAAAAAAGATCTCTCAAAGTTGAATTGATTGATTGAACTTTTTAGTCCCATCCAGTCTGCCGTTACCAGAGCAGCCACGTCCACAGATTGGCCACACCCACCCAATGGGCCATGCCCACCCAATGGGCCACACCCCCCAATGGGCCACACCTACCTGGCACCCAACGATACATAAGTGGGTTTTGGGTTGCAGTTTGGGCACTCAGTCTCTAAAAGGTTCACCATCATTGGCCTAGAGCAGTGGTTCTCAACCTGTGGGTCGCGACCTCATTTGGGGTCGAACGACCGTTTCACGGGGGTCGCCAAACACGGCAGTTCGTCATTTTTTCCCCCATTTTTTACCCATTTCCCCTCGGCTGTCGCGCGTGCGCTGCGCATGCGTGGTTCGGGCCGTTGCGCCGCGCATGCGTGGTTAGGCCTGTCGTGTGCGCGCCACGCATGTGTGGTTAGGCCTGTTGCATGCTGCGCATGTGCGGTTAGGCCCGTCGCGCTGTGCATGCACGGTTCGGCCCGTCGTGCGCACGCGCGCCGTGCATGCGCAGTTCGGCCCGTCGCACCGCCCAGGTCGGGGTCGCACCGCGCATGGGCGGTGCAGGTGGGGTCTCGGCCTGAAAAAGGTTGAGAACCGCTGGCCTAGAGGGTGACCAAAGGAAAAGAGATACAGTTGAAGTTTTCTATCTAAATGCAACTTACATTTTCTTCCCCATTGAAATGTCCTCTTTTACATAATTATTGCAAGTAAACAATATCTCCTCTCTTGGGTCTTTGGCTATTATATCAGCTAGCCATGAGTAGCAAGGAGTGCAGGTACAACTGATAGGATTTTCTGATTTGACTGCTTCATTTTTTAAAAAGCAGATTCTGTATCTCCAAACCGTCTCATGTTGGAACTTGAAAAGTTCTCTGACAGTAATTGATGGAGTGCACAACACTTATTTCCCATAATATGTTTCACCTCATATGGCTTTTCTGCCACAAATGTTTTTTTAAATTAGCTGTAACTTCAGAATAATTCAACCTCTATAGGCAGCTGGCATGAAGTGCAATAATTCTGCTGAATTGCAATTTTGAAGGATCAGTTCAGTAAACTATTGATTAGCTGAATAGTTTCTTCCAGATCTCCTCAGCTAAGTGATCTAAACACTGTTTAGCCATCAGGTTGAATTAAAATGTCCTTAATATCATTTCCTTCATATGTAACCGCACAAAGTTGGTTAGATGATGGTTGGCTATATAAACATTTTAAATAAAATAATAAATGCCTCGGATTTCAATTTATAGAATCCCTAGACACTATTATTTAGAGCAAGGGTAGGCAACCTTGGCTCTTTTATGACTTGTGGACTTCAACTCCCAGAATTCCTGAGCCAGCATAGAAGGATTAGGGTGTGCTTCCAAAAATACTTTTCTAAACTTGGAATATTGGAATCTTTTTTAGTAAGCCATTCTCAGCTTCTTTTAGAAAAAAATGCAGACCTTGGAACTCTTAAGAGATACAGTTGTGCTTCGGTAGTATGAAGTAACTGATTTTATCTTAGGAGTGTTTGGGAAAGAAATATTGTATAGTTAAATGCCACATTTATTTAATAGTGAGGGTGAAGGGAGCTATAAGAGAAGATAAATATTGTAAACTACGCTTATTCATGTTTTGCAAGTGTAGTGTCCTGTGATTGATCTTTTATTAGGAAGACCTGATTGTTTTTTTTTTTTTAAGGAGATGGGAATACTTAAAAGTTTGTAAGAAAATGTTTGCCAGGTGTTTAACGTGTAAACACTAGGTGCCTTGGACACTAGGTGCCTTGGCCAGGCAGGGCTTTCAGACAGGTATTGCATGTTTGCAAATTGGTGGGGTCCTTTCATAGAGTTGTATTCCTGTAAATGAGATAAGACAAGCATTTATTTTTGTTTTGTACTGCAGTCCTAACTTTTCTGGCTGCTTACTGATTAACATATATTTAGAATGTAATCATTATGAACAATATGCTTTTCTTTTTTAAAGTTGTGTATTGTTTTAAAATTTTATGGTGCTCCTAATAATTGTTTTGTTTAAAGCATAGACTGACAAAAGTATATATTAATCATGGACTCAGCTGATGACTAGGGATGGAGATTAGACTATAATTGAAATTTAAATGCTACACAGCCAGTATGGAAAGAGGCACACTGACTTTGTAGCATTTTAATTTTTCTAAAAAAATGATTCTTGCTGCTGAAATAGTACATTTATTTGTTCAGTATTCAAGAAAAAAAAATAAAGTCATTTTAAAAAGATGCTGTATTATAAATACACAAACTCCTGTAGAGTTTATTTCTTCTTAGTATTATTTCCAAAATGTTTTAAATAAGTGTTGCAACTGAAAAAGTTGAAAAAAAATATTCCTTTTGGAATAGAAAATACTTGATATAGTGCCACAAGTCAGCAGTGAGTCATAATTCATTTCCAACATAAACTTTGCTGCTGCTACTGCCTTAAGTGGTAAGATCCTATTATTTCAGGAAAAGAAGGCAGTTTATAACTTCTCTGAAATAATTATACATATGGGGTAGATAGGTTATGTGACAGGATAAAACCGCTTAAGGTTTTAAGTAAGTTTAAACAATGTGATATCTAAACAAGATCGTTCATAGCAGGAATCAGAAAAAAATTGACAAAACATTGTGTGCCTTTTTTTTTTTTAGCAAAAGCCAGCAAAAACTAGTATTACCGTAATATAGAAAATATGTCTTCTTGGTATAGCCTTGATAAAAAAAAATATTCAGAGGATGCTAATAAATCTTCTTGAGATCTTTGGGTTTTTGTGCAATATGCTAAATCTATGAGCAGTGTATAAATTATTCTGTTCTATCAGAGCAATATCAAACATGCTTCTAATGACTTTATGGAACCAAAAGGAGGAAAGGGTTACCACTGAACGGGGTAAGAGTTTCTTTCAATATGCACTGGAGATACACTAAGCAAATACTATCAACTTTTTAGAAAATGCTTTTCAATATGAATAAATTATATTCCTGTCTGCCACACATGAGAATTCTTGTCTTTGGTGTAATGCTTTGTGGGGTGTATGTTTGTGTGATTTGTTCTTAACCAAGCCTTTGCAAAAACTATTGCAAAGGAGAGGCAGGAGATTTCAGAAAATCTTGATATTATATGGAATTGGCAAGATTGTATTGTTTCTTAAAGCCCATATGGATTATACAGCAATAAAGGCTGTGTTTCCTTGTTATTTGTTGTGTTTAAAATATCAGAACATTGATTTTATGTGAAAGACAAATTAATTCTCGACAGGTTTTGAAGTTGAGACAGAGCAAGCATAAACTAACAGAAGTTGAAAATTTTCAGCATGTAGCCAGCATTGCTTGTTCTGTGAAGCTAAGTTGGCTAGTACTTGGACGAAGATTCTGGAAGTCCCAGGAGGATGGGAAGGCTAAAAACATCCTAAAGAAGGCAGTGGCAAACCATTCCATATTGTTGCCAAGAAAATTGTGTGTGAAGACTTCAAAAATGAGCTCAGTTCAAAGCCTTGACTTACTTTATCACCACTGCCCTCTCTCGTTTTCTGTTCGGTATTCGTAAAGAAGTGAACTTTGAAATATTCATACATATTGTATATCTAATACTTTTGTCATCTGCAGGACTAGATTGTTCTTCAGGCATACTTCAACTTGCTTTGAATTCTGTGAGCACAAGATCTAGAAACTGTTGTATAGACTAAAAATTGGGTGTAATTTAATTTGGTAGAATTAAAATTATTATGCTCTTTGGAAATCTTCAGAAAGTCGAGGGATGCTCTAAGAACCGTGTTTATCTACTGCTACCCCTATTGGCTGGGGAATTCTGGGAGTTGGAATCCACACATCTTAAAGTTACTGAAGTTAAGAAACCATGCCCTACCTTACATTTGTAAAAAATATTCTCCCTTTTTCTGGTGGAAGTCTCTGCTACATCTGGGCCAATTCTGTTTTGTGGTTAGTGGGCCAACCCAGAAAGTGCTGCTAAATAAAAGTAGCATTGCACTGGTGGGACTAAGTGGAGTGATTTTTGTTTTTGTTTTAAATGCCAAAAATCCTGGCCACCTCATACATTTGTAAGAATATTCTGGAGTATGTTTTGAAGGGAAGATAAAATATATTTGATTTTTCCCAATGTTCTTCCTACCACTGATGTGCTGAGATAATTCACTTTCAGTTGGATCTCTCTTGAAATTTGTTTATATTCCTGAATTTAACCCTCTTTCTCCAACTCATCTGTGGGAAAATTTGCACTGTAACTGATAATCCTCCTCCCAAATATACTTTGCTGCTAGTCCTCTTTCACATGACAATACAAGGAATATGTGTAGCTATTTTAATGTTCTTGATGGTTACCTCCTGAGAGTCAGTTAATGATGGTGATCTAAAAGTCAAATGAAGAAATAAATGTTATCCCAATTTGGATTGGGGTGCTAGAAAAGGGGGACTAAAATGCCATATTTAGCAAGTCTGAAATTAGTAAATGTAATTAATTAACTAAACCAGGGCTTTTCAACCTTTTCACCCACTGTACCACTTTTCAGATATGGCAATATCCGAGAATCATCAGTCACCTAGCAAGGTGTCAAAAACTTGATGACCCCCAAAAAAGGAAAAAAATGATGAAGTACAGGTAGTCCTCGACTTACAACAGTTCGCTTATTGACTGTTCGAAGTTACAATGGCACTGCCCACCTGGCGGCGCTCTTCCTCCTGTCCGAGGTTTCCATTGTTGTGAACATTTCTGTTGAGGACTGGCAGTGGGGGTGGGGTGTGTGTGGTTTTTATTCCCCCCGTCTGATGGGTGGTTCCAGCAGGTTTTGGTCACTTCACCTGACCCTGGGACACTGTGACCGTCATAAATTTGAATCAATTGCCACACATCTGAATGTAAATCACAAGACCCTGGAGATAAGGCAACATTCCAACTGATTGGTGCTTCTTCTGGTCTGAGCAGAAGCGCCAGGATCAATGCCGAGCTCCAGTTGGAGCCTGGCACTGAGCTTGGCGCTTCCATTGAGCCCTGACAGTCCCGAAGAAGCGCCGATCAGCTGGAAAGCGGCACTGATCCTGGTGCTTCCGCTGAACCCTGACAGCCCTGCAGCTCCAGCCATCTCTCCTCAGGCTTGTGCGGTGCTGCCACCGGTTCAGCTCATTCCCCTCCCCCACTATTCTAGGATGGTCGCGTACCACCTGCCAGGTGCCAATGTACCACAGGTGGTACCCATACCACTGGTTGAAAAGCCCTGAACTAAACCAATACATTGTGGTATAAATATCTACTAGACATATTTCATTTGAAAGAATGCATTTGACTACCTTATTCTGAGAACGCAATGTCAAAACCTTAATTTTTGCTTCAGGAGATTGATATATTTTTATCATGCATATATTTTCCTCAGTTGGAATACTTTTCAGAAGGACAGAAGAGAATGTTTGATTCCAGAATTTTGCATAGTACTGCTGGATTCTGTAGCTCTTATGTTTCTATAGATGAGTGGGTCTTCATAAGACTCTTTTTTAAAAAAAAAGTGATTTAGTTGTGTGTTCTTTAACAATATGTTTAGGTATTTTGATAACTTTATTTTGTTCAATTGTGAGAAAGTATAAATTCATTTTCATAGATTACATTAATTTGAAATGTACATATCTGTAAGTTCCTAAAGTTAACTGGTCACTTACCCATTATAAAATCACAGTTTGTAACAATAGAAATAAAACTGAAAACAGACAAAAACTGGAGATTTGGCTTTTCTGCTTTAGTGCTACTAACTTCTGGGAATGAAGACATTCAGATTGCAATCTTAGAAACGTTTATTCCAGCGGTTCTCAACCTTTACCAGGGCTCGACCCCGGCCCGCACTGCGCATGCATGGCGCGACGGGGCACATCGCGCATGCGCGGCTCGATGGTCTGCATCACGATAGGGAAAAAAAGGGCGACCAAAAAAAAATGGCCGACCCCCCCCAAAAAATGGCGGGCCTGCACCGCGCATGTGCGGCGGGGCGCATCACGACGGCCCACATCGCGATAGGGAAAAAAATGGCCAACCAAAAAAAAATGGCAGACTGCAGTGCTTGGTGACCCCCGTGAAATGGTCGTTCGACCCCAAATGGGGTCACGACCCACAGGTTGAGAACCGCTGGTTTATTCAGAAGTAAATACTATTGACATGTCTATGTAACTGAGAAAAATGTAATCAAAATATTTAACAGTAATTTTATATTAGCTGTATTCATGCAAATTATGGTATATTTCATCATACCATTGTGCTGAATTTCTAGCATGTCTGTCTGGGCCTTCATGTTCTACATTTGTCTACGTACATTCCTCCCTCCCTCCCCCCACCCAAGTGAAAGGCATTTTTTTTGTGTGATGTCAGCACTGGACATCCCATTTCTATGTTTGAAAAAAATAAATGTAAAAACATTTGGGTTGGGATACTCGAATATGTATAACTGTCTCTATCCAGGTTCATAGGGAAGATACACTGTTTAAATTGACTAAAACAATTTCTTGAAGTATTTGGAAGTGCCATTCAATAAATAAATACTGTGGAGGAATGTAGAATATTCTTTCTCAGTTGGTTTGATGAAAAACAGACCCTTGATGTGAGATACAGTTATTATTTTGGATGGTTTCACTATCCAGCATTGTAGAAGAACTGCATTTAAAGTTGTCTGGAAGAACTTCTGTTTTGTGGCAAACATTCTATAATGCAACCAACCCCATTTACTAGAAGTAAAAGTGATGAATTTATACTAATTGAGAAGCATGATTTACAAAAACACGGCCTACAGTATTTGATTTCAAAAAGCCACATACTAGATTTCTAAGACAACCATATTTTACACAAACTTATATAAATTATGACAAAACTATAGATCGATCCATAACTTTGGAAGATATTTTGCCATTTCATTTTCTACAGTCCTGCATAGAAACCGAACTCAGCCAATTACGGCAAGGTTCTCTACTCCAGAGTAATAGATGTGGTTTGGGGGTTGTATTTACTTATCTGATATGGCTTACAGATGCTTTTGTGTGCTACTAAATATCTGACTGCTTTACAAAACTTCAGAATGTTTTTTTTTTAGATTTGGTATTGATCCTTGACCTTTGAAATAGCAAACAGACTAATTTTGGTTCATGAATTTTGAAACTGATAAGAAGATTCTACAGTCAGCAACATACTGAAGCAATTTGTTTCTCACTTGCATGTTATGTCAGCATGTCTTCTGTCTAAACAATTTTAAGTTTTTACTGGAATTTTTTTGTAGCTGCAAATAAAGGGGTGTGGATCTTCAGTTAGTAACCTTGGAATAGGGGACTCTTGTCTAATCAAGAAAGAGTCCTATAAATTTGTGGGTTACAAATAAAGGCTTGTAGCTATTCAAGTCTCCAGAAATGTCATAACAGAGTCCTAAATTCTCACATTTTCAAATTTAAGATTATATAATAACAAATGTAAGCTATACTGGTGGGATATTTATATTTTTTTACAGAATTGTACTGGAATGGGACTAAAGTTCAAATAGGCTTCAGTTTATAGAAATGGTTTTGAGCCTGATTTCCTGAGTTGCAAAATATATTCATAACCTAGACAAAAAGTGCACAAATCTCATTAGCAGAAGGAAGTGAGTGAATATTTTATTGTCAGGAAAATGTATGAGCAAACAGTGGCATTCATGTACAACAAAACAATCCATTTTAGTGGCACGTAAATAATACAATTATAATAAAACTATACTTTATACAATGATTCTTATATTTTCAAACCAGAGGAATAAGATAAATCAGTCATATATACAGATGGTAATATGCATTTAAATATAAATCTGTGCCTGTTGTAGAATGTTGAGAGTTGTCAATGGTTGTTGTCTACTTCGGAAGGAAAAAAAGCATCAGAATTATACTTTTTGTGGACACTCAATAACAAGCTTCTCTGCTGTATACAATTGACCAATAGTCACCTGGGGAAAAAGAGAATAATTAATGACCTTATATACAGATTTTAATAAACAATATGAGGCTTGAAAAGGGTAAATGGGGTTTGGTTTTGGGTGGGACCACATGCCTTCCAGTTCTCAAGCACAACTCTATGTCAACTTCCCTGCCATTAAAATAAATAAAAGTCACTTGGTTGTGAAGAAGAAATCTAAAACAGGTTCAATTCTGTTGTACCAGCAGGAGGCTGACAACCTTTGGATTCGTGGGGGCTCTTTGTTAGGGCTCCCCGAACCAGACATAGCATTCCTTTCTAATAGGTATAAAAGTAAAATCTGATTTTTTTTCCTTTTGTTCAATCATGTCTGAATCTTGGAGACTGCCTGGAAAAACTCCTGCAAGGTTTTTCAGAAATGGTTTGCCATTGCTTCCTTCCCATGGCTGAGAGAAAGTGATTTATTTCCAAGGTGGGACTAGAACTCCCACTCTCCCAGTTTCTAGCTTGATGCCTTATCCTCTACACCAAACTGGCTCTCTAATATATCCATATAACATGCCTATATCAAATTGTTTGTCCTTTTTAATTTAAAATTGTCAGTCTTCATTATGTTAAAACTTACTGAGGCTTCTACTAGAGTAAGTCATTGCAGCTGTTGTTTCTTGTTTCTACTTATTCAGTACATGTGCATATAAGTGCTTAGAAACAGCTTAAACTCCTGTGTATCATATAATTTATTCAGGATTAAAAAAAAAACACCAAATGCTAGAATGTAAAGACTATAGGCATGAAAAATAAAACATTTATAAATTAAATGGAGTGTTCTCAAAGACATGGCAGAATCCTTGAGTCTTAATATTTGCAGGAGGTAACATCCTGAGTAATAGCAATTAAGAACAGCCACATATATACAGGCACTGATAGGCCTCTAATAGTTTAAAAGGATAATGGTGAGGTTTCAGCATGCTGTTGTGTGTGCCTTTGTTTACACTTGGCGTTTGCAGAGTTTGCCAAAAACAAGAATGCTGAACTGCCCAATCTATGCATGACCTAGAACACAACATTCCCTCCACGGTATTTTTGGCAGGGGAAAAAGCTAATAGATCAAATGTTCAAGGAGGTATTATCCCCCCTCCCCTTTCTCTCGTCAAAGCCTAGCTCCAGCTGATCATTTCTGTTTGATCAAGGAATAATTTCCCCAACGGTAATCAACCCCTTTCACCCGCTCCCTCTTTGTTCTGAAGAGAAACTTTTCATCTGTTAGAATAATATCTTGAGTCTAGGCTTTTATTATTTATTTCACTTCTAAAATAAATATACATATCCCATTTCAAACATATACATAATTTCTCTCTCAATACAGTTGGTGGAATAATTGGTCACATAAATAAACACAGGCCTTGCTGCCAAATCCAATATATAGACTGGTTCATCCATGTAAAATTTCTCATTTGATGTCTACAGTTAAAACTGAACTGATTTATTCAAGGCTGGATCACAGATGCAAGAGGCATCCCTTACAAGATGACAGCATAAGGTATTTGCTTTTCTCTAATTCATAAATTTGACCAAAACTCAATACTCTATGACAGACATGTCAAACACAAGGCCCGGGGGGCGGATGCAGCCCGCAAAATGGTTTCAAGTGGCCCGTGAAGCCATCCTGGAAACAGTGAGGGAATGGCCCCCACTGCCTTGGCCCTGCCTCAGGTCGGCCGGGAACCAATGTACAATTTTGTGGTGGCCATCTATGCTGAAATGCATTCAGTCTTAGCTCCACAAGGCCGTCTGGAAACAGCAAGGAACCAGCCCCTGCTGTGTCAGCCCCACCCCCTGGGTGCATGCTGGGGAGGTGTCACCCTTTGTGAGGAATGAAGAAATGCACCATTGCCTGGAAGTGGCCAGCAAATGGCCCTCACCTACTTCACATATCTGGTTTGATGGGCTATGGGAGAGGGGTTTCAGCAGGCAGCGGGACGCTCTCCTCACAGCACCGAGAGGCTCAGGCGGGCGGCACAAATCCAAAAAGAAATGTGAGGCCACCCAGCTCCCAGCCTGCCTGGTTTCAGCAGGCAGCGGGGTGCTCTCACAGCGCCAAAAGCTGAGCTGGGTGGTGCAAATCTGATGAGAAGTGTAATGCTGCCTAGCCCCCAGCCTTCCCAGTTTCAGCAGGCAGCAAGGTGCAAAGCTGGCAAGCTTCACACTGCCCGGCTCAACCTCTCAACACTGTGAGGAGAGTGCCCTGCTACCTGCCGAAACCGGGCAGGTTGGGGGCTGGGTGGCATTGCACAGATAACGTTGACTCTCACGCTGCTCATGGCATCCCTTCCCCCAGAGCCCACCAAGCCAGATATATGAAGTAGGTGAAGACCATGTGCTGGCCACTTCCAGGCGATGGTGCATTTTTTCATTCCTCACGAAGGGTGACACCTCCCCAGCTGCGTTTCTTGCCTGCTTTTCTCCCTCCCTCATCTCAAATATTTTCCCACCACTCTGTACTTAGGAAGGAAGGAAGGAAAGAAGGAGAGGGAGGGTCTGAGGGAAGTCCTGCCTTAATCCTGCCCTGCTGCTTTTCACCATCCTCTTGCCCCCTCCTCCTGGCCTATCCTTGGGGTCTCCCATCCTATTGCTAAGGAAACTTTGGATACAAAGCCGAGTATCCTCCCATGGAGAGGGAATGGGCCTCCCTCTGACTTTGCTCTCGTACCCATCATGAGCAACCTGGGTAATAAGAGCAAGCACAGCAGTAGCAGCCTTGAGGAGAAAGTAAGTGCAGCTGGGCACCCCCTTGGGGAAGTGAGTCAGGCTGGGCATTTGACCTCTACTGTCCAGGGCTCCCGGCAGCCCACACCACCATCCAGCCCCCTGCATGGCCTGAGAGGAACAGTGAGGCTCCTCCAGTGGACCATGCCTTGGCACTTGCCCTGGTCCCACCACCTTCTGCCAGAGACCCTCAGATCTGTCCCACTCCTGCCCAGACCCCCACAGGCACCCTTAACGCGAATGATATAGAGCTGGCCATGTCCACCCAGTAGGCCACACCCACTCTATTCATGCCCACCCAGTTGGCTGCACCCACTCTGGCCACACCCACCCAGCCCCCCGAGGGCAACCGCAATGCTGATGCGGCCCTCAATGAAATTGAGTTTGACACCCCTGCTCTATGAAGACAAGTCCATCTGCAACTTATGGACACTTGTGTAATACCTAATAATCTCGCTCAAAATTCCTGATCGTAAATCCCAAATAGCATTTGTGCAAGAATCAGGTCATCCACTGAGGTAACTTGCAAATAAAAAAACTTGGCAAAATAGTACAAAATTATACTGTTTCTGAGGAATACATTTCCTCATAATGCCCATTGAATCATCTCAACTAAATTTCTTTTTATTTATACAAGCTTTTGGCTTGTTGAGCTGATCTGTTTCATCTATGATGAAAGCCATTTCCTCCATTGTACATTATTATGCTATGCCAGCAAATAAATAAAAAATGTGTGAATAATGATGACTGACAAAGCCTCAAATAAGATAATAAATCAATCTATGATACTTGAGAAGTTATTGAACTACAAATCTCAAGCATGGTCAGTAGTGAGGGATGCTGGAAGTTGTTCAGGAGAGCCATAACGTTCCCAATGCTGTCATAAATCAATAAACAATAAAGGTTTTCTTGAGGTGTACTATCTCATGCTATCTCAACTGCCAAGTATGAAGTTAGTGTTTGCTCCACAACAGGGGTGGAATCTCTTCATTATTCATTACAACAGGTCTATTTCGTTTTTGTCTTTTTCCTTATGAACCTGTCTGTATTTTAAGATTTTTTAGAAGATACATTTTTCTCTGTCCCCATTAATTGAAATACACATGTTGAAGAGGTCTGTGGTTCTGGAATATCTTTCCTCATAACGCTCATGGAGTCCTCTCTCTGGAGAGCTACCAATTCCCAAGTAAATTTCTTTTTATTTATATAAGCTTTTGGCCTATTGAACTGATCTGTTTCATCTGTGATGAAAGCCATTACCTCCATTAAATTATTTATTTCCTGCTTGCTTTCTATATACTGGTTTATAAGTTTGCTTTGTATTTTATCCATCCTGGGCACTGGTGTGCAAAAATGGGGCAGGTATTTAAATAAAACAAATGTGAGCACATTCAAGCCTGCATTTTTCTCATAACAACGTAAAATAAATCAGCACAGCAAACTTTATTCTGCTGCTATTATAAACATGGATTCCACCCCATGATTCTCCTGATAAAATGTGCTCTCTCTGTCCTCAGCTTTTTTTTAATTTAATTGATGAGAAATGAAACAGAGCTGCAGTTTCAGCTGGCCTTATATCTACATCTTTACTAACAGAACACAATCTTCATCAAACGTTTGGACATCAGTGCCTGTTGGTGTTTCAGGGCAAGTTGAGATGTAAATGCTTATTTCTACTCCCTGAACAAGAACATTTTTACAAGGGTTCCAATTCCCCCCCCCTTTCTGGCATTACCCTCTTCCGTTTTCACAGTTTCCGTAGAAACAAATGAAAAAGCCAAAAATGAAAAAAAGGTTTCCAAGTTCATAACAGCTTTAGAGCCAACAACTATGTTTAGAGTACTTTGTACTTGGTTGTTAAATTAATTCCTACTATATTTTTGGACATTAGTTTGATAAATCTTACTTCAATGCTGACCTGAAGGAAGACAAGTTGAAATGTTGCTCCAATAATTTAACATTGGGAGAGTGGTGAGCCTCGACAAATTCTTTCATGGCAACTACAGAACTTCTCATTTACTGCTTTTGGCCTAATTACAATCAACCCTTCCCACAATTCCACTGTCATCCCAATAATCATGCCTATTTGGTTATTCCAAAGATGAACTTTTTCTTTTTCAGCTAATGAGCTGCGGCATTTAAGTAGACTTGTGGATAACGTTAACATATTTCCTGAACATAATGTATACTGTAAAAAATAAATTGTGCACAATCATGCCAATATAAAATACAGGTAGTCCTCATTTAGCAAATACCTAATTTAATAACCCTTTAGAGCAGACATGTCAAACTCGCAATGTCACCTGACGTCGCGCAACGTACCGGGACTGTTTTGCCATTGCCAGCAATGGGGTGGGTGCGGCTTCTGCGTGACACATCCAGCCCATGGGCTGGCAGTTTGATACCCCTGCTTTAGAGTTTTGGTGGAGAGGAAAAGTAACTTTATGACTAATCCTCACATTTATAACTTTTGCAGCTCTGTAAATCAAAGGTAAGCTGAAGTAAGACGTTCTATCCCAGCCTATTGCCATCCTTGTTAAAGGCACAAGGACCAAACCCCTGCTGATACAATAGGCTGGAGACTTGAAAACAAAACAAACCCCTTTTAATATGGGTGACAAGCCTGTCAAATAGTCCAAAACACAAACAGCAAAACTCAAGTCCAAAGGAAGAAAATAGTCCCCAAGAAAACGCGATGCAAACAGAAGAGAAATCACAAGAAAGACGAACAGACCAGGATTCCAAGAAGCACTTTGCAAACGGTTGCCTTCAGCAATCAGCACCGCCCACACCTCCTCCCTTTATTCAGCAGTCCCAAGGCGTTGCCTCTCATTGCCTTCTCCTTTTACTCTGGAGTTGCCGTATTGACTGCTGCTGATTTACTCTCGCTAATTGACGACGTGTGCGAGCATCAATTAGCAAGCCCATCAGGTGTGAGTCCTCCGAGTCTGACTCATTCTCCTCACACAGCTAAGCTTCATCAGGAACACGACTGGAAGGCCCAGGCTCTGCATCAAACCGTGAGTCCTGTAATTCATCCAAGCCTCCCTCTGCCCCTGATGGCCCTTCAAATGCCTCCTCCACCTCCTCCTCAGATTCCTCCGACTCAGCTGTTGCGAGCACAGGCTGGCACGGAATCACAACATAAGATCATAAGTATAGTCATAATTTCACTTAATGGCTCAGCCTGTCCCAATTATGGTTGCTAAACAAGGACTACCTGTATGCCAAATATGCTAGGATAGAAAATTAGTGTCAGGGTTTTTTATATAACAGGGTTGTCCCAAAGGTGCTTTTTTCAAGAGGCAACTGGACTTTCTTGTTTTTCTTTGAAGACGTTTCACTTCTCATCCAAGAAGCTTCTTCAGCTCTGACTGGAGGGAGGGGAATGGAAGGGTTCCCGACCCACCATCCAGTCAGAGCTGAAGAAGCTTCTTGGATGAGAAGTGAAACGTCTTCAAAGAAAAACAAGGAAGTCCAGTTGCCTCTTTTAAAAAAGCACCTTTGAAACAACCATGACCTGGAACAGGGTTGCTCTCAGGTGATTGTGCTGAAGAGAAATCTAACGTGTATAACTGTTGAAAGATACTAAGAATTGGTTACTTGCCTGTAACTGAGGTTCACTAAGTGTTCATCTGGATATTTATACTAATGGGATGTAGTACCTTGTTTTGGAAATTTCTAGAACTAAAGTAGTTTATAGCAGAACCCTGTCCCCATGATATTATTGCATCAAGCAGAGCTTTTTTAAAAAAAATGTTCTGGGATGCAATACTTGTTTGTTAGTTGGTAATATATAAATAAGTAGTAGCAAAAACTCTTTTAGAAGAACATGGACAGGGGAAACTTTTTGTCCCTTCTGTGGAACTACATAACAGATAAATATTTACTTATCTAAAGCCTTCCCCACTGTTTGTATTGAAAGAGGTACTCTACTGATATTAAGGCCATAAAAGGTCATCTCAGATGGAGTCACCTGAGCAGGATAAAAGAAACAAAAAACTGCTATTCGTGACAATAAACGAATAGAAGAAATTGATATTAGCTCAGGTAATTTATCATTCAGCTTTGACAAAATGGGTAACAAACCCCACAAATTAGAGTTGAAGCAGGGAACAGAGATTAAGCAAATCCTTAAGAAAGCATTTATTGAGTAGTAAAGAGGCAAACTATAGAAAACCTGCTAGATTTTAAAACCATCGGGAAAAAATAACACTTGAACTACAAAATAGTAAATAGGTCAAATTTAGCTTGGTTTGGAAAGCTCAAAAGATCTTTTTCATGCTGGCTTGGAATTCTGGGAGTTGAAGTTCATACCTTAAACTTTAAGGCTTAAAGCTGCCGAGGTTGAAAAACACTGCTCTAGAGACCCACAGGTCAGTTCCTGCTCTGGTGCAGAAAAGTACATTATTGAGTGGTGGAGAATCAATGTGAGAATGACTCAAAGTCTGAGCACACCTAGAATTATTGGCTGATCTAGGATCTACCTGCATATTAGTAGCTTTGGAAGATTTATATGAGTGCCAAAGGCAAACAGTCAGACTTAAAATGAGAAAGGCAACCCCTCCTGACACACCAAACTAAAGAATCTGATTGGAGAAGTAAGGTGTGCTTCTGGTCCTCTTTGCTCATTAGCATATCACACTACACTGGCATTGTTAATGGTAATTAGAATGCATGGGTCCCATTTCATACTTTTTCTGATGTGTGAATTTCTATTTCCTGAATTCTCAGCACTGGCCACACCGGTTAGATCAGCGGTTCTCAACCTGTGGGTCACGACCCCATTTGGGGTTGAACAACCATTTCACGGGGGTCGCCAAACAACGCAGTCCGCCATTTCCCCCCTTTTCCTTAGCTGTGCTACTCCCTCTTATTCTATAGGCTTTTGAAAGCCAATAGAATAGACTCTCTTGAATAAAGTCTAATTCTATTGGCTTTCAAAAGCCAATAGGAATTGTCCAGGCTGTTTCTGCCCTCCTTAGCCCGCCAAAAGTCCCAGTCTGCAAACAGTGCTGCAAATTGTCTGCAGTGAAGGCGAGCTGTCTGGAAGTTTCCACCCCTCCCTGCTGAGCAACTACTAAAAATGTAAGTAAAAGAGGGCTAGGGGTAGGAGGCCGGCGGACGCAGGGAGGGTTGCTGGAGTGTTTGCGGCCCAGCGGGTGCCTTACCTCCCTTGGGCTGGGCCAGCTGGTGGCCCAGCCGATGGTCGCCCTGCGCCGTCGCT
The DNA here is from genome assembly GCA_034064705.1 of Bothrops alternatus. Taxonomy (NCBI): domain Eukaryota; kingdom Metazoa; phylum Chordata; class Lepidosauria; order Squamata; family Viperidae; genus Bothrops; species Bothrops alternatus. The sequence continues at coordinate 1,594,841 of JARGCV010000075.1, forward strand.
GCCCCTTGCCAGCTATGCCTCAGCCAGCGCAGGGGATGGCACCATACATATGCGGCGCTCCTGGGCAGGGAAATAGTCCTCGACGTACAACCAGTTGGGGGTCCTCGACTTACGACCGGTTGGGTAGTCCTTGACTTATGACTGGTTGGGGGTCACAGCATTAAAAAGGTTGAGAACCACTGGGTTAGATAGATTTAGGCCAGCGGTTCTCAACCTGTGGGTCGCGACCCCATTTGGGGTCGAACGACCATTTCACGGGGGTCGCCAAACAACACAGTCTGCCATTTTTCCCCCTTTTCCTTAGCTGTGCTACTCCCTCTTATTCTATTGGCTTTCAAAAGCCAATAGGAATTGTCCAGGCTGTCTCTGCCCTGCTGAGCCCGCCAAAAGTCCCAGTCTGCAAACGGTGCTGCAAGTTGTCTGCAGCGAAGGCAAGCTGAAGTTTCCACCCCTCCCTGCTGAGCAACTACTAAAAATGTAAGTAAAAGAGGGCCAGGGGTGGGAGGCCGGCGGGCGCAGGGAGGGTTGCTGGCGCGCGTGGGGCCCGGCGGGTGCCTTACCTCCCTTGGGCTGGGCCAGCTGGTGGCCCAGCCAGTGGTCGCTCTGCGCCGTCGCTGCCCCTTGCCAGCTACGCCTCGGCTGGTGCACAGGGCGGCACCACGCATGAGCAGCGCTCCCGGGCAGGGAAATAGTCCTCGACTTAGGACCAGTTGGGTAGTCCTCGACTTGGGACTGGTTGGGTAGTCCTCGACTTACGACCGGTTCGGGGTCGCGGCATTAAAAAGGTTGAGAACCACTGATTTAGGCAGATGAAGCCAGACATCTTGAGGGCACTGAAGTTGGGAAAAGATGCTTGACTCTTTGAGATTCCCAAGTCTCTGCAAAAGGAAACTCCTGTTTCCCTACTAGTGGATTAGAATGGCATTGAAAACTCACAAATGGGCTTTATAATTAAAATAGGAATGAGAATGAATTTCTTTAAAGGAAATATTTTCAAACCTGAGTATTTATTTTCTGGAGCTCACGTTAGCTCAGTGAAGAGATCTTTCTATTTCTGTCACCGTGGGCCAATCCACATAGCTTCCTTACTCTGGTGTTATTCTAACCATTTCCTATAAGCCTATATGCCTTCCTCTGTAATGTGAGACAGCTCAAGGATGGTTTTAAGATGCTAGGGACTGGAAGTGGAGTTTTCTCTAACATCTTAATTCAAGTTGATTATATCAGTAATGTACAGTGCTCTTGAGCTGCAGAAGGTACATGGCCATTTGGAACTCAATCAGCCAGTTCCCATCAGGTCAGGCAGGGAATGTAATTCCATGCACATGGTAGGATGTGGTAGAAAGAACTTCTACAAATGTTCTTTATCTTACATGCTTTTAGTTATCAGTGATTTGTTTTTTTGTTATCAGTGATTTACTGATATAATCCAAACTTTAAATTCACATCCTTGTAATCACACACTAGAATAGGTGAGAAGAACATGTGGAGTGCTTGTCCCAAATCATTTTAGCCAAGAAATAGTTTACTGTCTGTATTTTAGAGAGCTAGCTTATTTTTTTTAAAAAACAGTTTCTGCTGTTTTTCCAGACTTCATATAGCGTGAGTATATAAGCGTCTGGACCTTCTGTGACCATTAACTTTTTTATCTTGCTGACATTCAAAAGGTCATGTGTAGCTTGCAACCTCTTTTTTCTCATCCTCCAGAGACATACAAATTCTCTAGAATTGAAATCTGTCTCATGCAAACAGAAGCTCACTTAAAAGCTTGAATTCTAAGTTGTTCCTTTGTCCATATAATTTCTGCAACCTCCCCATCAATTTGTAGCCTTAAACTGGGATCTCAAGTGTCTCCCGGTTCCTAGAAGCAGGTTTTCTGAAATCACACAGAACTGCAAAACAAAAGCAGTAGATGGTAAGCTTCCATTTATGAAGGTATGCTTCCCATTTTCCTGCTCTTCATTTCTAAATTTATTTAAGCCAGGGGTTCCTTGATTCTCTTGCTAATTGTCTGTTGTTGCAGTGAATATGTGATTACCTAATTTTCTAACCAAGGAAGAATCAACAAATTTCTGAAATGGCAAACCGTCATCCTTTTTCTCAGCCTCTGTGAAGTCCACAAGACATTGCTAGATTATCTAGCACAGGGGTGTCAAACTCAATTTCACTGAGGGCCGCATCAGCATTGCGGTTGCCCTGGGGGGAGGCGGGTGGGTGTGGCCACGGGGTGGGCGAGGCCAGTTCTACATCATTCGTGTCAAGGGTGCCTATGGGGGCCTGGGCAGGAGTGGGACAGATCTGAGGGTCTCTGGCAGAAGGGGATGGGACTGGGGCAAGTGCCAAGGCATAGTCCACTGGGGCAAGTGCCAAGATGGCCACCATAAAATTGTACATTGGCTCCCGGCTGGCCTGGGCCAGGGCCAAGGCAGCGGGGGCCGTTCCCTCACTGTTTCCAGGATGGCTTCGTGGGCCACATGAAACCACTTCGTGGACCGCATCCAGCCCCCCGGGCTAGTGTTTGACATGTCTGATTTAGCACATTGTTAATTATGAATTACCATCTGTTTTTAACCCAAGAACTGCAAACATACATAATCAACATCTATTATTAATTATACCTATTATTATTATGCTGTTTATTGCAACATAGATATGCTTCAAGAATGTTTCAAGCATACTAAAAACGAGGACATTTTTCTGCTGATATTTGCCTGACTCTATCAGTACAAGATGATAAGTAATTTAGGACATAAGAGTAAAGAAGATATTATTGTGTATGCATCAGTTGCAAATAACCATATCACAACCACTTAGGGAAGAACTATTTAATTAGTGGCTTCACTCTCAATATCCCTTCTTCTATGCAGGAAAGAATCAAACATTTAACCACTCCCCTGTTATCCAGCAATAAACTGATGTCAGACTGAACTCCCTGCATGGTTTTGTGACTTGTGTAGCTAATATTCTAATTATTAATGAATACCTTTCTTGGGTACTATGAAACACCTTCGAGCACTGAGTTTTCAATCTACACAGATCACATTTTTAAAATGTGGTTAAGCAATTCAAGTAATTTATGTTCATCCTTGTGAGCTTGTTTTAACTTCATACAATTAAAAAAGAAGAAGCATATCAGCCAATAGATGGCAGTGTTTCACTTTCATAGCAATTCCAAATTTTCTTTGTAAAAGGAACACAGAAATGCCTTTAACATACATTTATAGTTATATCCATTATGAAACATATGCTCAATGAATGCACAGCTTATGTATATTATGAAACATTTGTGCTGTAGAAAAATGATTAGAAATACATTCTTGAAAGACTAGAATGCAATTAGTGGTTTTCTAATTGGATTTTAGAATGATAGTCTTATAATCCTAGTGATAACTATTTTGTTTTCGACACTGTAGACAGATAATTCAGGTCCATTTTCTACTGTATATAGGGAACAATATTTATTTTATTACTATTGGCGGACACTGGTAGTCTGTTTCTTTTTCACAGTTTCTCTTTAAATGTTGCCAATATAGCAATCAATATATTGTATTCTACACTATAGAAATTGAATGAATGAATGAATTCTGAACACAACCCAGAAGGCCTAATAGAGCGGTTCTCAACCTGTGGGTTCCGACCCCATTTGGGGTCAAACGCAATCCGCCACCCCCCCTTTTCCTTAGCTGTGCTACTCCCTCTTATTCTATTGGCTTTTGAAAGCCAATAGAATAGACTCTCTTGAATAGAGTCTAATTCTATTGGCTTTCAAAAGCCCATAGGAATTGTCCATGCTGTCTCTGCCCTGCTGAGCCCGCCAAAAGTCCCAGTCTGCAAACGGTGCTGCAAGTTGTCTGCAGCGAAGGCAAGCTATCCAGAACTTTCCACCCCTCCCTGCTGAGCAACTACTAAAAATGTAAGTAAAAGAGGGCCAGGGATGGGAGGTGGGAGGCCGGTGGGCGCAGGGAGGGCAGCTGGCGCGTGTAGGGCCTGGCAGGTGCCTTACCTCCCTTGGGCTGGGCCAGCTAGTAGCCCAACCGGTGGTCGCCCTGCACCGTCGCTGCTGCTTGCCGTGGCCGCCCAGGAGCGCTTGGGCCTGCCTGCCGCTGCCCCGAACGGGCGGCAGCGAAGGTAAGGCTAGAGGGCAGCGGCGGGCACAGGGAGGGTTTTTGGCGCGCGTGGGGCCCGGTGGGTGTCTTACCTCCCTTGGGCTGGGCCAGCTGGTGGCACAGCCAGTGGTTGCCCTGCGCTGTCGCTGCCGTGGCCACCCAGGAGCGCCTGGGCCTGCCTGCCGCAGCCCTGAATGGGCGGCGGCCTACGCCTCGGCTGGCGCAGGGGGCAGCACCACGCATGCGCGGTGCAGGGGGTAGCACTACGCATGCGCAGCGCTCAACAGGTCAGGGGTCGCGGCCTGAAAAAGGTTGAGAACCGCTGGCCTAATATAAATTTAACAATGACAGCTGGCTGATAGACATTACTATTTAGCAGTCTTTTCTATTAAACCAAACTCATAAGGTTACTATAAGAAAAAACAGAGGTAGAGGGTCTATGAATCCTACCCAAAAGCTTTCTAATGGTTTATGTTAACTAAAAATGTAATACAAAAAAATAAAAGCATAAGTTTAGATTAATTATGCATGACTTAAATATAAAAGTAGGGCTTTATTCCAAACAGTATCTATACTGAGGCTAAATTGGCTAACTTTACTGTGATTAAAGGTACAGGGTATCTGCGGAGATGCCTCATTACAGTAGGATTGGTCTGCTCCATTCACTCCAGCAAGAGGGGCTTGCTACAGACCCCGTGTGTCAAGGAATTTCAAAGTTAGCATTGACTTGCCACTGTTTTTTTCCCCAAGGAAATTACATTCAGCTATTTCAATCTCAAGCCAACAAACCATTTTTGTACTTCCTAACTCATCTATGTTATTGACCTTTTAAAAACTAATACAGTATTATTATTGCATTTGCATAGGCTTTACTCTGAGGTGAAGGTTGAAATGAAAATTCAAAATATGAGCTTCAATATGATTAAGAAAAATGTGGAAAAAATTATAATGGGTAAAAATTGTGTTTATAAAAAAAAGCATTCAAACACCCTTTATATTCTTTTTTTCTCTTCTTTTATTTTTTCCCAATTACCCCAACTGCTAAAAAATTTTATAGTATACTTTAAACTTCTATGATTATTACTCTTTTCTATTTAAATTGTTTTATTTTTGTACAGTTTCTTTTTTCTTCAAAAACTATAATTCTAATGCCTTTAATGTGTTTTTCTGTGTGATATATTACATATAAGGGAGCCATTCCTAGTTGAATTTCTGAAGGGAACATGGAGTTGATGAATTTGTATGATTAGTTACACGAGAAGTTACACGATTTTGAAAACTGACATTTTTCAGTGATTGTTATATATGGATATTGTTATTCTGAGTGACTCCAAGAAATTGATGGATATATTTGCATATAGTATTTATATGTATACCTACACTTTTAAATAAGGATCTTGAATTTATTTAAAATGCATGCAGATATATGTAATTGGGAAGAGAAGTATGCACAATTGAATAATATTCTATCATATCACTGTTTTCTTTATTCTGAAGTTTAATTATATATTAAATTTATATGCTACCCATCTCACTGTTGAAACAACTCTGGGCAGTTTACAAAATGACAAAAGGATTGAAATTACAATTAAAATGAGTAAGAATTGAATAAAGACTAAAAACCAACAAGATGAACAGTACAGGAGTGGATCGTTACTCTTAACCCATTAACCACTTCGTTACTCTTAACCCATTAACCACTTCCAGAAGTAGATTTTAAGGATGCCTGGCTGAGGAATTCTGGGAGTTGAAGTCCACAAGTCATAAAAAGGCCAAGTCTGAAGACCCCTGTTCTAAAGGCTGCCAAAAAGAGTCCATTTAATTTATACGTTAGTCTAATATATTTCTTTATCTCCATGCAATATAGTAACTAAGAAACCATACTTGAATATTTGTAGAGTTCACTCAGAAGGCAATATACCTTGATCTGGACATTAGCATCTAGTGACAAATTTGGAGAATTGCATCAAACATCAAAGAACTTGCGCAAGGATGCATTCAAAATAACAACAATTCTGTCTGACATTGTGTGTGACAGCATAACCGTTGAGGAAAACCCAGATTTATGCACATTCATTCTTTTAACATGGTTTAAAGGCCTTCCTATCTCATTCAGCAGGCAATAGTGCTACAAGCACAACATAGAAGTTTATTTATTAAATTTTTTATCTTGCCTTTATTATTTGTATAAATAACTCAAGGCTGAGAACATTCCAGTACTTTATCCTATTATTATTATTATTATTATTATTATTATTATTATTATTATTACTATTAATCTTAGTTTCCTTGAACTAAGATTTATTTTATACCTGGAAGAAATAACAGATATGGGGATTTAACATTTTAAGCAACAATCTTTATAGAACTGCAGTTGTATTTGAGATATGGTTGATGATGTTTCCATTGCTGGTCTTGGATGCAGTAGCCCTCTCTCTTTCTAGACTGATGCTCAACTTGGAGGCTCTTCTGATCTTGAAGCTGCTCAAAGAGCAGATAGCAACTGTGGCCAGGAGGGCTTTTGCACAGAATAAACTTGTGTGCTACCTGCACACCTTCCTCGACTTGGAAGCCCGTCTGATAATTACTCATGCATGCAACTCAGCCTGGGCTATCTTCAGTATCCTTGGCCATGATGAAGGTAGCCAATACGGTCGTTGTCAGGCACAAAAAATCAGGACAATTTGTGTTAATTGCAGCATAAACGATTTATTGAAGTCTATACACAAAAATCTGGTCAACTAATTGTCAGTACTAAATTGGCATTAGATAAGGGTCAACAGAATTCAAGGGGGGGGGAGGCTTGGATCGCTTGTGGCAACGCAAGGTTTCTAAACTAATGACATTTTACTCTGTCCCCCAGCTCTGCCTACTCTTCTCCTACATTCATTTCTTGAATCATGATTGTATGCCCATTTTAAACAATAATTGAGATGGGCACTGGGATTACTGTTAGGACAGCTACATGAAGACAGACTTTGCAAAGGCATTCAAGCTGTTGACGGAAGGCTAGGGAGAACTAAGGAATTTAAATGTGGACACACAGTTCAATTAGCAAGAACATTCCATCTACACCAGCCCAATAGGATTTGTTTTAAAAATCAAAGCATGCTGCTTCTCCTATCTTTCCCTCCCCTTAAAAATAAATGAGGTGTATTAATTTTTAAGGAAGGTCACATTTAATGTGCTTTAAAAAAAAACGGATTAAACATTTTCCAACCAGAACTTTCGAAACAGTCCCATTAGCATGCCCATGCCTTAAAGGACGGGCAGAAGGCTCTTTTCATTATTGCTATTAACCTGCTCCAGACTGGAATGTAAATTATTTTAATAAGTAATATTCATTGTTAATTCAAGTATTATAGGGAATACTAATTAAAAATACAAACGCCATTAAAGAGTTATTAATGGGATGGTTTGTCAACGATAAGGTCACCGAACACATAAAAGAACCCAAATCTTCCTGTTATAGCATTATTCCAAAACAAAACAGTTTGTGTGTTCTCCAGATTTACAGAAGAGATGTGTTACAATCAGTCTAAATGTCCTACCATTAAACTTCATTTAAATATGCTTAACGACGTTTTAAAGGAATTTATTCCTGTCAAAACGATGAAGCCAAAGGCTCAATATGATTAGTTGATGCATAAGTGATTTTGGCACAGAAAGCACTATGAGCCTATGCAATGCCTATCCACATGCCCAGCAAAACTGGAAGTCAAAGATTGCATTTTGTGCAGGCAGCAACTTGATCCGCCTCAACACAGAGGTGTTATAACAGGACCACTGTTGGAATAGTAGTTAGAAAGTGGCATATTCTCCTCCGATCTAAGAGACAGATGGAAAGCACACGTAGATGGGTTTATGTGGAACAGTATTTCTTAAACTTTTTTCCCCTCTCAGTTTTAAAAATTATGGAGGACCCCAAAAGAGCTGTTGTTTGTATGGGCTATATTTATCAACATTTACCATATTAAGGATTAACACTGACACATTTATGGCTGCAGCCACTACTCATAATTGTTTGATGAGATTTTAATACTGCAATATTTTTCAACATAGACTGGCAAATAATTTTGATTTTGCAGACTCCTGAGTAGGTCTTGGAGACTCCCAGGATTCCTAGGACCACCCTTTAAGAAACACTGGCATACCTCAAGCCATGATAAAAACTGATGCGCTGCAATCCATGGGGCTTTGCCCAGACTGTGATTTTGGTAGTCTGTGACTTCATGCCATACGTGAAAACAAGTATGAATCAAAACTCAGTGTCATAACATTGATCTATGTAGCCCAGAAAATTATAGTCCTGGAAACAATTTGCATTCCCTACTCAGTATTTCTTCATCACATAGCTTAATGTTTTAATCTGCAACTCCCACAATCTCTTGCCATTGCTAACACAAGGATGAATAGGATAACTGGAATTGAAAACTGCCAATAGATCAGGGGTCCCCAACCTTTCTGGGTTGGTGGCCCGGTGGGACAGGGAGGGGCAAGCGCCTTCTGCGTGTATGCGCAAATGTGAATGTGGCCATATGTGCGTGCACATGCACAAACAGGCCACAAGCATGCACACCAAGCAAGTAAGGCTGTGAGCATGAGCATGAGGCACTCAGCGATGCCGGCCCCAGGCTCACGGCAATGCTATTACCGGCACAAGAATTGCACCGTCGCCCCAAGGGTTGAACCGTCTGTCGCTTGCTGCACTGCCGCTGTCCGTGCGATATTAGCGGTGCTGCTGCTGCCTAAGCAACACTCATGGCAATGGTGGCATGAGGGGAGTGAGCACATGCATACATGCGCATGCACTGCCCAGCTACTCACACGGCCTGGTGACCAAGAGGCTATGGCCTGGTAGTGGGCCGTGGTCCATAGGTTGGGGACCTCTGCAATAGATCACCATGTTATCTATTCCCTGAATATAACTGAAGCCCCATAGTTCATCCATCAAGTGTGGTCACAGACTACCAATATCTATTGCACAAGAGAATGTGGCATAGATATAATTTGGTCCAAGTTAAACTATCTTGACCTTAAAAAGATACATTATATTAAGTAATGTATATGTTAAATATATTTATACTGGATTTCAGGGGAACACAATTTTTATCAATACAAATACTTTTGCCAGTAGCTTATTTAGAAGGACATTGAAATATAAAGGCGCCAGCCATTTGAACTACAGTAAAATGTGACTTTGGTTTTTCTGTGAGGTTTTAAAATTAACTGAAACGTTTACAAAACAATGGGACTTTTACATGTGAATTTTTTCCCCTACAGACGACATGTTGCCTATACTCAACATTCACAAAATGTTATAGCCTCTTGGGCAGAAAAAATATATATTTGTAAAAGTTGTAGACAATTTAAAATTCTTATAGGAAACATCTTAATAACATATTGTGTATCAATTAATCATCACAATGAATATATATTCATGGGAAAAGATAGGCAGGGCCTTGTAAAGTTTTTTTCTTTTTGAGGACTGCTCAGAAAACTAAAGCTGATGTATAGGTAGTCCTCGACTTATGACCACAATTGAGCCCATAATTTCTGTTGCTAAGTGAGACAGTTGTTAAGTGAGCTTTGCCCCACTTTATGACCTTTCTTGCCCCAGTTGTTAAGTACATCACTGCAGTTGTTAAATTAGTAACATGTTTGTTAAGGGAATCTGTCTTCCCCATGAACTTTCCTTGTCAGAAGGTCACAAAAGGTGATCACATGACCGTCATGTGATCACTGCAACCATCATAAATATGAGTCAGTTGCCAAGTATCTGAATTTTGATCATGTGACCACAGGGAGGGTGCAATGGTCTTAAATGTGAAAAACAGTCATAAGTCACTTTTTTCAGTGCTGTTGTAATTTTGAACTGTCACTAAGTGAATTGTTATAAGTCATAGACTAGGGGTAGACAATCTTGGCTCCTTTATGACTCATGCTGACTCAGGAATTCTCGGAGTTGAAGTCCATGACTCATAAAAGAGCCGAAGTTGTCTACCCCCGTCATAGACTATCTATAATTGACAAAAAACCTTTATGAAAATTGACTTTGTAATCATTTATTCAGCAAAAAAAAATCACAGTTATATTACTGGTTTTTTTTTGTTGTTTGTTTGTTTTTCCCCTTTGGCAAAAACTACTACAAAAGTGGGTGTTTTTGTAACTTGTCTACCAGAGTCTGTCATCAACTAAGACAAATTTTTTTCCTACATTTTCCTGCAGAACTTTTTCAGCTGTGTGATATTCGATGGGCTTCTTGCAAGCACAGCCCATTTCAAATCACCCCATGGCATCTGAGCTGGATTTAGTTCTGAGCTTTGGCTCCAGTAGGACATTCTAGAATTTTCCATTATTCTTTTTGTTTTTTCCAGATGAAACGTTTAGGATCACTTGTCATGATCATTTTACTGGAATGTTTAGGGTTACTGTTGTGTTACAATATTCACTTTCAGTTGAGCTAAAGCAGTGTTTCTCAACCTTGACAATTTTAAGGCATGTGGACTTCAACTAAAGTCTTTGGACAGATGGTCTCACCTTATCTTCAAGCACTGTTATAGGGTAGCATTCACAGAACTATATACAATTTTACCCAGAGTCAGATTTTTAAGCAATACATTTGTTTATTACAGCAGCAAAAAAGCTTGCAGGTGTCTGTGAGTTGATAGGGCTTGAAAAGGACATTTGTGCAAGGTTAGAAAAGAAAAAGAAAAAAAAAAACCAGGGCAAACATATGCTGCCCAGAAAAGCCAGCAGCAGAAAACTCTCTTTTGGTTTGTAATATGTGCAGCCTCTGATGAAGACCTACAATAAATTACAGAAGATTCAAATCCACGATATTGTGGATTAGACCCAGGCATTGAATTCAATTTCCAAAAAAGGCCTGGAGCACATAAGACTAGCAGATGCAATACTTGTCCGCAACTCTTTCAATCAGCAGCAACTTTTCTGGTTGAATATGGCAGATCACAATAAAAGTGCACAATCCCAGGATACTGTGCAGTTGTTTTAAAGCAGTGGTTCTCAACCTTTTTCAGGTTGAGACCCCACTTGCACCGCCCATGCGCGGAGCGACCCCGACCCGTACGCACGCGCACGCAACGGCCTGAACCGTGCATGCGCGTCGTGCGCACGACAAAAAAACCCCAAACAAAATGGCGGACCACGACGGGCCGATCCACGCATGCACGGCGCGCGCGCGCGCGATGGTCTGAACCGCGCATGCGCGGCGCACGTGCGACGGAAAAAAACAAAAAAAAACACAAAATGGCGGACTGCGACGGGCCGATCCGCGCATGCACGGCATGCGCACGACGGCCTGAACTGCGCATGCGCGGCACGCGCGCGACGAAAAAAAATGGCGGACCGCGGTGTCTGGCGACCCCCACGAAACGGTCGTTCAACCCCAAATGGGGTCGCGACCCATAGGTTGAGAACCGCTGTTTTAAAGAATTGTGGACAGAGAATGTGTTTTGTGCCCCTGCATGCTCCAAAGTATCTTTCCAAAATTATTTCAACAATTGCACTGCCAGCCATGGATAGATTTCTTTTTAAAAAAATCGAAGCATAAAGTAAAACTCCAGCACATAATTCATCTGATGGAGATTAAATCCAGGATACCAGCAGTCTTCTCTGCTGATTTATGAGGGATTAAATTAATTCACAAAATATTTAACTGAGAGTCAACAGGAAGGAATGCTATCTCTCCAGTTAAAATAGCTTCCTTCAACATTCTTCCCATTATATGCATTTTGCATAACTTTGCTCATAGCAAAAAATAAATGGTAAAGGTATTTATTCCACTATGAAGTAGAGAGTTGGTCTCTGACAGAAGGCCACCTGAAGAGACTATAATCATTTGAAATGTGGATTTACAGGCGGCTGTTACGTATAAGCTGGGCTGACAAGATCAGAAATGAGGAGGTGATAAGCCACCTGGGAAAGCCAAGGGAAATCATCAAAACAATTAAAAAACAAAAATTAGAATATTTCGGACATGTGATGCGACACCCAGAAAAATACGGCATACTCCATTTAATCCTCCAGGGAAAGATTGAAGGCAAACGAGGTCCAGGCAGAAGAAGAACATCATGGCTTCAAAATGTAAGGGATTGATTTGGACAAAACTTAGCAGCACTTTTTCGTGCGGCTGCTGATAAAAACAGAATCGTCACTGATAATGGTTATGGAAGAAGAAGGAGGAGGAGGAGGAGGAGGAAGGAGAAGGAGAAGAAGAAGTAGTAGTAGTAGTTAGCTGAAGATGGGCTCCAGCATAAGTCCAAAAGCTCAGAAGAGTAAATCTCTGGTCCTGGTGACCGACCCAGGTTGAATCTTACAACATTATCCTGGGACACGTATATCTGGCTTCATTCGGTAAAGGTATTTGTATGTAATAGGACAGGACTGCTTTCAGTTTCATGATTCAACTGGAAAAAGAAAGGAATTTGCTTTTCCTTTCTTCAAACTTCTTTCAGTGACAGTGAATATTGGCTTCTTGCAATTAATACCACAGGCCAAATATACATAAATGCAATAAAATAAAGAGAATAGTAAGGTTGAAAAAAAACCATATGCACTTTTATAATTTAGCATTATGGTTTGCTCTTTTTTATTTAAAATGTTGAAGTGGGTTGCAAGGGATTCACTCCTTTTTAAAAGAAGGGGCGTTGTCTTACCTGAACACCTTTTCTCAGTATGGAGATGGAGAATCCACCAATGGGTTTTCTCTGTCTGCCTGCTCTTGAGACCAAGTAGCCAAACTTGACATGCTCCCTCTTGCTAGGAGATCCAGTCTTGATGAGGGCAAAAGTGGCTGATGCAAGGACGAGGTGTTGGCTCTCAATTCCCTAATAATGGCCTAACTGACCATAGGGTGGGTGTGGATTCCCCATCTCCGTACTGAGAAAAGGCGTTCAAGTAAGACAACGCCCCTTCTCCAGTACAGGAGATGGAAAATCCACCAATGGGACTTACCAAAGCCTCACTGTCCTGATGGGTGGGAAACAGGTAAGGCCGAATCTACGTCCCTGGAGACCACTTGCTGGAAGACCCTCCGACCAAAGGAGGCGCCCGCTGAAGCAAAGCGATCAATCCTATAATGACGTATAAAAGGGGAGGGCGATGACCATGTTGCAGCCCTACAAATCTCTCTGATGGATGCCTGAGTGGCCCATGCCGCAGATGTGGCAGCGCTGCGAGTGGAATGGGCCGTGATATGATTTGGAGTCGGTAAGGAGGAAGATTGGTACGCCTCCCCAATACAGGACCTAATCCACCTGCCGATAGTGCCAGCAGATACCTTCTGTCCCAGGGAAGCCGGACGGAAGGAAACAAAAAGGGCCTCAGATCTGCGAAAAGGTTCTGTAACGCCGCAGGGCCCTGTGAACGTCCAACGTGTGCCACTGCCGCTCCAAGTCATGGGAGGGATCAGGACAAAAGTCAGGCAAGATGACTTCCTGTGCCCTACAGAAAGGTGAATTGACCTTGGGCACGAAGGCGGAATCCAACCTGATGTAAGGATATGTGATGTGGGGGGAATCCTCCATGGAGGAGAGTGGAAGACATTCATTAGATCGGCAAACTAGGGTCTCTGCAGCTAGTATGGGGCCACGAGAATCACTTCCGCCTGCTCCTGAAGCAGTTTGAGGATGGTCGCCAGAATGAGGGGAAGGGGAGGGAAGGCATAAAGAAGACCCTGTGGCCACGGAGTCCGCCGGGCATCCGTCCCCTCTGCCCCCGGAAGATAATAACGGGAAAAGTACCTGGGGAGTTGGGCATTGCTCGACGATGCAAACAGGTTGATAACCGGATGGCCGAACCTGCTGAATATTTCGGAAAAAAGATCCGGATGTAGTCCCCATTCTGAGGGGCTATTGTGGAGCGACCAGGAAAGTCCGCCTGCCAGTTCTTGACCCCCGAGATGTGTTCGGCCTTGAGAGAGGCTGGGTTGGACTCTGCCCAGGATCCTAGTAACCGGGCCTCAGACATAAGGGACTTGGATCTGGAGCCCCCCCTGCCGATTCATGTGGGCCTTGGATGCCACGTTGTCCGTGAGGATTAATATGTGACGTCCTCTGATCCAGTGTCAGAACTGACGGAGAGCCAAGTGAACGGCCCTGAATTCCAGCCAATTGATGTTGTGTCTCAAGTCAATGACCCTGCGTAAACTGAGACTGAAGGTGGGCTCCCCAACTGAAGAGGCTGGCGTCCGTCGTGATGGTGAGGCGGTCCGGCTCCTTGAAAGGAGACCCCTTGGCTACCGCTTGTGAGAACCACCAGCGTAGAGACCTGAGGGTTTGGACCGGGAGCCTCACCTGCTGGCTGGATGCGCTGACATTCAACTGCTGGAATGGAAGAAGGAACCATTGGAGCTCCCGCAGGTGGATTCTGGCCCAGGAAACAATGGCTATGCAGTTTTTGGTGACTATGATGGCTCCCAGGTGCAGGAGCCTGGATGAGGGAACCGTCTTGCTCTTTCGGAAATTCATCAAGAACTCGTGCTGCTGGAAGACCCGAATAGTTAGTTGCAGGTCCGACTGGGCCGCCTGGAAGGAGGACGCTTGGATCAGAATATCGTCCAGATAACATTGGATGCGTACCGGTACCTTCAGCAAGTAGGTGGCCAGAACAGCCAGGATCTTGGTGAACACCCTGGGTGCCGAGGAAAGGCCGAACGGAAGGGCCTTGTACTGGAAGTGGCGGTCCCTGTAACAGAACCTGAGGAACTGCTGGTGTTCTGGATGGATGGGGATGTGGAGATACGCTTCCGTGAGGTCTATTGACACCAGGAAGTCTCCTTGTCTGATGCCTCCCAGAATGGACTGGAGGGATTGCATTTTGAACTTTTTGTATGCAATGTAATAGTTCAGACCCTTGAGGGCTAGAATTGCCCTCCATCCCATTGAGGTCTTGGGAACCACCAAGAGGATGGAGTAGAATCCCCTGCCTATGTGGTCCAGCAGAATCGGTTCTATGGCTTGAATCTCTAGGAGATGTTGAATGGCCTCCTGCATAAGTCTCGGATCCCGAGAGGAAGAACAGGAGATGAAGCGACCTGGGGGACTGGCCAGAAATTCCAGGGACAGTCCGAACTGGATTGTTTGTAAGACCCAGGCATCCGTGGATGTGAGTTCCCACTGATGGAAGAAGTGGGCAAGTCTTCCCCCAATGGGGAGTGTGGTGTGAGAGTCCTTGGACTTCCTGAAGGGACGTCCTGCCCCTCGAAATGGCCTCTTAGATTGGTTCTGCTGTCTGGGGCGAAAGCCTGGTCTATCGTACGGACGGTCATATGGCCTGTCCTGCCAGGGTGTGTATGAACGGGAGGGCTGGGTCGCTGCTGAACCTGCTGCTGTCCGAAGGGACTGCCTGCGGAAATATGGAGTGACACGTTTGTTGGACCGTTTATTAAGGTGTGCCATGACCTTCCGTTTATCCTTGTTCTCGACAAGGTACGGATTCAGTACCTCCCCAAAGAGATTGTTGCCCAGATATGGGGCAGTGGCGAGACGCCATTTGGCTTTGGCGTCGGCCTGCCAGTGTTTCAGCCCTAGCATCCTTCTGGTTGTGATGTTGGAGGCTAGGGACCTGGAAGCAAAGTTGGCCGACTGAAGAGCCACATCCGCGGCATACTCAGTTGCAGCCACCATTTTACTTAGGTCCTGGTGAGTCCGAATGTCCCCAGAAGGGACTCTGGCCTGTAGTTGGCGCAGCCATAAGAGGGTGGTCCTGACCAAAAGATGCACAGGTGGCTGTTTTGATTGCCCATGCCGCTGATTGATGAGTCCTACAGAAAGTCTTTCTCACTTCTTGTCGCCCGCTTTAAGTGCCTCAGACATATCCCCAGTGACCGCAGTCTGGGATACCAGTGGGGTCCTGGCCTCGTCCACCTTGGGGACCTCAAGGGCCTCACTTAAGTCTGTAGAGGTACCAAAGATCTTTTTATCCAACCTGCTTATGGAAGAAAATGAGGAAGGGGAGACCCATTGCTTTTTGATCCCCTTGAGAAGTATAGAAGAACAGGGAACGTAGTGCTGGGCTGCCACTGTTTCAAGGAATATTGGATTTGGACTGAAATCCGATGTGGCTTGCGGCTGAGGGGACTGATCTGACCCAATATTTACTGTTGAGGAGGGTTCAGGGGGGAGTTCCTCCTCCTCTGAAAGATTGAAGTCCAGTTGGTCCTCACCCTGTGGAGATTAGTATCCGCTCATTGAGGAGTGTGCGGGAGATGTGGGCTCCTGAAACATAGGGATCCCTGCAGGAGGAACATAAGGCGGTGCAGCTGATGTGGATGCCCCCTGTCCAGGTGGATGGAAAGATCGTTCTGCTAGAGCGCGGTCCACCACCTTGGATAACAGGGCCTCCATTCGTCCATCGAAGAAAATATCTCCAAGGTCAGGACCCCTGAGCCCTGCTGCAGTTGGAGTAAAGGTAGCCTCAGGTGCTGAACCTGAGGTAAGTGAGGGATTAGTAGCTGTATTGCTGAACTAGAGCCGAAGGTATAATGGGAGCTTCTGTCAGAGACTGCACGCCCTGAGCTGAGGTCGAAGGACCTAAAGGAAGGTCAAACTCAGGGGCCGCCACTTGGTCCATCTCTAATCCTGCCTGCCTCTGCGCTCTGCAGAGCTCCTTCTCCAGAGCCTGGTGCTTACGGCTGGCATGCTTTTCCACCAACTTGGAGTTTTTCCTGAGAGTGCCCGTAGCCTTGGTTGTGGGCTTGCCTGCTCCCTCCGATTTGGAGGTGGTCTGTAACGAGAGGATGGGGAAGCTGTGCACATGGGTTGAGGCCCAGTGGAGTCCTCCATCCTAGGTTGAGCTGTCTCAGGGAAACTGAGGCGAAGCTCTGGCAGGCAAGCAGTTGGCGGAAGCGAAATTGGAGCAAGTAACGAGGACTGCTCCCCTGACCACCTGACCAAAAAGGCAACTCTATCTGGGCTTGGTCACGGCAATGGCAGCTGATGCCGAAGGCACGGTTGGGGACCTGCTCTGGGCTCCGCCCGAAGGCCTTAGGTGGCCAGTCAAAGTGCACCAGAGGGCCCAATGAAGGGCGCAGAGGGCCTGAATAGAGGTCAGGCAAAGAAAGATGAGGATCAATAGAAGCTTGATTAATTTAGTGTATACTGTATAATATTACGAAACAAACGTCCCTCAAAAATCACTCAGGCCAAAAAAAAAAAAAAAAGAAAGAAAAAAATAGAAAAAAAAAATAGAAAAAAATCACTCAGGCCTTTGTGACTACAAGGCTCTGGCCTGATGAGGTCTAAATTTTCCTGTCACTTTCCTCTCTCTCTCTCTCTCTTTTTCTTTCCTCTAACTTTCTCTTTCTGTCTCTTTTATCCTCTTTCCTCTTTATCTTCTTTCTTTCCTCTTTCCTTTCTCTTCTTTCTCTTTCCTTTCTCATTTTTTGTCTCTTTCCTCTCCCCTTCTTTCTTTCTCTCTCCCTCTTTCCCTCTTTTTCCTCTTTCCTCTTTCTCTTTCCTCTAACTTTCTCTCTTTCCTCTTTTTCTTCTCTTTCTCTTCCCTCTTTTTTCCTCTCTTTCTTTCCTTTCTCTTTCCTCTTTCTCTCTTTCTTCTAACTTTCTCTTTCCTCTTTCTTTCCTCTCTTTCTTTCCTTTCTCTTATTTCTCTTTCTCTTTCCTCTAACTTTCTCTCTTTCCTCTCTCTCTTCTCTTTCTCTTTCCTCTTTTTTCCTCTCTTTCTTTCCTTTCTCTTTCCTTTCTCTTATTTCTCTTTCTTTCTCTCTTTCCTCTAACTTTCTCTTTCTTCCCTCTTTTCTCAATTTTTTTTCTCTTTCCTCTTTTTCTCTTTCCTCTCCCCCCTCTTTCTTTCTCTTTCCTCTCCCTCTTTCTCTCTCTCTCTCCCTCTTTCCTTTTTCTCTTTCCTCTCTCTTTCCTCTAACTTTATTTTTCCTCTCTCTCTCTTCTCTTTCCTTTTTCTCTTTCCTCTTTCTCTTATTTCTCTTTCTTTCTCTCTTCCCTCTAACTTTCTCTTTCTTCCCTCTCTTTTCTCAATCTTTTTTCTCTTTCCTCTTTTTCTCTTTCCTCTCCCCCCTCTTTCTTTCTTTCTCTTTCCTCTCCCTCTTTCTCTCTCTCTCCCTCTTTCCTTTTTCTCTTTCCTCTCTTTTTCCTCTAACTTTATTTTTCCTCTCTCTCTCTTCTCTTTCCTCTTTCTCTTTCCTCTTTCTCTTATTTCTCTTTCTTTCTCTCTTCCCTCTAACTTTCTCTTTCTTCCCTCTCTTTTCTCAATCTTTTTTCTCTTTCCTCTTTTTCTCTTTCCTCTCCCCCCTCTTTCTTTCTTTCTCTTTCCTCTCCCTCTTTCTCTCTCTCTCTCTCTCCCTCTTTCCTTTTTCTCTTTCCTCTCTCTTTTTCCTCTAACTTTATTTTTCCTCTCTCTCTCTTCTCTTTCCTCTTTCTCTTTCCTCTTTCTCTTATTTCTCTTTCTTTCTCTCTTCCCTCTAACTTTCTCTTTCTTCCCTCTCTTTTCTCAATCTTTTTTCTCTTTCCTCTTTTTCTCTTTCCTCTCCCCCTCTTTCTTTCTTTCTCTTTCCTCTCCCTCTTTCTCTCTCTCTCTCCCTCTTTCTTTTTTCTCTTTCCTCTTTCTCTCTTTCCTCTAACTTTATTTTTCCTCTCTCTCTCTTCTCTTTCTCTTTCCTCTTTCTCTTTCCTCTTTCTCTTATTTCTCTTTCTTTCTCTCTTTCCTCTAACTTTCTCTTTCTTTCCTCTTTTCTCAATCTTTTTTCTTTCCTTTTTCTCTTTCCTCTCCCCCTCTCTCTTTCTTTCTCTTTCCTCTCTCTCTTTCTTTCTCTCTCTCTCCCTCTTTCCTCTTTCCTCTTTCTCTTTTTCCTCTAACTTTCTTTTTCCTCTCTCTCTCTCTCTCTCTTCCTCTTCCTCTTCTCTTCTCTTCCTTTCCTCTTTCTCTTTTTCCTCTTTCTCTCTCTCTCCCTCTCCCTCCAGGTGAAGAGAGAGAGAGAGCGAAAGGCAGACAGTGCCAAACGGACAGGGAGGGGGAGCAGGATGGGAGACAGCAGTTCCCAGCCGCCCCCCCCGCATCTTCAGCCGAACGGGCGGCGAGGACGAGCAGGATGGAAGGCAGCAGCTCCCAGCCACCCCCTCCCAAGTCCTCAGCCAAACAGATGGGGAGGGGAGCAGGACAGCAGGCAGCAGTTCCCAGCCATCCCTCCACGTCCTCAGCCAAACAGATGGGGAGGGGAGCAGGACAGCAGGCAGCAGTTCCCAGCCGCCCCCCCACGTCCTTAGCCAAACAGATGGGGAGGGGAGCAGGACAGATGGCAGCAGTTCGCAGCCGCCCATCTTCAGCAGAACGGGCGGCGAGGGCGAGCAGGACAGGAGGCAGCGGCTCCCAGCCACCCCCCATGTCCTCAGCCAAACAGATGGGGAGGGGAGCAGGACAGCAGGCAGCAGTTCCCAGCCGTCCCCCCATCTTCAGCAGAATGGGCGGCGAGGGCGAGCAGGACGGGAGGCAGCGGCTCCCAGCCGCCCCCCCACGTCCTCAGCCAAACAGATGGGGAGGGGAGCAGGATGGCAGGCAGCAGTTCCCAGCCGCCCCCCCATCTTCAGCAGAATGGGTGGCGAGGGCGAGCAGGATGGGAGGCAGTGGCTCCCAGCCGCCCCTCCCACGTCCTCAGCCAAACAGATGGGGAGGGGAGCAGGACGGACGGCAGGCAGCCAGCCTGGCTTGCCTCTGGCCTCGGTCCGTCTCTTTGCTGCTGCGCCTGCTGCTGGGAAAAATGCCCCGGCAGAAGCTGCCTCTGCCCAAAGGCTGGGAGGAAGCTCGCAACTATATCGATCACGCCACCAAAACTACCAGCTGGGTCACCACGCGTGACAGGTGAGGAAGGACGGAACGGAGGAGGCTGAGCCAGTGGGCTGGGGAGGAGCCTTACGGGAACGCCGGTGGCCACAGGGTGTTTTGTAGCCAGTGGGCCGGTTGCGAAATTGCACAAAATGGGGGCAGGGTGTTCTGGGGCTGCTGGGGTGTCTGGTGGCCAAGCAGAGGAAGCTCAGCAGCACCCAGAGACAAAACTTACTGTTTTTGCTTGTTCTCTCTCTTGCTTTCTGCTGCTTGTTCTCTCTTGCTTTCTGCTGCTTGTTCTCTGTCTTGCAGAACGGGTGGCGAGGGCGAGCTCAGAAACCGAAACTTCCTTAGTTTATATTGGCTTTCGAACGCCAATAGAATAGAGTCTCTTGAACAGACTCTATTCTATTGGCTTTCAAAAGCCAATAGAATAAGCGGGAGTAGCATAACTAAGGAAAAGGGGGAAAAATGGCGGACTGCGTTGTTTGGCGACCCCCGTGAAATGGTCGTTCGACCCCAAATGGGGTCATGACCCACAGGTTGAGAACGGCTGATCTAGAAGATCAGATTGGCTCTAATATGACACAACATGCAGCAAATTGTAACATGCCACAACAGCAGTGTGCTCCATCCAAGAATATAAAGTTTATAATCAGTTAAATTTACTATAGAAACATTTTATTATAAACATAGATCAGATAGATCAGTTAAAGTGATTAACAATACTAAGCCATATAGCATATTAAGGCAACCTGCCTTGTCTGGTTGCCCAAACCCACAGATGTACATTTGCAATATAAAATTACTCTAAAACAAGACAAAATAAAAATTGTGATTAGGTAACAGTTCAATAGCTGGTTGACAAAGATGTCCTTTATGTTATCCTATGTTCCCCTCTACATGTGATCACATAACATTTTGTAACATTCTCTGCTAATAAAGTCATTTTTGTCTAAAAGCAGTAGAGAAACATTGAAATGCCCTAATCTGGTGATACAACAGGAAACATTTGATGTCTCTGGTGCAGTAATCCCTACAGAAGGTACAGCAGAGTAAAACATGAGTAGTATTTTCTATCATATCCAATCCATAAATGTAGATAAATTCCTTACATGGACTGTTTTAGAGTCTGTTCTGTGGGACAAATGAAGGAAGCACACCACTTTTAGTATATTATTCATACTATTTTATTTTAGTAGATACTTTCCTATACAGTATTTAGGAAATAGAAGAAAGGAGGTACAACTGGCAGGAAGAATGTAAACCTCTAGCTTCTTCTGTTTGTTAGTCTAGCTTTTGTTGAGCTATATTGTAAATTCATTGCTTTAATACACTTACTCATGTCTGAAAGAAAATAACAATTCTAGGAAGAGGCCAAGGAAATGAAATTTTAGAAGTATGGCTTGTTTCCACCTAGACTGAAAACTATAATAGCATTGGAAAATATGCGTGAGACCAAATTTGCTGAGAAATATGTGTTCTTTAGCCAATAGCTGGCAACTATTAGCCAATGTTGCTTCCACCTGTTAAAGATCAACCAATCATGCAGTATTTGAGATATATTTATATCCATGGAACAATTGCAGCAGCACAAAGACAGCAAAATTCTTTCCAGCAGTCTGTGATACAAAGTGTTCTCCAAGCTTCCATTTATGAAAATATCTTGAAAGCAGGCACCCTTTCTTTGATTTGTAAAGACTTTTTGGACCCAAAGTGGAAGTCCAAGAGATCTAAGCTACAGAGGAGAAAATGTAGTGTTTGAAGAAGTGAAGTCTAGGATGAGGATCTGATAGGGGACAGGATAAGATTAATAGCGCATCTCACATTGTGTACCCTATTATGAAAAAAATCCCCAGAAATCTTACAACTGAATAATTACTACAACAGAACCCAGGGCATTTTCTGTCCTCAATTGAAAAGAAGAAAGAATATGCACATACATCACATTGTTCCTTGTTGTATTTGTGGATCAAAGAGGGAAAATAAATATTTGGCTTTATCACAGTGATTTCCAACTGTTACTTAAGGAGCTGAGTTGTGCTTAGGTGCTCACAACGGTTTAGAAACAACCTGATAGCAAGTATAAAAGCTATGTGGGGGGGGCTCAACAAAGAGCAGAAATACTATTAAGCTGACATTGTGTGATGACACAATGCTTTGTTCTCTATTCCTCAAAGACTGGAGAAATTTATAAGAAGTTGAGTGTGTTCGGGGAGGAAGGATACTGACTAAAAAGATACAGGCCCTCCTTTCCTAAGTTGATGAAAGATGTTTTCAGGAGGAAAACATCAGACAGGATTCCATTCTGATATTTTTCTCTATTCAGTAGTCATTTGAGGACTATGTTTACTTATGGGTATGTTCATTTCACTGCTTATACAGTGGGACCTTTTTGGCAATGAGGAGGGGAGGCATTACTAACACAAAGTGAACACTTTAATAGGTTGCAATCTAAACTGAGATAAACCAGTTACAAGCTTCATCTAAAGCCAGGGATGGATATCCTTTCTAGAATAATCTATTTCCATAACCCTGCCCTTTGAGACATGAACACAAACACAAAACCAAGACAAGCCTGTCTAACTTAGGTGATTCCTATAGCCCAGCGGTTCTCAACCTGTGGGTCGCGACCCCATTTGGGGTCGAACGACCATTTCACGGGGGTCGCCAAGCACCGCAGTCCGCCTTTTTTTTCCGGTCGGCCATTTTTTTTTGGCCGGCCATTTTTTTCCCTATCGCAATGCGGGCCGTCGCGCCGCGCATGCACGATGCGCCCCGTCACGCCGCGCATGCGCGGTGCGGGCCCGCCATATTTTTTTTGGTCGGCCATTTTTTTTGGTCGGCCATTTTTTCCCCTATCGCGATGTGGGCGTCGCGCCGCGCATGCAGGCCGTCGCGTCGCGCATGCGTGATGTGCCCTGTCGCACATGCATGATGCGCCCCATCGCGCCGCACATGCACGACGCGCCCCGTCGCGCCGCGCATGCGCGATGCGGGCCGGGTCGAGCCCTGGAAAAGGTTGAGAACCGTTGCTATAGCCTTTAACAGGGTGAAATGGTGGACCATAGGACAACATATTTTGAACCACGGTACTTCAAATGAACTAATTTACTTCAAAAAATATGGGACTTGTGTTTTCCATGGAATTGAAATTTGGTACATTTTATAAAACATTTTATGACATAAGCATCACAAAGATAGAAAACATAATGCAAAATACAAGCCATAAAACATTTCCTGTGCTGATGTTCAACTATGCTATACAGTTCAACATGAGCTATTTTCAAGGCAGATACATCTCTACTTTTCCAGTGAAGACAGTACTTTAGAAACTATCATTGCTGAAGGCACTGAGGAATCTGATAAGAAAATATCTCTGAAACAATGACCCTATGGGACATAGGTTATCTAGTATGTTTATAAACTTAGCATATGACATGGGCAGAAAAAGCTACCCATCTATAATCAGTGTACTAGATACTTATGGCTATCAGCTTCAAGCAAACACAGCTGTAGCCTAGTCAACAGTTTGTACTTATCATCCATTCTTCAGTGTTGTGAGTGTTATGCATTTCCAGCTTTTACAAGGCTTATAACTCTTCTTCATGCCACAGAATCCTCCTCCTTTAAAGATGCAGAATGTGGCATTTCCATGACATTTAAATTAGGCAGGTGAATCGGCTGCATGACCTTAATCTGATTTTTCTGATGTCTTAGAAACCCTTTATAACTACAGTTTTTATCTGTTCCCTCATTATACCAAGCATGCATACATAGGACAAAACACAGAATAATTATAACTGTGTGGCAAGTTAATCAGTATTGCTTAGAAGGGCAGAGGTGGTCCATGGAAAACAATACCATATATTTCTCAGTAAAACTGGATTAGGAAATAGACAAGTCCACTGGGCACTCCTCTCATACCTCACCCCATCCTAGTAGCTGAGATGTGAAGAAAAATGCATGTGCATTTTTAGTGCAATGGCATCTTCTTTTCTAATCTCATTAATGGCTTACTTATCAGTGGCTAATGAAAGGCACATAATTAAAATTCCAAATTAAAACAAAAACAAAAACAAAAAATAACCCAGCAGATTGCTATAGGGAGGAGATCAGAAGACTGCTCGGACAAAATAAAGGCAGAATAAAAGGACTAATTAGTGTACAAATTTCCCTCCTTGAAAATATTCAGTATTCTCCAATGCATTAATAGTCTGCTTTATAGCACATACTCTGCCACAAAGCTCTGGGTTCTCAGGAGATGATCAAATATTCAGTTCTGTTATTTTTTCTTTCCCTTTCATTCATAAAGCAAACTTCTTAGGTTTGTTTTCAGCCATACAAGTATGCAGTATTCACTTAAGGAAGTGAAACATTCTTTCCTCCTGCTTTATCTTCCTTCTTTGGCTGTAAAGGGAGAAGAACATAGCTGAAATGTATCTCTATTTTTGCCAGCATCTCTGGGTTAACTCTAATATCTACTTGATACGTGTTCAATTTAAGTTCACGGCTTTCTGAATGTACAGTTTTGCCAATAATCACTTCCCTATTTAGAATTAGGGTGTTAACTACACCTGGCTAGCAATTTCTCAAGCCTACAGGACATTTTCTTTCTTGGTGTTCCTCTGTCTGGAACATGATCCCACCAAAATGTATCTCTCCCCCTCTAGACAGAATTCCCTTCCTGTACTGAGCTCTTCACCTCTTTACTGTTCTTGGGCTTTCCGGAACACTTCAACTTTTTTCTTCTGGGCCATCTTGGATTCATTCAGTAGTCTTGCGTCTGCTCTGGAACAAGCATTTCTAAAGATGCCTAATCTGGCATAGTTCAAATCAACTCCAGCCATATGGAGCCTTGACTTATGATTGCAACTTAAAACCGCAATTCTGAGAATCAATTCTTACAAATCTGTTGAAGTTTAGAGTCTTACTCAAGTAATTAGGGCCAAAGATTTTGAGACCTGTGGTAGACCTGTGAATATTTGAGGAATTTTCAGAAACAATATGGGTGCCTTAAGTCTTCTATTTTTCCCTGGCTTAGGGCCCAAGCCATTTGTAAAGTGGTTTTAATCTTGATCATTATAATAACAGATTTCGTGAGTCTGAGTGTGATTCCGATAGGCTGTTTGTGTGTGTGAGATTGCACATTCTATAAGTTATCGAGAAGCAGCTGCAAAGGCTATAATGAAGCTGTAAGTGAACAAGGAACACATTAATCACACATCGAGCCATCTTTAAGCCAGCTGCTTAGGAAAAGAAAAGGCTTTTCTGTATACATCTTTCACTCTCCTTTCCACAAATATATTTAACCAAATAGGAAGCATTTGTTTTAACACACTAATACTTTTCCATCTTCCATTACACTTTCCAGGAACCTGCAATAATCACTGTGCAGTTTAGTTCACTGATAAAGTACAGTTTAATCATTCAGGGTCATTCATCTCAGCACAATCACAGGTAAGTCAAGATACTCCTGGTATCTGTTGCTTGAACTATTAGTCACTGATGAGTTATTAGCAACTTCTGCATACGTGGCCCATTAAACCAACTAGTGAACTGTCAAGCAAGAGGCTCCATTTCTAGTTATTTAGTAGTCTCCGAAGTGCATGGGGGGGGGGAGAGAAAGTCTTGAATTAAATTATGAGGTTACTTAGGGATAGGAGAGAGACTACTGAAGCATTAGAGTAGCTGCTTGTAGTCTGAGCCCTGTAATTGATTTTGATGCAGCCTTGCAATCACAATAGTCCATTAGCCCTTTAATTTAGTATTGTGACAAGAACTTTAGAGTGTTGTGGTATCACTGAAAAGAAATTAGAAAATTAAAACAAATTCAGCTGTAGGAAGCAAGTGAAACAAACAGCCACATACTTCTTAGTGGCATAAGTTTTAAAGAATAGATATCTGGATTGCATTTGCCAGATATTAAGGGATTATTGACAATTCCTTTAATTTAAAACAGATAATTGCTTTCTGAAGTACTGGTAGTCCTCGACTTAACAATCATTTGTGTAATGTCAGTCCAAAGTTACCACAATATTAAAAAAGTAACAAACATTTTTCGCATTTACGACCATTGTTTACATCCCCGTGATCACGTGATCAACATTCAAAACTTGGCAATTGGCATCTAATTATGATGTCTTGGGTTCATGTGATCACCTTTTGTGACCTTCTGACAAGCAACTTCAATGCAGAAAAGCCAGATTACTTAACAAATGTGTTACTCATTTCACTGCAGTGATTCACTTAGCAACTATGGCAAGAAAGGTTGTAAAATGTAGCAACTGTCTTGCTAATCAACAGAATTTCTGGGCCCAATTGTGGTTGTAGTTCAAGGAATATCTGTAAGTGAAAAAAAATGTGTGAGACATTTTGTTGTGCAGTAGTAGCATAAAATATTTACCGTACTTTAATGCACTGGCCTGACCTGTATTAAACTCTCGGTCTCAAAAGCTATGTTCTTTTAAAGAGGTTTCTCATATGCATTGCAGTCGAACTGCACTAGGTTTAATAAGTTCAAATTTCTCCTACCACCTCAACTGGAAATTGATTAACTTCTTTTTATTAATCAGGATACACAATTCCAATTTCTCAGTTCATACATGACGAGAAATAATGGTTTGAGAAACCCAGGAAGCAATCAATTGTGTATTCAGTTTGATGATAGAAAGGAAACCAGTTTTGGTTTTTCTGAGAACTGTAATTTAATTAACCACAATGGATGAAAACAAATGTAATTATATAAAGCAAGGTGCAAAAGGGCAGTGTTCAGGTAATTTTTTTAGTTACACCGGAAGCGGTTTATGGTCTCAAAATTTAAAGGACCATCCAGGGGAGGTCATAGACATTTTGGCTTTGTTATGTTTTAAGTGCAGTCTATGAAAAAGGACCTCATACAGTTTGCCTTCTACAGTGCATTTCTCTGGGAATGCATTAAAATAAAGTACAAACTCACACATGCTTCCTCCTTTTCACAGATCTCTTTTAAGTGGACAGATTTTAGCAGCTCACAGTTGCAGGCTTTTAAGTACTCTAGGCAACTCTTGGGCAAAGACTGAAATAAAAAGAGTCATGTGCAATTATATATCCAATTTTCTGCCCAGCTCAGGTGTGGTCACTTTGGGAATTAACCCTTACTTCATAACTGCTCAAGAGTTTTCTGACATTGATTGTGGCATAAACTTTCCCAGTTTTCTTCTTCAGATATATGAAACTGGCAATCAAAAAATAAAGTACTTCAAAGAATTATGTGGGGAAAAACAAGAACAAATGGACTTTAATTAAGATAGCAACAAAAAAGATGTGCTCCTCCTAAATCCTAATTACACTTAAGTAGGCCCATATTACTGTTACATATAAATAGCCAGAATAACCCCATGCACACTGCATACTATCTTGATTTGAGATGCAGAAGAATTACTAATGAATAATAGTAATTATTCATATGATAAATGTGACCATGGATGTTTCTTTTATTCCTGGGTGGAAACAGCTGGATATGGCAGCATTTTAGTTTTTTAATAAATGTTGGTATGCATATGTATTTTAATTATGATATATCTGAATTATGATATATATGTAAAGGAGATGTGTTTTGATCCTTGATGATTCAGCATGGTGTAAATGTACACAGAAATGCGAATGTGCCATTGGTTGCAGAAGGATTTAGTTTTCAATGGTTCTTATCTTCACACTTATTAGAAAGACTTAATCTAGGTAAAAGATAACTGGAACTGGGTTACAGAAAACAGAATCTGAGACCACATTATATACAGATGATGAACATGCATAATAAAACAGGCCAACAATTTTGATTACTATATATATATATATATAGTAATCATCCCTTCCTGGATGTCTTAGTCTACAAGAAATCCAATGGCTCCCTAGGACACACCATCTACCAGAAGAAAACACACACAAACCACTATCTGCACGCACTCTCACACCACCACCCAGCACAGATCAACTCCGTAGCCAAGACATTCATCTCCAGAACCAAATGCCTAGCTGACGAACAACACCTAAAAACCGAACTACACACTCTCACTAATGTACTAACATCCAACGGATTCCAAAGAAATAAGATTTCCAATTTAATCCAAAAAGAAACTCCCACTAAAATCCAAGACAGAGAACAAGAAAACGGCAAAGCCCTCCTCCCATACATAAAAGGCACCACAGACAGGATCAGCAAGATCCTGCACAAACATAACGTTAAGACAGCATTCTGCACAAACAGAAAAATATCCACCATCCTAAGAAACCCTAAAGACAAAATTGAGTTAGAAAATCAAGGAGTTTATGAAATCCCATGTACTGCTTGCCCCACCACATACATCGGACAAACCAATAGAAGAATAAGTGCACGCATTGAAGAACACAAAAACTGGGGTATAAATGCATATAGTGTTACAGAGACTGTTAAAGATTATTGTTCAGTTGAAACTAAATAGTTTTTGTTGAACCTATGGATAGTGAGATAGAAAAGATTCATGGAGGACTGATTTTGTCCATGGTAACTGCAGTGAGACTACACACTGAAAGATCCCAAAATACCCCAAACACAAGTATGGTTGGTGAAGACAACCGGATTTGCAGAAATTGCAAAATTAACTTGTTTGATCATAGAGAAAACAATAAGTACATATATTGGTGACTGGAAACTCTTTATGGACATTCTGCTGAAAATGGAAAAAAATAAACTGGTGGCTTGTGGATTTGATGAATAGAAGGGATAAAATATGGAAGGAAAGGAATTATGAAGTAACCGTAAAGAAAGAGGATAAATGATAAATTTATTTGTTCTTTAACTGCTATAAAGATCGTCAGAATTCAGTATAAATCACTTTCTTAATGTCTCAAATACAAGAGTATGTGTCAAAGCCAGTTCACACATTATGCCAAGAGTCCTCAGGTACTGAGGAATGAAGTTATAAAAAATGAAATAATGCATAGGTCCGTGTGAACCATCCTATAGTCCTCAACCATTTGAGTTTATCTCTGATTTATACCTTTGCCATGCCATGGCTGCGTATGCAAAGGTCATTTTTAATAATTTTTATTTTTCATATTGGGGACCACTTATTGTGCCAGCTTAAGGAACAACCCTTGTAGAAGGTTTCTAAGACAGAACATCTCCATCAATGTCATTTACAAATTGAACTAGCTTTTTGTATTCCTGGCACTAACAAATAATAAAGATATTTTTAATTTTTTTATGATATGTTTTTATTGTACATATGCCCAGAGTCACATTTCTGAGATGGTGGCTATATGAATATGATGGATAAATGAATGAATAATCATCAAACATTGCAATAAAATAAAAAAGTATGATAATTATCTTATTTCACTGATTCAAGAACTGTAGATAATGTCCTAAAAATCTGGAATTCTCATACTCAATTAGGCCATTTTAAATTTTTTTTAACACCTTCTATTATTTTTGGTAAGAAAAATACAGGAGGATACTGTGAAAACTTTCAGTACTGGTGACACCCCTGGTATAAGAGCTCGAAAGAGAGGAGGGAGGATGGGGTCTAAGGAACAGCAGTCTTAACTAAGGGTACACTCAGTCTTATCATGGATAAATCCTTACATGACTTATGGGCTTTACAATCTATTCTATTCTTCTATGTTTTCAATTTCCTGCAGTTGAAAGCATGCAAGGAACAGTTTGAAAAAGCATAACAAATGAAAGAGGACCAGCAGTTGTAAGGGCAGCAATATTGTCAACATATGGAGGACCAAAAGATGGGGTGGGGAGGGAGAACAGAGGGAGAATTAAGGAGGGCCGGCTGAGGACAGAAATAAAAGCACACTAACTGGCAATTCCGTGTCTTGGTATTACCAGCCTGCTGAGAGCAATTACAATAGCACAGACAGGACTTGCTTTATTGTGACCTTACTGAATTAACTTTGAGGGCAGGGGGGGAAAAAACACACTCAGTGATTCAGCAGGGAATTTATTACAAAATTTTAATGCCAACTTAAATTTGATCCAAAGGCCTCAATATTAAAGGTCATCTCCATTGCTATACTACTGGAAACCCTTGGGTCCTTTTTTTTTTTGCTTCCAAGTGCCTCCATTCCTTTCTTCTTGTTTTCTTTCATAAATAAATTTAAAAAAAAATAGGTCAGCATTCTTGCTTCAAGCTCCTTGGCATTTTTATCTGATGTGACAGATCTCCTCATTTTTATTGAGAGGTGTTTTTTTTGGTGGTGGTGGGGGGCTGGGAAACCACAAACAGCTTTACAATCTCTAAAGTATATCTTAATAAATGAGGATACACGTTGTACATATCAGATAGAAACGATAAAGCAAAACATGACACAAGTGATATTTACATTTTAAAACCTCAAAACATGCACAAGTACACTGCTGTAATAAAAAATTTGCAATAAAATGCCAGGGAAAATACAAGGAAAAGGAAAGAAGGAGGAGGATTTTTGTAAGAAACAGGTGAGAAAAGATTTAGGGCAGATCTTCATTTTCAGCTTGATCACTGCCCTGGGTACCCATTTTTTCTTCCGCTACTGAGTTGTTAGATGCTCTGCTAGGCAGCAGTCGCTAACTCTTTATAATCTTCTGGTTGATTGAATGATGGCTTGTTAAGTCCATGAATTATCATTTATCCTAGAAGCTGATGCTCCTTTTTTTTATTTGTAACTAACATATATATTGTCCACTAACTGAATAACATAAATGCATAATACAGACAAAACGTCTGCTAAAATATGAGTAGAGAGGAACAGATAATAAACAGTTTTATATTTACTGAATATCATAAGTACCGCCAATAGCTTGTATGCTGCAATTAAGAAAATATACAAAATCAGCCCAAATTCGATAGAACTGTGGTTCCTGCCTCTGACATTCTATTATTCTGACTTTACCTGTAGTCTTTTTAAGCATGGCAGTTGAATTAGTCTTTTTAATCCACATAATTGTTAGATTATCTTAATAATGTTGAATATTTATTATTTAGCTGCTAAGATTAAGTAAATAATAAGACCCTTATTTTAAGCTTAAAATTCAATCCTATAAATAAAACAACTATAACTGAAAAGGTAGAACTTTCAAATTAATTTAATACAGATGCAATGCTCAGCATTTGATTTTAAAATATTTTAATTTTAACAGAAGGTAGTTGTCTATTAACAGCCTAATCTTTTGTGGCTACTGAATACTTATTGATGGTTCTTAATGGCTTATGTTAGCATTCCTCTGAGATGTTAATCAATCTTGCGCTTTTTTTAAAAAAATTGACATCCATAATGTGTTTACATTAGTCAATACTTCTTAATTGTCAAGCTGTAACAGCAGAAGTTCAATAATAAATCTCTTCAATAAATAACTTCAGATACTAGAATTTTTAAATGTTTCCTCTTCTGAGGAATGGAATATATTGATAACTGCTACTGAGTGAATTGCAGGAACAAAGGAAAATAACTCCATCTTAGAAATACTTCTTAATGCTTAGAATTAAGAGACAAGTTTGGTGCAGATGTAACATTCTGCTGCCGTTAATACTGATTAGGAGATCAATGCTCCCTGCATACTATTTCCAACCTGTATTAAACTCCCTCTCCCATCCCCTTTTAAAGCCAACGAGTTTGGTTTGCAATATCTTATCTGCAGTGATGTTAACCTTAATGTGCCTCACCCAAATCAGAGTTTGCCATCCTACTTCTTCTAGGCCATGCCCCTCTAAGCTTTGGCCTGAACAACACATTTAGAATGTTGAGACTGCTATTTGCTCTTTGAGAAGGAATTGTGAGTCTAGAATGACCCTCAGATTATACACAGGTCTGTCTGAGTCAGTGCCACCCCATCCAGCACCAAAGATGGCATAGTCCTAGAATCAGTAGGCCCCAAACCCGCTCTGTCTTGCCAGGATTCAGCTGAAGCTTGTTGTGCTTCATCCAGGCTCACATAGCCTCCAGCCATTGGGATGTCTACAGCATTTCTTAATTCATCAGGGGGCAGAGATGTATAGCTAAGTATCATCAGCATATTGATAGAGACCTATTCCATGATGCAGTTGAACTCACCAGCAGACTTATGTGGATGTTAAATAGGAGAGAACCCTGAACCCTGTGACACCTTATACAATAGGGGCTGATGATGGGACCTCTCCTCCCCAATCTTCACTGACTGGAATTGACCCTGAAGAAAAGAGGCAAATCAGCACAACACTGTGCTGCCAACGCCAATCCTCTGAGCCAGAAGGATACCATAGTTGATGGTATTAAAAGCTGCTAAGAGATCAAGTAAGGTAAGGATGGATACACAACCCCCATCCTGCCCATGCCAGAGATCATCCAAAAGTGCAACCAGTACTATTTTCATCCCATACCCGGATCTGAATCTTGACTGAGAAGGATACAGATAAATCATTTTATCCAGGAACATCTGAAGCTGTTGTGAAAGTACTCTCTCAAAACACCTTCTCCAAAAAGGAGAAGTTGGATACGGGCAAAAATTATTCCGTATGGTGGGGTCTAGCAATGGCTTTTTCAGAAGGGGATGAAGCAAAGCCATTTTAAGAGATAAAGGAACAACTCCCTCACTCAAAGAATTAATCATTGCTTGACCCTTCTCACAGGACATCTCCTGGGCTGCTTTGACAAGCCAGGAGGGGAATGAATCTAAAGAGCTGGTGGCTGAGGTCTAGTAATGGGATCATCATGAAAAAGATCTGCTTCTTTGCTTATCTGCACAAGGTAGAATCAAGAACCTCCTATAACAACTGACCAGGACAGATAAATTTATTCTAGAGAAGTCAGTTTCTTCATTATGCTGGGGCCCTGTATACCATGAGCTTGAACTGTACCTGGAAACAATCAGTGGTCAATGAAGCACCCACAGAAATCTAGATGGTTAAAGTGCCTCCCAAGTACCAGCATACGGACCACTACATTTCATAAAGGATGAAATTCCAGAGTAGACCTCAAGGGCAACCTCATGGTGTAGCCCAAGTAAGAAGTAATAAGGGTATGAATTACCATTGATAAAGCTTCCTGCTCTGAATAGTCTGCAACTACTAGTGGGCCGGCTCAGGCTGAATAAAGACCTCACATATAAATATAAAGGGCAGCAAAACAAGTAAGGAGGCAGCTCATCAATCTGAGATAGGAATTATTGTGTACTATATACTTTTGCCAATGAGATCTCATGCCAGTTTCTAGCGATCATTTCCATCAGCTGTGAAAGCCTGGAACAGCTTTTATAAAGCAACTAATAAGCAACCATCTCTTCTGTGATTTGGTTTCAATCTAGAATATGCTATTCAACACAGAAGGGTTTAAGTCAGCGGTTCTCAACTTGTGGGTCGCGACCCCATTTGGGGTCGAACAACCATTTCACGGGGGTCGCCAAACAACGCAGTCCGCCATTTTTTCCCCTTTTCCCCTCGGCCGGCGCAGGGGGCACCCCGCATGCGCGGGGTAGCACCGCGCATGCGCGATGCGGGCCGCCGCACCGTGCATGCGCGGTGCAGGTTGGGGTCACGCCGCGCATGCGCAGCGCAGGTCAGGGTCGCGGCCTGCAAAAGGTTGAGAACCGCTGGTTTAAGCAAAGAGCACTGCCTAGCCACTGTTGCTTTTTACAAAGTGGAGCTGAGGAATGAAATTGAGGTCCATAATAAGGAAGCATAAAACCCTTAAGGAGGGCTGCCATACTGGTGTCCCAATGGGAAGATAACAAAAGTTGGATTAAGATAACTAAAATCCTAGTTCCAAATTTACTGTCAGACAGCAAAAAGGACCAGCCACCTCCAAAACCATGGCAATAGATTACTTCTCTAAGTATTACTCCTCACATATCCAAACATCCAATATGGCCTGAGAGACAATTTATACCACTTCCTTAAGACTGAAGAAAAAGAAACAAGACTGTTCACTCGTCCACACAAATAAATGAACCATTTGATTTCTGTCAAGCCTTTCACTGCCTCACCAGGTCCCCGCAGAATAGAACAGAACGATGTGTTCTATTAACTGTTTTTGAACACGTTATTTACAGAAAATATAAGAAACTGACAACTGCTTTCCTATAGACAAAGTTTTCTGCTTTTTTATCTTTTCATAACAAAATAAATCACCTACAAAACTTAAAAAGTATACAGGAATGCTCTTTTATGATTTTTTTTTAACTTTTGAAAGCTTTTGTAAATTTTTGTCAAGAATGACAGAACTAAATGACAGTAATCTGTCATGTTTCCACAATTCCTCCCAGAACTGATTCAAGTAGTTATTTATGAACCTGAGATGCCAACGATCATTTTGATGACTAAACCATAAATTAGCATTTAAAGAGAACATAAATTTGATTTCACAGAAGCAACAAATTATTAGGCAGCTGGGATATTATTTAATTTTTATTGACATGTCATGGAAAAAGAAAGTCAGCTAAAAGTGGTGTGCTACATTTTAATAAACCTCAAACTTCAAAATACACATGCTTGATCAGCTTCAGCTCTAATGTTTAAAAACTGTATAAATATTTCATCTTTAAGTATTTCTAAAAGCCCTAGTTACATGTAACATTCTTCACTATCCAAACTGTTCAAATATGTATAGGCAATTAAAAAGTATGATATTTCAAAATAATGTGAATATCCTTAAAATTTGTTAATACAAATTAGACAATCATGAAATACAGCAGTGTTAATATAGCTCTAGATATCATGAAGCAATTTATTTTTACTTTTATGAAGACGTTTTGCTTAAAACTGTCAAAGAATCATGTTTGCATTTAGGCATTAATTTACAAACCTTAAATAATAGGATATAATATTATATCATTTTGAAAATATTTTTATATTTAAAAATTCCCACGCAGCCATAACAACAATTTATTACTGAATGTATACTTACCAAAGTAAACTTAAATACAATCCACAATATTCATTAAATTGCATTGTCAATACACAGGGCAAATCTTACAATACAGTATGTTAGCTGCTATTATTTTTAGCATGCAACTAATTCAAACTTTTAGTTATATTTTTTACTTATTTATCAATTTTGTTCGCTGTTTTAATGTTCTTCTGAAATAAAAAGTGGAATGAATATTTCAGATGATATCACAAGAGGCTCTATGAGAAATTGAAACTATGTAAGTCTATAAATATAAAAATACTACTTTCTTTAGTGACCCTATTCAGAATTCCATTCAACTAACTATATTCTTCTACAACAGGGCTTTTCAACCTTTTCACCCACCCACTTTTAGGATATGGCAATATCCGAGTACCATCAGTCGCCTAGCAAGGTGTCAAAAACTTGATGACCCATAAAAAAAGGAAAAAAAGTGATGAAGTACAGATAGTCCTCGACTTATAACAGTTCGCTTAGTAACTGTTCGAAGTTACAACGGCACTGACAAAAGTGCCCCCCATGCCACAGCCGAGCAAGACACCTGCCTGCCCACCTGGCGGCGCTCTTCCTCCTGTCCGAGGTTTCCATTGTTGTGAGCATTTCTGTTGAGGATTGGCAGTGGGGGTGGGGTGGGGGGGTGTTTGGTTTTTATTCCCCTCGTCTGCTGGGTGGTTGCAGCAGGTTTTGGTCACTTCACATGACCCTGGGACATTGTGACCATCATAAATATGAATCAGTTGCCAAGCATCTGAACGTAAATCACAAGACCCTGGAGATGCTGCAACATTCCAGCTGATCAGCGCTTCTTCTGGGCTCAGCAGAAGCACCAGGATCAGTGCCGAGCTCCAGCTGCAGCCTGGCGCTGATTTTGGTGCTTCCACTGAGCCCTGACAGCCCTGCAGCTCCAGCCATCTCTCGCTCAGGCTTGTGTGGTGCTGCCACTAGTTCAGCTCATTCCTCTCCCCAGCTACCACTTTTCTAGGATGGTTGCGTATACCACCTGCCAGGTGCCAATGTACCACAGGTGGTACCGGTACCACTGATTGAAAAGCCTTGTTCTACAACACTGATTTTACTTTGGCTGATTTTCAGTTTTTCCTTCCAATCCAGTCAGCATTTTATATCCAGTGAATAGGGTGAGTTGTAAATGGGCTATTTTGGTTCCTTCTGCTTATTTGTTCTTCCTTTGGTTTATTCCTGGGCTTGCTGTAATTTTTTATTCCTGACTGGCTTGTACTCTGGCTACATTAAGAATCCATGCTCGGAAGAAGATCTCAAGTTAGTTTATTGCCACTAGCAAAATGCTTACTAACAGAATGTATGCATTGTTTTAGTATGTTATTTATGTTCTAAAACAAATTGATGAGTAAAACTCAAAAGATCATAAACAAATTAATAATGTGCATATTGAACGAAGTGCCTCAAACAGATAGTTCCCTACTAAAGATGACAATCCAGATTTTAATATTTGTTGCTTTAAATATCTTCTTTTCCCTTTCATCTACTTCTGTTTTTATTATAAGACACTTTGAGCATAAAACAAATGAAAACGTGAGATATAAACTGAATAAATTATTGACAGAAACAAATGGAATGCACACACATCCTTCACATCAGGTTTATAAGCCACCCTGAGTTCTCCGGAATAGGGCGGCATAGAAATTAAATAATAATAATAATAATAATAATAATAATAATAATAATAATAATAATAATAATAATAATAATAATAATAATAAATCTTCTATGGCAGATTAGGAGCAAGACTGGGTTTGGAGCCTTTAAATGGTGATAGGCTTATTTTAGGCCCTAATTTCCAGTTTTCTCCAACTGATGGAACAACCCGCCACTTTTAGTAATCATAATCAATGGATCGTGTAAATGGTTTCTAGGGCCATATTTGGCATTGTAGAACAATGTCATTAATGAGCTATAGTGAATACAACTCAACTTACAAAGACTTTAATCTATGCCTTCCTAATTCAGCGAGAGGCATCATAAGATTCAATAAGGTTTATTTCTAAATAACTAATTTGGTAATTCTGTGGTATTCTAACTTTTCCAGCATTAAGAAATTTAAATAAGATTACAGCATCTAGAATACAGTATACAAAATAAGATATAGAAACAATTCTTCCTATTGATCAGAGTGCAGTGATAGAAAATATCTTTTTTGCACTTAAATCCTTACTTCAGTATTTTCTAAATTAAAGGATCAGAGGTAGTAAAGCTGAGAAAAGATTTCTATCGACATTTTGGAGCACTAGCTACAATGGGAGTGATTGGTTAGACTTATAGGCTCCTTGAGTACCATGTCTTTATATTTGTGTGTACAATGGTTTCCATTTTCCTTTTCTCATAAGCTGTTTTTAAAGTGCCAACAACATAAATTTCTATTTTATCTTTTGTATCTTCTAATCAGAAGCATGTGTATACTAATGTTAACTGATAAGGTATATATTCAATCTATGTTCATGGAGAGATTGAAACAGACTAGAATTATATACTTGAAGAAAAGAAATACTATACCAAGTAAGGAGTTTAATTAATTGACTGCTTACCTGCCGGTGTATCATTTCCAGATTAGTTTTTGCTTTGTTGATTAGTGTATCTATTTCTGACAATTCCTGGATATTTTTGTTTTCTCGAAAGGCATCTCTTATTTTTCTGATGGCATATGTCCTAAGTAAATTTTTAAGAAAAAATGTAAACATACAGTACACTGTCTTCTCAAAGCTTTAAATACAAACTGTATACAAACAAATATTCAGATGAACACAAGGTGAATGAATATTCAACATATTTGAAGGTGGTGTTTGAGATAACTGGAAGTCATGCCATCCAGAGCTCTGAAAGCTAAAATTGGTATTTTGAATTATAACTAGAAACTTACTTGAAATCAGTGCAGCATTCATAAAACTGATAAACTCGGTTGTAATGGCTCTCAGTCATCAGCATAGAGGCCACTGCAATTTACAAAACTATAGATTTTCTGAGTAGTCTTTAAAGCAGCGGTTCTCAACCTTTTCCGAGGCTCGACTCCGGCCCCATTGCGCATGCGCGGCGGGGCGCACCGCGCATGGTGCACCGCGCATGGCGGCGGGGCGCATCGCACATGCGCGACGCCCCACATCGCAAAGAGGAAAAAAAATGGCCGACCCAAAAAATAAATAAATGGCGGATTGCGGTGTTTGGCGCCCCCCGTGAAATGGTCGTTCGACCCCAAATGGGGTCGCGACCCACAGGTTGACAACCGCTGCTTTAAAGGAATCCCCATGCAAAGGACAATTTGGTAGTCTTGTTCCCATGCCTAATTTCTAATTGAAAGGGATCCTAATAATTCACCTTATTTGCAACTGGGCTGGCCTTCTGTTACCATCTTCCTGAAAAAAGGGATGGAAATTGAATCCTGAGAAAGCTATTTCAGAAAAGGGTGCATTATAACCTCATTTAAAGCATCTGATAGACTACCATTACCAAAAGGAATGCTAATTACCTCCCAGATTCAACCATCCCCACCTCCCCTGGTTCCTGGAAGGTGCCAAGTGGGGCACATATCCAGCCCACAAGTGGTGATGTTCATATCCCAAAATACTTTATATATTTCCTCCAAGTTGACAAGTGAAAAGAAATCCCAGCATTTCCAGACATCAATTTGGTCACCTCCTTAGACTCTCTGCTCTTGCAGCAAATCTAAATATTATTATTGAGATGTGCAAATAATCCTTAATGGTGGATCTTCCTGCTTATATTTCTCCAATGTTCCAGGTGTTGTTTCTGTTTCTTTATTTTCTAGAGTTGCTTAGTAAATCAAATTGATCCCTACTCTGGTACAATAGTTTGGGAGGCAGCGGCAGGGCGTAGCCCAGATGTGGCCCAGCAGCAGTAGCAAAGCTCGTCCTCCCCACTCAA
Organism: Bothrops alternatus; assembly: GCA_034064705.1. Taxonomy (NCBI): domain Eukaryota; kingdom Metazoa; phylum Chordata; class Lepidosauria; order Squamata; family Viperidae; genus Bothrops; species Bothrops alternatus. The sequence goes on from JARGCV010000075.1 coordinate 1,633,561, forward strand.
GTGGCCACCAGCAGTTCCTTGGCTCCATCCGAGTTGAAGAACGCAGAGGCTCAGCAGTGGGATTGCTCTCAATAAGGCGGGTGCACATGAGTGAGCAGTGCACCCGGCTTATTGTTTGAGAGCAATCCTGCTGCTATGCCTCCGCTTTCAACTCAGATGGAGCCGAGGTACCCAAGCCACTACACCGCCTCCCTCCCTCTCCCCCGTGCCTCAGGCTGGCGCCACCAGCAGCTTGCTCAGATCCATCAGGCTGCTGCCGCCGTCACATCAAACGAGTGTACAGCATTCTGATAGAAATGGACTCTGAAACCGAGCTAGTCAAGAACTGTATGATAAGGTGGGCACAAGACTTCGGACACTCTATCACCATGGACACGTGGGAGAAAATCTGGGTGAGGAATGTAGAATTCACGAAATTGCAACACTTAAGGGAAAACTTCTACAAGATGTTCTATAGATGGCACCTAGACCCGAAAAAAATATCACTCATCTACCCGGACTCCCAGCCCAAATGCTGGAGGTGCGGGGACGGGGAGGCTACTTACTTTCACATATGGTGGACATGCAGAAAAATCAAAGCATTCTGGAGGAAGATATGGTGGACACTCCAAACCATTTTCAAAAAGCGTATAGAATTTCTACCTCAGGCTTTTCTGTTAGGGATCACAAAGGATTTCACTACCTCAGAGACAAATTTATTTTTGAACTTAATTACAGCAGCAAGATTGTTGGTGGGACAATACTGGAAGAATCCGGAAATACCGCCTATTGAAGAATGGACTGTGAAAGTAACAAATTTGGCGGACATGGCGAAAATATCAGCATACTTGAAAAATCGCTCCAATGAACAATTTTTGACAGACTGGAAACAGTGGATAGACTATATCCAAGAGAGACACCAATCAAACAGAATGCAGCTGGCGTTTAGCTGAGGCTCGATGGGAGGAGGGAAGAAGGGTTAACAAATCAAATGTTTACAAAAACTAACACCCAATGTTGAATGTATATGTTCTATAACTAATGCCTCTTAACATAACCTTAGGACTAATGTTGTTTGCTTTAATATTGTTAAAGCAGACTGAATCTCTACCTCAGGATATGAAACTTTTACCTCAGGATCTCTGGTTAGGGACTATAAAAGATTGCACTAGTAATGGGATGAAGTCAATTCAGAAGCGCAAACGAACAATATGCGATAGACTAGATACAGTAGATAGACCATATATAAGAGAAACACCAACCAAACAAAATGTATTCGGAGTATACTTGAAGATGGAAGGGAGGAGGGAAGAACGTTTACTAAAACGGATGTTTACAAAGATTAATACCTAATGTTGTATGCTATGTTCTAGGATGATTGCTTAGCAATAGGATCTTATGTTTAATGTTGATCACATTAATATTGAACCAGATAAGAGAAACACCAATCAAATAAAGTGTAACAGGAGTATAGTTGAGGCTGGACGCGAGGAGTGGAAAAAGGCTTACTAATTCAGACGTTTTCAAAGACTAATACCTAGTATTATATATCAGGTGCCATGATGATTGCTGCATAATATGTTTTTTATGTTCAATGTTGATTGTTTTAATAAAAGAATTTTTATATTTAAAAAAAAAAAAGAAGAGTGGTGAGGTTTTGTGCCAGCCGGCCAGCCAGTCAAGCAGTCAGTCAGAGGATGGTGACTGGCTGGCTGGAGAGGGGGGAATCATGGAGGGAAGAATGTAGTGGGGTGCCCCAGGGCTCTGTTCTCGGCCCAATGCTTCTCAACATCTTCATCAATGATTTGGATGAGGGGAGGGATGGGGAACTCATCAAATTTACAGATGACGCCAAGCTGTCAGGAATAGCCAATACTCCAGAAGATAGGCTTAAAATACAGGAGGATCTGGATAGACTTGAACACTGGGCACTATCTAACAAAATGAAATTCAATGGTGAAAAAGGTTCTACATTTAGGCAAGACAAACCAAATGCACAGGTATAGTATAGGGGGTAACTTGCTCAATAGTAGTAATTGTGAGAGGGATCTCGGAGTCCAAGTGGACAATCAGTTAAATATGAGCCATCAGTGTGCTGCAGCTGCCCAAAAAACCAACTCAGTGCTAGGCTACATTAACAGAGGGATAGAATAAAAATAACGTGAAGTGTCAATACCACTTTACAATGCCTTGGTAAGTCCACACTTGGAATACTGCATCCAGATTTGGTCACCACAATGTAAAAAAGATGTTGAGACTTTACAAAGAGTACAGAGAAAAGCAACAAAGATGATTAGGGGACTGAGGCTAAAACATATAAGGAACGGTTGCTGGAATTGGGTATGTCTAGTTTAATGAAGAGAAGGACGAGGGGGGACATGATAGCAGTGTTCCAATATCTCAGGGGTTGCCACAAGGAAGAGGGAGTCAAGCTATTCCCCAAAGCACCTAAAGGGAAGACAAGAAGCAATGGATGGAAACTAACAAAAAAGAGAAGTAATCTAGAACTAAGGAGAATTTTCCTGACAGTTAGAACAATTAACCAGTGGAACAACTTGCCTCCAGAAGCGGTGAATGCTCCAACACTGGAAGTTTTTAACAAGAGACTGGACAGCCATTTGTCTGAAATGGTGTAGGGTTCCTGCCTGAGCAGGGGGTTGGACTAGATGTTCTCCAAGGTCCCTTCCATTATTATTATTATTATCATTATCATCATCATCATCATCATCTCCTGGGTAAGGCTGCCAGATGTGGAGGGCAAAATGCTAAATGACCATTAAATGGCAGCAAGGAGATAGGGGGAAGTGTAAACTTTTGTCAGTCTTCTGGTTCTCTGAAGTGTTCTAGATCAAATCATTGTACTGCATTCAATTTGTATACCTTTTTAAAGACTCCTTTCCCATGTTGTCTCAGAATTGCCTGTTTTTCTAAGATGCAACGCAATTATTAACAATATATAATAATGTCTCTTTTATTATACAAGGTTATAAAACCAAGCACATTTACAGGACAAGGCAGTAAGCACCAAAATAAAGAATGTGACAGAGTAAGTTGAATTTAAGCGTTATATTTCTGTCTTGTTGCCTTGTAAATTGTAAAGTTCCATTTTAACTCTTGATTAGCGAACGAGTCTTCTTTTATTCCCCTCTCCCCTAGTATTTAAGTAAAAAAAAATATATCAAAACGCTTGAAGCTAAAATCATTTCCATCCTCTCTTCCACTCGGATTTTGATAACAAGCAGCGCAGATCATTTTATTCATTTAAAATAAACACTAAAATAAACCCTACGCGCATTTAACTGAAGTGGGGGGTGGATGGGGAATGGCTTTCAATGAGGACAGAAGAGGGAATGGGCGCCGAAGGCTCCACTCGCAAGACGCCCTCTTCCTACCTATAGCCGTAGGCGTTGAAACCCTGACTTTCTCGCAGCAAGGCCCGATAGAGACGCAGCACTTCAGCCCTCCTGGACGCTGCCATCTTGTAAACACGCTGCCGGGCTTCCCGGCAAGCCCCCTGCGCCTTGGCTGCCTCCGTCGGAGCCTGATTCCGGAAGCGGCCCGGGGGAAGCGGGGAAGGTCGGACTCGGTTGGCGAACCGGGCTCTGGGTGGGAGACGTAGGGCAAGGTGGGCTCGCCTCTCGGCCTGGGCGGGCTGCCCCTTCTCCAGGACGCTTCAGGCGGGGGGCGGCCAGCTTCTGCTCCTGGGTCGGGAGACGGATCTGGCTGGAAGAAGAGAAGGTGAGTCTGCGAAGGAGGAGGAGGAGGAGGAGGGCGCGCGGCTCTGCCATGTGCCGGGCCGGAAAAGTGGGCTCCCGTTTCCTGAATTGTGGAGGGAAAAGTGGTTTGTTTCTCCCCCCCCACCGGTCCTTGTCACCACTTTCATTCCCTCGTCTTTTTAAAACTCTTATATGCCGCCTTTCTGCCAGCACGTTCATTTCTGTCCAAATCTTGCAAAGCGTCTGATTTGAAATATTTCCTTCCTAATGCATTTGCGATACTAGAACATACTGCTTGGAACACACCGGTGACGTTTGGGAACTGGTACTGCGGTCCTTTAGTAAATGCTGAAGATTGCTCCGGGATGTTTGCCTGTCATCGTTTCGGTTCAAGGGATCAGGACGCCCCTTCCCCACACTTGCCAACTTTGGCTTCCGCCACCCTTCTTTTAGACAGATCCTGTAACTAGCGATTATCAGAAAGTGGCGCATTTTCCACCCTGTTGTGAAAGTATGTACAGGTAGTCCTCAACTTACAACAGTTTATTTAGTGCAGGGGTCCTCAACTCCTGGTCCGTGGACTGGCACCGGTCCACAGCGTGCCAACAAGCGGGCTGCACAAACAAACAAAGCTCCATCCTTGGGATGCAGGCAGTATTCAAAACCACACCCCCTCTGGTCCATGGAAAAACCTTTCTCCATGGCACTGGTCCCTGGTGCCCAAAAAGTTGGAGATCTCTTGATTTAGTGACTGTTCAAAGTTACAATGGCACCAAAAAAAGTGACTTATGACCTTTTTTCATTCTTACAACCATTGCAGCATCCCGATTGTCACATGATCAAAATTCAGATGCTTGATAATGGGTTCATATTTATGACGTTTGCAGTGTCCTGGGATCATGTGATTAACTTTTCCAGCCTTCTGACAAGCAAAGTCAGTGGGGAAGCCAGACTCACTTAACAACTGTGTTACTAACAACTGCAATGATTCACTTTACAACTGTAGCAAGAAAGGTCATAAAATGGGGCAAACTCACTTAACAAATGCTTCCCTTAGCAACATAAATTTTAGGCTTAATTGTGGTCATAAGCTGAGCACTGCCTGATGTAGTACAGAAGCCAATACTACATGTGTTTAACATGAGTTGTAAACGAATCAGGATCTATACTATGTGCATAACCAGAACCCATCAATCTGATTTCTGCATTTATTGATGTATTTATTTTGCAGGTTATGCAGTTTATATATATGGCATAGAACTATTCAATATGTTCCTGCTCCTTCACCCATATGCATTCATGCTAATAGATTAGTAACATCCAATTCCTATCATGGTAACCAATGAAGACAATAGCTAAAGATTGTAGGAAGTTGGTTCAGAATATCTTGAAGGTAGCAGGTGGTTTACCCCCTATATTACAAGGAGAAAAAACTTTGTAGGTATTCTTTTTTTCCTGCACTCACTATCCATTGGCACTCTACCTGTTTTTCTGCTGCAGTTGTTAAGATGAAGCAAATCTGAAAAAGTATATTTTTCTGATGGGGAAAGTTTAGGTTAAATGGAACTATAATATTTATGTACCATTTGCATATAAAACAAAATTACAGCAGATTTTATAGAATGAAACATACAACCAACCAGGTAGCTTGGTTAACAGTTGCTTTGTTCAGCAACCATTTGACCTTACAGTGACTCTGAAAAAGTAGATTTACAACCAGTCCTTGGGCCTATGGCCATTGCAGCATCCATGTGATCACATGATTGCAATTTGGGCACTTGGTAACTGGTGCACTTTGTCGATGTTCACAGTGTTTTGCAGTTCACATGATTGCCAAGTAAGCTCAGTAGGACAGTCAGCAGAGAATCACAAGTTATGGTGACATGAGGGTGTGCTTAATGACCATCGATGTTCTGCTTCATGATGGAATTGACATCATACGTTGGGTGTGATCAAGTGATATTCCACTTACAGACCACATCACCTAATGATGGAATTGCTGCAGTTGGTATATATAAGAACTTCTTGTATTCATACAGTATACTTATCCATGACTATCTTTAGTCAGCTCAACAGTATGAAGAACACAATGAGTTTTTCAGAGTGGTTCATGGATATCAACTAATCCACATTTTAACCTAACTGAGTGCAAACCTAGTGAAAATAGCTTTGTGTATGGTTTTCTGTATTATAAAAACTGCTGAAAATTGGTTGAGAAAACCTTGATTGAATTAATTGTTTGAAGTTTGTGAAGATCATGTTAAAGTTAAATGTAGTTGACTAGTTTTAGTTTGATGTTATGCAAAATTAACCAGATAAAATAAAACCAGTAGTTGTGATCAGAGCTAAACAGTACCAGTATAAAATGCCAAATATCGCGGTAAATGGAAAAAAATTCATCGTAAGCCTAATTGTAATAAGGATGGCAATAAAGTTGATTTCTAGGAGGAAAATGTTCCACAGAATGGATGCCAGGACAGAAAACCCTGCTTTCTAAATTTAAATACTTAATGCATATTAATAATCATGATTTATTAGATTTATATGTTACTTATATGTTTATATGTTACTTATATGTAAGGGTGGAGGTCTATACATATGTTGTTTATAGTATGTTTAAATGTGTGCTATGTATGTGTAAACTTTGAGAACAAGCAACTAAATTTCATTTTTAATGTGTGCCATTGTGCCCACAGTAAAAAAATGACAATAAAGGTTCTCTCTCTCTCTCTCTCTCTCTCTCTCTCTCTCTCTCTCTCTCTCTCTCTCTCTCTCTCTCTCTCTCTCTCTCTCTCTCTCTCTCTCTCTCTCTCTCTCTCTCTCTCAAATAAATTTACAAAATCAAATTCAGTGCATTACATAAAAAATATCAGGTAAAGCAGATTTTTAAGAGTTCTGAAGGACGATGAGTGTCACGGATTAGACACACCTGGCCTACTGGTTGAAGCACCAGGCTAGTTCCATTTTAGGCATGAAAGCTGACTGGGTGACTCTTTGGGCCAGTTGTTCTCTCTGACCAACTCATCTGACAAGGTTGTTGTGGGGAAAAATAGGAGAAGGAAGGAGTATTACTTATGTTTGCTGCCTTGAGTTATTTATAAAAATAATAATGGCAGGATAAGAAAATATAATAAAAACATTCTGTGCATCCTTTATTAACAAGACACAAATTCAAGTCTACCCTTAATCAAGGAAGTTCTCTGGAAGACTTTCGTCAATCACTTTAATCCATATTGGCAGTATTTGTGGAGGGAAATTGGAGGGAGTGCTATGTATGCTACCTTGAATTCTTGAAGGAAAAGTGGGATGTAAATCTAAGAAACCTTTATTTTCTCCCCAGCATTATTCCCTTTATTCTCTAGAGGAAAATCTTTCTTATCAGAACCCATTCATCTCTTTTCAAATGGAACATTGGTATCTGCAAGGAAAGAGCCCAAAATGTACCCTTTTAATTGCAGATAACTAGTTAAATGGAGATGGGTTAAGAATAGGGGGGGGGGAATAAAAAAACTAGAACTAGTCTACAAATAATTTGATTTACATTTGATCGATTGTTTTTATAAAAGCTGTAGATGGAATAGGAAAAATAAAAGTTTGTTAAGATGGCAATCTCCCTTTATACAACCTAGAATTGCTTTAGCAAATGTAGTACCTAGTAATTTGATTAAATTACAAAAAAGACATAAAATACAGGGCAGATTTCTCTTTCTGATTCCAGAATTTTCTGCCTTCCTCAGAAATACATTTTTTCCCAATCTGAAGCTTATTCTGCATTGTGGCTTATATTCTCACACCATTGGTAACTGGCACAAGCTGCTTTGTACAGTCGTTTTCCTCCTAGGAATAGTATTGTAGATTTTAAAAATGTCCCTTTTCACAAATGCTTCACCAAAGAGTGCTTTGCAGTGCCTCCACGGGACTGCGATTCAAGCTCTTCCCAAATTACATTACTTCCTCTTGGTCTCCTGATACTAATAAAGACTTGAGCATCTTTTCCATGAAAGGTTGTCATGATTGTTGTTGCTGTTACTTGTGCTGCTTTCTTCTAACATTTATACTGACCCTGGAGAGAAAATGTACTATATATATAGGAAGCAACTGAGAGATGAGAGATCACCAGAGTCTAAAACTACCTTGTTAAAAACTAAAACTAACTGAATATTGGTCCTACAAGGTAGATCAGACCATGAAACAGTTGTGATGTAAGCCTAAAATTACTTACAACACCTATAGATCAGGGGTGCCAAACTCGCAACGTCATGTGACATGTCGCGATGTATAGCGACTTTTTTTTCCATTGCTGACAATGGGGTGGGCGCAGTTTCCTTGAGAATTAGGGGGACATTTTTGCAAATTTCTGTGTTTATAAGGGCTTAAGCTATGCTTCTTTGTTCACATCCTTGGTAACAGATCTTCTGTCTTTCCACCAAGGCCATTCTCTGTACAGTACTCCCTATAATGGGAGACCAGACTCCACATAATGTTAAGGTTTATCTCACTGATGGCAAACCTTTTAGAGACTGAGTGCCCAAAAACTGCCCCGCCCCCCATCTGCTCCTCCCCTGCCCCTGCCTGGGGGTGACTGTCCTCGGGGGGCTGCTGGTGAGGGGGGAAGCAGGGCTGGGGCGACGATGCGCGTCCCCACAGAGAGGGCTCTGAGTGCCGCCTCTGGCACGCGTGCCATAGGTTCGCCACCACCGGTTTATCTCTTTGCAGAAAATGAAGGGTTTAAAAGGATGTACATAAAGACACTGCTGCCAACCTAGCAGTTTGAAAGCATGCAAATGCGAGTAGATAAATAGGTACCACTTTGGTGAGAAGGTAACAGTGCTCCATGATGTCATGCTGGCCTTGTGACTATGGAAATGTCTTCAGACAGTGCTGGCTCAGTGGCCTTGAAACAGAGCTGAGTATCCCCCCTCTAGTCAGCGACGACTAGCGTAGTAAAATCCACAGGGACTCCTTACATAAAGACAAGTGCTAAGGGTTTTAGCTAGTACTTATTGCCCCTTGCATAACTCTTTCTCTTTTGTTTGGTTAACACTTGAACTAGGCATTTTTAAAAAATAATATTTTTATTGAAAAAGTTTTATTAATTTTATAATCATAAACAAGAAAGAAAAATAAATGGAATAACACTCAACTTAATACAGTCTTTTACAACTCTCCCATAAAAAAACAAAGCATACATTCTTTTGAAATACTTAATATAACTATGGGTGTTGCTCGGCAGCACCCCCTTCACCACATCCCCCTCTTTCTTCCTCCCTACCTGCTATCATCCCCCCACCCTCTCTCTCCCTCCTTCACTCTCCTCCCTCCTCTCCTACCTACCTACTTGAACTAGGCATTGATTTGATACAAGCTATAATTCTGTAAATGTTAAAGACTTGAAATTGTTAGAGCAATAATAGAGATGAAAAGAAAATGAAAAAAAAATAGTCAGAATGGACAGCTTTAGAATAGTGGTGCCAAATGAAACAATAAGCCGAAAAAATTGAGTCCAATGAAAGATACACATTGCAAGCAGAAAAGCTAAGGGATATGAGCTGTAAGAAAACAACAACAACAACAAAAAAACCAGACACTCAACTAAGAATAAAAAGGGACAAAGAAGCCAGTTCTAACACATCTGAAATAAAGGTTTCTGTACAAATACCTATACAAATATCAACCATTCTTGGACCTTCTTGCTGATGCTACATTATAGATAGTCCTTGTATAACAACCACATTTGGGGTCTGCAACTCAGTCATTAAGTGAAGCAGTTATCAAGTGACTGACTGATTATGATCTTATTTCACTTTCCTTTGGTTTACAGACCGGCATATGTTGTAAATACGAGGATTGGTCATAAAGTTATTTTTTCATCACCATCATACTGCAATAGCAAGTGGCCATTAAACAAAGCAGTTGCTAAACAAGGACTACTTGTATAGCCTGGGTGCAATTACAATCTCTCATTTTTTTTGGTTACTCGGTACAGTTGTGGAGAATTGTTGTTAATTGCGAAGTCGTGTCCGACCCATCACGACCCCATGGACAACGTTCCTCCAGGCCTTCCTGTCCTCTACCTTCTTCTGGAGTCCATTTAAGCTCACGTCTAACTGCTTCAGTGACTCCATACAGCCACCTCATTCTCTGTCATCCCCTTCTTCTATTTCCCTCAATCTTTCCCAGCATTAGGCCCTTCTCCAGTGAGTTCTTCCTTCTCATTAGGTAGCCAAAGTATTTGAGTTTCAACTTCAGGATCTGGGCTTCTAAAGAGCAGTCGGGGTTGATCTCTTCTAGGACTGACCGGTTTGAACGCCTTGCAGTCCAAGGGACTCGCAGGAGTCTTCTCCAGCACCATAGTTCAAAGGCCTCAATTCTTTGTCGCTCAGCCTTTCTTATGGTCCAACTTTCACATCCATATGAACAATTAAGCTCACAAGCCTCTGTCGTCTTTGGATGCAGAGTTACTTTCTGTGGGTATCCTGTTCTGCATGACAGGAATCTGACAGGGCTTCCTCCTTGTCTTTTATGAGATTTCAGAACAATTGAGTAATGTAAAGAGGTTGTAAAAGCAGCTATCTGGATCACTTAATAATCTGAAGGTGTAGTAGCGGACCAATCAGTTTGAACATAATACCTGTGGAGATCAGGTGGATGGAAGCAACTGTTGCATTCTCTAGAGTCTAGGACAGCGGTTCTCAACCTGTGGGTCGCGACACCATATGGGGTCGAACGACCATTTCACGGGGGTCGCCAAACAACGCAGTCCGCCATTTTTTCCCCTTTTCCTTAGCTGTGCTACGCCATTTTTCCCCCTTTTCCTTAGCTGTGCTACTCCCTCTTATTCTATTGGCTTTTGAAAGCCAATAGAATAGACTCTCTTGAATAGAGTCTAATTCTATTGGCTTTCAAAAGCCAATAGGAATTGTCCAGGCTACCTCCGCCCTGCTGAGCCCGCCAAAAGTCCCAGTCTGCAAACGGTGCTGCAAGTTCTCTACAGTGAAGATGAGCTCTCCGGAAGTTTCCACCCCCCCCCCTGCTGAGAACTACTAAAACTGTAAGTAAAAGAGGGCCAGGGGTGGGAGGTGGGAGACCGGCGGGCGCAGGGAGGGTTTTTGGCACGCGTGGGGCCCGGCGGGTGTCTTACCTCCCTTGGGCTGGGCCAGCTGGTGGCCCAGCCCGTGGTCACCCTGCACCGTCGCCGCTGCGGCCGCCCAGGAGCACCTGAGCACCTGGGCCTGCCTGCCGCTGCCCCAAATGGGCGGCGGCCTACGCCTCGGCCGGCGCAGGGGCAGTACCGCGCATGCGCACCGCAGTACCGCGCATGTGCGGGGTAGCACCGGCATGCGCGATGCAGGTCGTCGCGCCGTGCATGCGCGGTGCAGGTCGTCGCGCCGTGCATGCGCAATGCAGGTTGTCGCGCCGCGCATGTGCGGTGCAGGTTGTCACGCCGCGCATGCGCGGTGCAGGTTGGGGTCGCTGCACGCATGCGCGGCGCAGGTCGGGGTTGCGGCCTGAAAAAGGTTGAGAACCGCTGGTCTAGGATATATTTGTAATACTGTCATGTGCTGCTTTTTATTTTGTGTTAAATTACTTTCAGTTTTATGAAAGCATTCAGCTCTTATGGGAGAAAGTGTAAACAGTAATACTCAATAATTCACTGTGATGTTTTCCAAGGGGATTTAAGCAATCATAGATTTACAGTACACGATCCCATATTTTTTGCCATTTTGCATGTGTGTTTCCAACTTTTAATATTCATTTTATGTTAGCCAAAGCTAATCAAGAGTAGCTGGACTTCCTCACAAAAATACATAAGGGTATGCCATTGTTGAAATTGTGATTGGCTTTTTAGTTCTTAGCTTGACTCTGCTGGTTGGAACAGAACCATGGCAAGGTAGAGGTTTTTTTAAAGGACATTGTGAGAAGTTTGTTTGTTTGTGGTTCTTTTTGTAAGGAGGGTTCAGCAGGTACCGTACTACTCTGAGGATTTATAATAGTTTCAGATGGGGCAGTGCCAAACGAAGTACCCCACATATTTGACTCCCTACTACTTGAGTTGACCTCTAGTTTTCCATAGGTCTGTACTCTGTGGTGCCTGAGCTTTGGAACTTTCTAGAAGGATTGATGAAAGGGATTGCAAAAAGTGTGCAGTGAAACTGATTTGTTTCTCTGGTCCACTGTAACTATAACTGCATTTCACTGGTATTATATAGGATTATCATTAAGATAGTTGGAATAAAATGGGACACTTAGGATTTTAATGATAGTCATTGCTGGATGGTTCCAGGCACAAATTACAGGTAGTCCTCAACTTAGAACCGGAATTGAATGGGAATTAATAATCTTATATTGTGGTCATTAGGCGCATCACATTGCAACTGCACCCAATTTTATAGCTTTTCTAGCGCAGTTGTTAAGGAAACACCAACAGTGTTAAGTGAATCTGTTTCCCTCAATAGGTGTTTTTTCATCAGAATCTGGAAGTAAATGCTGGAAACTAGCAAAAAATGTTGAAAATTAGAGAAGAATATGTGCACGCATATGTCTAGAATTTTGAAAATGGGTCATAAGTAGCTCTGCAGGTTCGTTGTAACTTCTACCAGTTGCTAAGTGACCAACCACTGAGGACTGCCTATAAGGCAAGGGTCCCCAACCCCTGGGCCATGGCCCACTACCTATTTGCAACTGGGCCGTGCAAGTTGCAGCCCCTGTGTGTATGTGTGCACACGCAGCTCGACTTGCACAAGCGGCAGCCCGGCACATGTACACATATGTGCGCAGTTTAACTTGTGCAAGTTGAGCTGTGTGCATGCGCACCAGTCCACCATTTGCATGGCCCGGTTCCCCTCTCCCCTCCCATCCGGCTGCCAAGCTGCAAAGGTTGGGGACCACTGCTATAAGGTGGTCAGAGGTCGACCCCTAGGTTCCTCCCTTGTGGGGTCCCTCAGGGATCGGTCCTCTCCCCTCTGCTGTTTAATATCTACATGAAACCGCTGGGTGAGATCATCCGACAACACGGGGTGAGATATCATCAGTATGCTGATGATACCCAGCTTTACATCTCCACCCCGTGTCATTTCAGTGAAGCAGCGGAAGTGATGTGCCGATGTCTGGAGGCTCTGAGGGTTTGGATGGGTGCCAACAGGCTCAAGCTCAACCCCGACAAGACGGAGTGGCTATGGGTTCTGCCTCCCAAGGATAATTCAATCTATCCGTCCATCAGCCTGGGGGGGGGGGAGCTTTTGACCCCCTCGGAGAAGGTCCGCAACTTGGGCGTCCTCCTCGATCCACAGCTAAATTTGGAACATCATTTTTCGGCTGTGGCGAGGAGGACATTTGCCCAGGTTCGCCTGGTGCACCAGTTGCGGCCCTATTTGGACCGGGAGTCTCTTCTCACAGTCACTCATGCCCTTATCACCTCGAGGCTCGACTACTGCAATGCTCTCTACATGGGGCTACCTTTGAAAAATGTTCGGAGACTTCAGGTAATGCAGAATGCAGCCGCGCGAGCAGTGTTGGGCTTGCCCAGAAATGCCCACATTTCGGCATCACTCCGCGAGCTGCATTGGCTGCCAATTGGTCTCCGAACCCAATTCAAAGTGTTGGTTATCACCTATAAAGCCCTACATGGCATCGGACCAGGTTACTTACGGGACTGTCTGCTGCCCCATGAATCCCAGCGGCCAGTTAGGGCCCACAGAGTCGGCCTTCTCCAGGTCCCGTCAGCCAGACAGTGTCGCCTGGCAGGGCCTAGGGGAAGAGCCTTCTCTGTTGCGGCCCCAGCCCTCTGGAACCAACTTCCCACGGAGATCCGTGTCGCCCCCACCCTCTCCGCCTTTCGTAAATTACTCAAAACACACCTCTGCCGGCAGGCCTGGGGTAGTTAACATCTTGCCCCAAGCCAGTGTATGTCTGTGTGTATGCTGAATGATTGGGTTTTTTTAAAAAAAAAATTAAGAGGTTTTATATTTATATGCATTTTTATGTTGATTTCTACTGTGTTGTGAGCCGCCCTGAGTTCTCCGGAATAGGGCGGCATAGAAATCGAATAAATAAATAAATAAATAAATAAATAAATAAATAAATAAATAAATAAATAAATAAGGTACCAATGTCAATCTTTGAAAATAGAAATGTATTTTGTATTTATACATCACTTATGCCATGCTTAATATTTCTTATATTTCTTTTGGGTTCTATTGGCTTGAGTTTTTATTTAACTAGAAAGACAGAATATAAATTAAAGAAGCAAACTTTAATCCGAATGACATAAACTGTGATGTTCTTTTTGCCTAAAACTGAGTACCGTAGATGTAATATTTTAATCATACCTTAACAGATTTTTTGCTATTATCCTTCCCTTTATATCAAGGATAATATGAGATAAATAGCAACATTTGATAATACAAAATGAATTTGTGTAAAGAATTTGTTGGGCTAAGACAGCGATTCTCAACCTGTGGGTCGCAACCCCATTTGGGGTCGAACGACCATTTCACAGGGGTCGCCAAACAATGCAGTCCGCCATTTTTTCCCCTTTTGCTTAGCTGTGCTACTCCCTCTTATTCTATTGGCTTTTGAAAGCCAATAGAATAGACTCTCTTGAATAGAGTCTAATTCTATTGGCTTTCAAAAGCCAATAGGAATTGTCCAAGCTGTCTCTGCCCTGCTGAGCCCGCCAAAAGTCCCAGTCTGCAAACGGTGCTGCAAGTTGTCTGCAGTGAAGGCGAGCTGTCTAGAAGTTTCCACCCCTCCCTGCTGAGCAACTACTAAAAATGTAAGTAAAAGAGGGCCAGGGGTGGGAGGTGGGAGGCCGACGGGTGCAGGGAGGGTTGCTGGCGTGCGTGGGGCTCGATGGGTGCCTTACTTCCCTTGGGCTGGGCCAGCTGGTGGCCCAGCCAGTGGTCGCCCTGTGCCGTCGCTGCCCCTTGCCAGCTACGCCTCAGCCGGCGCAGGGGGCGGCACCACGCATGAGCGGCGCTCCCGGGCAGGGAAAGTCCTCGACTTACGACCGGTTGGGGTCATCGACTTACAACCGGTTGGGAAGTCCTCGACTTACGACTGGTTGGGTAGTCCTCGACTTATGACCAGTTGGGGGTCACAGCATTAAAAAGATTGAGAACCACTGGGCTAAGACTTCCTTCCTCTCTACCCAATAAAAGCTTCATTGACTTGAAAATAAATACATGAATGAAATTAAAAAGGAAAGACTATGTCAATTGGCTATTGACTTTTAGGAGGCTTTGTAGAGTATTATTTGTAACACTGAGATTTTAAAATGAGATGAGCTTTCTTCAAAATAAAAAGTGGCTGAAACTAGCTATCTCTGTTGGTCAATAAATCATCTTTTCATATTGCCAAAAGGAATATTTCAATATCTCTCTCATTAATTTCTCTGCTGGTATTTTGACATGACATGGCACTATTGAAATAGGACAGATACAAGTATCGATTAGACTGTTGTTTGATCTGTATTTCTCTTCAATCTTTTCTACCATGTAGCCTTGTCACAAAGACTCAATTTTCTGCTTTCAACAACATTGATAGAATTATATCTTAAGTATTTGAAATAATTACATGGATGGTTTTTCTGTGGGAAATAGGCCCTGCTACTGATTGGTCTGTAATATTTGTCTCTAGAAGAGATTGGCGTAACTATTGTGATACATACAACATATAATGACCTTAATGTAAATTGTAAACAACTGAAATGCTTATAGAGGTAAAAAGAATATAATCTGTGCCTTAAATAGATCCAACATTTTTTCCCCTGTGGAGATGTTATTTTCTTCATATTCTTAAAGGCATATTGCCATGAGAATACATATAATTACATCACCCATTTAAGTGAACATTGAACATTTTGGATAATTGAATAAATCTTTGCTTTTTCTTATTGTTAGGTATAGATAGTTGTATGCTTCACTGCTCATTGGGTATAGTTTTCTGGTTCATGACTAATAACTTTATTTGACATGAATGTTTTCCATCAAATGTATCAATATCTTATATATAATTGTGAGGAAGTAAACCCAATTAATATAACACCAGGAAGAAACCTAGCATTCAATCTGCAGTATTTTTTATTTTCCACAAAGGGGAGCTATATGAGGTAAAAATGAATGGCAGCTGTATTGATGTGAACAGAAAAAAAGCTGATTTCTAAGCATGTCAAATGATTTTGTACATATTAAATGAAAAATAAAGATTAGATGAATAATTTTATTCTAAATCTTTGTGTGCCATTGTGCAAAGTTCAGCAAGCGACAGTCTCTAGCAATACTATACACTGTTTCAGATATTTTTGTCCACTAAGAATTTTCTCAAAGGAACCTGCTGTTCTTTGCCAGCAAAGAACAACTTTTAAAATCTCGTAGATAAAATAAGCACCGGGGTAGGTTTGATTTAAATAATGATTGAAAACACTGTTCAGAAAGACTCAAGAAGTTTATAATATTTTGAATAAAAATGCATTCTTGCTTTTTGATGTAATACATATACTTCAGCAATTTGGAGTAAGGTATAGATTTCAATTTAGATGGTACATAACCATGTGAAACAAATAGTTATATTTTTCAGTTTAATTTTCACTAAAAATTGAATCATGAGATCACAGAGCATATGCTTATAAAGTCATAAGAGCTTAATCAGTTTCAGTTCTATTAATTACTGTGAATATTTTTAAAAAAACATTTCTTCCATGATACTCTTGAACAATGATCATTAGCTCTCAAAGGTTAGGGTGTTTTTCAACAAAAATATAAATATTATTATTAAAGATGCACATGCGTTATAATTCATTTTATTCCTAAATTGTGTTTTGTACAAATAAAAAAATTGACACTCAACAAAAATGACTGTATCAGTCATCACACTAATCAGTGTCATTCTTTTTACTTGGAACATGGAAAAAGAGCACATCTTTTTTGCTTTATTACTTCTCAGAGTGCTTTTCCATTTTGAATGAATTATACCAAAGAAAAGAAAACACTCTTTTTCTACTGGCAGGCCTGTAGAAACTGACTGCTGTTAAAAGTTGAACGTCTAAATCAGTGTTTCTCAACCTTGACAATTTTAAAGCATGTGGGCTTCAACTCCCAGAATTCCACAGCCAGCATTGCTGGCTGTGGAATTCTGGGAGTTGAAGTCCACGTACCTTAAAATTGTCAAGGTTGAGAAACACTGGTCTAAATCCAAATGTTTAAGTGACTTTTTTTCTAAACATTACCCTTTGCCCTGACAATGATTGTGGTTGGTACTATGGAAGCTTGATTGTGGGATGTTCATGCCAGAGGCAAATCCTATTCTTCCATCAGTTAAAGATTGACCCCAGTTCTAACTCTTGAGAATAATTGGCAAAAAAAAATGAACCAGAGATAGTACCTGTTCCATTTGCCTTTTTAGAGTCTGTAATTTAACTCTGTCAGTGCCTATATCTCTTCCCAAGGTTGCAGTCAATTTCTTCCAAAGTTAGCAACATGAAAAATAAAACATTGATTTGTCAGCACTTTGTTCAAAGCAAACCCTTCCCCCCCACACTTTGGGATAGTTGTTAAATGCTCGGGTTTTTCTCTTTGGCCCTGTAGTGAAATCTTCCACTTGTTTCTTCATGATTGCTGATAAATTGCATCAAAATAGGCCAGTTCTTCATGCGGCTCTCCAGTTAGTCAATTAATGGGTTCCATGGAAAACTTATTTTGCTTTCCAGTCTTTTTCTTTCTTTAAAGCAGCTGCTTTAAGGTGCTTACTGCAAAAGGTGTTTGCAATATCAATTATATTATCGTTGTTTCTGTATTGCGGAAATCCTCATACTTGAGAAATCTGTTCTTCACTCTTTGTCATTCATTTTATTTCAATATATTTATATTCATACTGGTGGCTTTGAATCATTGTTGATTCCTAGAGATTGCCTGGATAAGTCTGTGGAGTTTTCTTGGCAAATATCAGAAGTGGTTTATCATTGCCTGCTAAGAGAGAGAATGACTACCAAGGTCATCCAGCTAGCTTTGTGCCTAAGACTGAACCAGAACTTGCAGTCTACCAATTTCTGGCTTGATGTCTTTACAATTTCACCAAATCGAATCTACCAAATCTATCATCTCTGTAGATTTGTGGTCCATGTTCAGGTCTGCTCCATCATCTCAAATTCTCTAAATCAGTGACCGAGTACCCAAACTGCAACCCAAAACCCATTTATTTATCACAAAGTGCCAACACGGCAATGTAACCTGAATACTGAGGTTTTTGTTTATGAAAAACAGCTCATACATTAACATCTTTTGTCTTAAAAGAAAAACACAATAACAAAGCTTTCAATGATACAAACAACTTTTTATTGAAAGCATTTGGCATGCTTTTGAACAATTAATGTGATTTTTGCTGTTGTATGCATGCTGATATTTTGTCTAACCTCGGCTCATACTTTGTAAGTTTGAGAGCAATACATGCAGCACTCAGATCATCTGTTCCTCTGTTTCTGGTGTCAGATTTGATATAATTCAAAGCTGAAAACAGCTGCTCACAAGCATAAGATGATCCAAACAAAGTAAGGAAAGCAATCCCAAGTGCTTTCATTGACTTAAAATTATTTGGCAGAGAATTCCACACTTTAAGCGGATTTCATTTTTAGAACTGTGCTGTCCTTGTCATCCTTGTTTTTGCAGGATTGCTCTCAATAAGAACGAGGAGCACTTTGGCTCTGTTTTTGCCAGGAAGGGGCTTGGAAAATGGCTTTTTCCTGGCGAAAACAAATCTCTGAGCCTTGATGCTGGTGAAGTGAGGCAGCGGACGCTAGAGCAGACCCTTCCCCATCTCTCCTTGCTTCCCCAAAACCTCCCTTCACTAACCTCATTTCCAATTCTGTTCTCCACCACTGCATGCAGGGTAGCAAAAGAAGCTTGTGGAACTACTGGTTAAAAAAAAAGTTCAACCAGACCTTCCAACTTTGCAAGATCTTTTTTTTCCTGCAAGAAGTTGGAAGGTCAGATTGATCTTTTTTTTTAGTCCCACAAACTTCTTTTGTTGCCCTGCACACAGAGAATGGAGCTGAAAAGGAGGTTAGTGAAGGAATGTGGTTGCCCTGGGGTGGGAGTTAGGATTTGGCATTGTGGATGCCCTGGGGTGTGGTGGGGGTTAAGGTTTAGCATTGTGGATTGTGGAGTGTTTGTGCTCTGGTGGGGGTATTCCAAACACAGGGATTCCCTGCATTTTGAAGCATCCTATGTAACTAAACGGAAAGGAGCGCTCCATTTCTCAAGCACCCCATTCCAGGCATATGGAGATTGCAGACTCTGCCAGATCTCCGTTGGGATAAAGTGTTTTAGCTCCTATAGAGTGCTTCCAAACGCAGCCATTCCCTGCATTTGGAAGCGCTCCGTAGGTGCGGAAACACTTTTTTTTATCCCAACAGAGATCTGGCAGAAGGCTTCATTTCTCAAGTGATCTGGCGGAGACTGCAAGCTCTGTAAGTCTGGAATGGGGCGCTTGAGAAACAGAGCCTTCTGCCAGATCTCCTTTGGGATAAAAAATGTTTTCTCACCTATGGGACGCTTCCAAATGCAGGGACTGGCTGCGTTTGGAAGCGTTCTATAGGAGCTAAAAGACTTCATCCCAATGGAGATCTTGCAGAGACTGCAAACTCTTTGGCTAAGTTTTCACAGGATTGCTCTTAAAAATAGCAAGGCATGCTTGCTCCGGAGGCTTGTTTTGGCTCGGAAGAGTCTTGAGAAATGTTTTTTTCCTGCGAAAATCTAGCCAAAGAGAGAGGTGCATTTGCCCACAGAGAGGGCTCTGAGTGCCCCCTCTGGCACACGTGCCATAGGTTTGCCACCATTGCTCTAAATCAGCGGTTCTCAACCTGTGGGTCACGACCCTTTTGGGGGTCGAATGACTCTTTCACAGGGATCGCCTAAGACATTCCTTCACTAACCTCCTTTTCAGCTCCATATTTCCGATGGTCTTAGGAACCGAGACACCGCTCTCTCTGTTGCAGCCTCATTCTCTTCCATCTTCTTTTCCTTCCCACCTCCCTGTGAGCTTGCAGTACCCCTCAGGGCATCACATTGCCTCCCGGAGGACGCAGCTGTTCGGTGGCCGGAAGTTGGAGCCGCTCAGCTGTTGGGACGCCCGCGGAGTCGACCCGCACGTCCTAGACGCCTCCCCTGCCCGTTCATATCAAGCCCGCGGGGGCTTGACAGGGAGAGAGGGAGGGAAGGAGGAAGGGACTCCTCCTCCTCTCCTAAGGTTCAAAGCAGGATCAGCTTCCCAAGGGCAATCCCAATTCATGTGTTTCTGCAGTACCTCCTCGGCGCTCCCGGGAACGGGGCAGGCGGAAGAAAGCTTGACTAGGCTAGGCAAAGAAAAACCACTGAGCCGTGAGTTAAGATCGCAGGCAGGCTGGGGAAGGGGGTAAAGAAGAGGAAGGGGATTGGGAGAGAGGAAACGCCAAGCTTGTCCTCGCCTCTCCCAAGAACCTCCTGCGCCACCTCACAGGAACACCTTGTTTCAGATTTACACCGCAAAAGTTTTTCTCGCGCAGAGGAGAGAGGAAAAACAATTGCAGAACACTCGGGAATCCCTTGCAAGGCGCCATGTACCTTGGTGCTTATTTCCTAACACCTTCCCCACCCCCGTGTTTTCTGCTCCACCCTGAATTCGCCTCCCTTTCACTCTCCTATCTATGGTCTTAATACAGCCCTCAGTCTGTCTCCCTTTCAATGCCCTCTAAAATTCTTCACTCAGGCAGGCTTCCAGAATTCGGCTGGCAGGATACAGGTAACCCCTCCCCCATGTCCTGCCGCCTCCCATGGCACCGCGCCTCCATGTCTCAAACCTCTGTGGCACCGAACTGCTGGCGTTATGCTTGGGTGGAAGATTTTTTCTTTTACAGATGGGGCGGGTGGGCCCGACATTCGCGGGCGGGCAGGACCTCACCTGCCAAGTTGCCGCCTCCCCATCGTCCTCCACACCAGCCGGCTGCGTCGCCAGACCTCCCAGCTGACCGGCGGAGGTCCGGAGGTCGCCAGCTGACAGGCACAGGAGTTCGGCGCTCCGCCGCCTTCCCTTCGCCCTCCACACCGGCCAAAGCATTCCCGGACGTTCCTGCTGACAGGCGCAGGTCCGGAGGTCGCCGGCTGACGGGCGCAGGAGGTCGGCGCTCCGCCACCTCCCCTTTGCCCTCCACACCAGCCAAAGGGTTCCCGGACGATCCAGCTGACAAGTGCAAATTTGAGGGTCGCCAGTTGATGGGCACAGAGTTCGGCGCTGCGGCGGCCTCCCCTTCGCCTTCTTCACCGGCCAAAGCATTGCCGGATGTTCCAGCTGACGGGCGCAGGTCCGGAGGTCGCCAGCTGATGGGCGCAGGAGTTCGGCACTCTGCCGCCTCCCCTTCGCCCTCCGCACCGGCCAAAGCGTTCCCGGACGTTCCAGCTGACAGGCGCAGGACCAGAGGTCGCTAGCTGACGGGCGCAGGAGGTCGGCGCTCCGCCACCTCCCCTTTGCCCTCTGCACCGGCCACAGCGTTCCCGGACGTTCCAGCTGACAAGTGCAAATTTGAGGGTCGCCAGTTGATGGGCGCAGAGTTCGGCGCTGCAGCGGCCTCCCCTTCGCCTTCTTCACCGGCCAAAGCATTGCCGGATATTCCAGCTGACGGGCGCAGGTCCGGAGGTCGCCAGCTGATGGGCGCAGGAGTTCGGCACTCTGCCGCCTCCCTTTCGCCCTCCGCACCGGCCAAAGTGTTCCCGGACATTCCAGCTGACAGGCGCAGGTCCGGAGGTCGCTGGCTGACGGGCGCAGGAGGTTGGCGCTCCGCCACCTCCCCTTTGCCCTCTGCACCAGCCAAAGCGTTCCCGGACGTTCCAGCTGACAAGCGCAAATTTGAGAGTCGCCAGTTGATGGGCGCAGAGTTCGGCACTGCGGCGGCCTCCCCTTCGCCTTCTTCACCGGCCAAAGCGTTGCCGGACGTTCCAGCTGATGGGCGCGGGTCTGGAGGTTGCCAGCTGATGGGCGCAGGAGGTCGGCGCCATGGCGGCCTCCCAGCCACCTGCTTCTTCGGCTGGAGCAGTTGACAGGGCTTGCATGGCCTGCAAGGGCTGCTGACACGCTCCCTGCAGCTGGCGACCCTGGTAACTGCTCCAGCCGAAGAAGCAGGCAGCTGGGAGGCTGCCGCGGCGCCAACCTCCTGCGCCCATCAGCTGGCGACCTCCAGACCTGCGCCCATCAGCTGGAACGTCCGGCAACGCTTTGGCCGGTGAGGAAGGCGAAGGGGAGGCTGCTGCAGCACTGAACTCTGCGCCCATCAGGCGACCCTCAAATTTGCACTTGTCAGCTGGGAGGTTTGGCAAGGGAGCCGGCTGGCGTGGAGGGTGATGGGGAGGCAGCGGCCCGGCAGGCAGAGTCCTGCCTGTCCGCGAATGTCGGGCCTACCCGCCCCATCTGTAAAAGAAAAAGTCTTCCACCCAAGCATACCTTTTAAGGATTTTAAGGATCTTTGAGAGGGAGAGAGAAATAGAGAGAGGGAGAGAAAGAGGAAAAGAGAACTGGAAAGAGGGAGAGAGAGAGAGAAGAGAGAGAGAGGGAGAGAAAGAGAGAGAGAAAGGGAGACAGAGAGATAAAGAAAGGGAGAAAGGGAGAGAAAGAGACAGGGAGAGAGAAAGAGACGGAGAGAGAAAGGGAGAGGGAAAGAGAAAATGAGAGATAGAGAAAGAAAGAGAAGGGGAAAGAGAAAGGGAGAGACAGAGAAAGAGAGGGAGAGAGAAAAAGAAAGAGGGAGAAATTAAATTACTAACATGGTTGTTCAGTGAATCTGGTTTCCCCACTAACTTTGCTTGTCACAAGGTTGCAAAAGGTGATCACATGACCCTGGAATAATTTTATGGTTGGGGGTCACCACAACATGAGGAACTGTATTAAGGGGTCGCGGCATTAGAAAGGTTGAGAACCACTGCTCTAAATCATTTTTTTTGTCTTTGCAGTTTTAGAGAGTGGTTAGATGCCTAGTCTATTAATTTATCTGTCATGTCCATTAAAAGAAATCATATACACAAAAAGATATTTGTCTGCTCCAATAGGTATTCGGTTTCCTTCTGAAATATACTGCTGCAAGACTTTTTGATAGCCCCTTTGTTCCAGAGATTGGTTGGAAATTTCTCTTCTAATTTTTCAACTTGGGAGAAATAAATTTTTTTACTAACCATAGTTAGTAATCGAATCAGGAACAGAGAAATCACATTTTGATCCTAATTTATTGCAGGAGTATATTGATCAGTCTGTTTCCAACAATTGTCTGTTTCACATACTGAGAGTTCATTCTGGCAAGATCATAAACCACCTAAAATGAGACACTCCTACCCAAAAGAGGTAGGGGAAGTCTGTTTCATCACATGGGAGGGAGAAAAAGTCTCTAGAAAATGAACCTTGATTTCAGTATAATTAGGGCCTGAGATTTTTTTTTTTTTACATAACAGCTTTATTAGTTTTTCCTCACCATACCTGAGAATTACATCCTGGAAAGCTTATGCCTGCTCTGGCTCTTTGTTAGTCCAATTCAGTTCAGGTCAGCCGTGGTTCAATAAGCAAAGTTTTCAGAGAAAAGAATGCAGAATAATGAGAACATGAGTTAATATAGAATATTCACAATACTAAATGAGTCAATCTCTTTCATAAGCAGTTGTGGTGGCTTTTGAGTAGTTAACTCACAATATTAAGCCTGCCATAGTTAAAAAACAAAAAATTCTGGTCAGCATGAACTGATAATAAAAATGTGGCCTTTTCCGACCCCTGATCAAGAGGTGTTTAAAATCTATTTTGTTGGTCTATTCCATTCAATTCTTAAAACAAAAAATACAGAATTGTTCAGACGCTTTTTCATAAAATAGGATATTTGAATGTACTTTATTATGAAATAAACTTTTTAAATGAATTCAGTTCACTATATTTGTAAACAAAAACTGCATCATATAATTTGGCTAAGTGCCTTTTACCAAATGCTATCTGCATTCCTAACCAAGCATTAGTTCAGGAACCAGCTTAACTTGGTTAAGAATTGTCAGGTATTCCTTGTTCGCTTTTGTTTTACTTCAGACATAATAAGGAACTGGTTTATTTTTCTCTTCCTAATACAGTAGGTAAGGAGAAAAAAGCACGAGTCTGTCACTCTTTACGGTTTCACGTTATTCATGAATTGGGCCTTCCTTTCAGTTATTCTTAAAAAATTACATTACATTTGCTTTTTCTTAGATAATGGTGTATAACCTAGGACAGAAGTGAGGAACCTTGGGTCTTTTATGACTTGTGGACTTCAACTCCCAGAATTCCTGAGCCAGCCATGGGAGTTGAAGTCCACAAGTCATAAAAGAATCAAGGTTCCCCACCCCTGACCTAGGATAATAAAGAATTGTTTATCCAACAAATATTTTGTTTTTTTATATGCAAGGTGTGGTGTGGACATTTTTTCCTTAATGTTGCCTCAGGATAAAAAAGTGGTTTCTTTGGGAGATGATCAGGCTGAGCCCTAGGGCGGGATCGAACGCGTCATTAGTGTGGAGGTGCTTTGCTCGCACAAGAGACCAAAGCCCAGCCCCCCAGTTTGCCTGACTGTTAATATTCTTGTGTATAGGTAGCATGTAATAAACTTGAAGTCCTTTGAACTAAGCTCATGTGCTTGACAGTTTTAAGTATTTCCTTTTCCTACTTTTAAAAATCGTATATACCGGTAATCACACTACTGAGATTTTTGGTTTTGGTTTTGGCATTTTACTGCAATAGTCTTTGGTAGAATTGCAATCCA
The DNA here is from genome assembly GCA_034064705.1 of Bothrops alternatus. NCBI lineage: Eukaryota > Metazoa > Chordata > Lepidosauria > Squamata > Viperidae > Bothrops > Bothrops alternatus. Next base: position 1,658,038 of record JARGCV010000075.1, read on the forward strand.
AACAGACAGACATCTAGCCCACAACACGGCTGACATCACTATTGTGGAAAAGAAAAAAGTCTGGTCCACTGATATTGCAATACCAGGTGATGCACGAATTGAAGAGAAACAACTGGAAAAAATAATGAAATACTGGACTGCGATCTGCAAATTAAAGTTGAGCAATTGTGGAGGAAGAAATCAATGGTTGTACCAATAATAATAGGAGCCCTTGGAGCAATCCCCAAAGGGCTGCCTAGATAGATGGAAATTTTGAATTTATCAGACCTGAATATTCTGACTTTGAAAAAAAACCACCTTACTTGAAACTGCCTGTATACTCAGATGATACCTTAACAGTTCTTAGGTCCATGGTTAGGATTTGAACTGTTAAGTTTTTACTAGTCCCACATGGTGAATTGAATTGAAGATTAAATCAATAATAATAATAATAATAATAATAATAATAATAATAATAATAATAATAATAAGTCTTGTGGGACTTTCGAATACAGACAGATCGCCATTTAGAACACAGTATGCCAGATATCACAGTTGTAGAGAACCGAAGCGTACAGCTGATTGATATTGCTGTACCAGGAGATGCCAGAGTCGAAGAAAAAGAACAGGAAAAAAATACGAAATATTGCGACCTGGCCATCGAAACTGCACGATTATGGATGAAACGTGTAACAATGGTACCCATTGTCATCGGGGCACTGGGAACTATGTCCAAAAACTTTGCAAAATACATCAAGAAACTGCAGCTTCCTGCAATAACTCCAGCAATGTTACAAAACATTGCGCTACTCGGAACATCTTATATTTTAAGGAGATACCTGGTTGATGCCTAGGATGCTGGTAGCAATCCGTGTCAACCATCAGCGCCAGCCAATCTGAATGTTCAGTTGACTGAGGTTCATGTTTAATGAATAAAAGATAATAATAATAATAATAATAATATGCTACTACTACTACTATTAATAATAATAATATAATGATAATGATAAAGTGCATGTGGCAGTACCTGGAGACAGCAGAACAGAAGAGAAAGAACTGGAAAAATACAAAGACCTGCAAATAGAAATAGAATGGCTGTAGCAAAAGAAAGCAAAGGTAGTACCAAGGTGCCTTGGGTGGAATCCCAAAACAACTGGAGCACCACTTGAACACCATCAGCCTTGACAAATTTATTCAGTCAATTGCAAAAAGCGGCTTTATTCAGAACAATTTACATCCTGGGACAATATCTGTAATATCATCAAACATCAATATCTGCCAATCCTAAGTGCTTGGGAAGGATTCAATCAGTTAATAAATTCCAGTGTAAACATTTGGCTGATTGTGGGACCAACTATAATAATATAATTTTATTATAATATATATCATATATAATTAATAATTAAATACACACAGCTTATTCAAAAAGATCAGTCAAACTGATTATAAATAATGACATAACATAACCACCAAAATGATTCACTGGAACATCTGTAGAAATTATCATGTGCCAGTAATGAAAAATTGTGTCGTATCATTAAAAAAAAGTAAAAAATGACCATGTTAAAATTTGCCAGATTTCCGAATACAAACTGATAAAGTCTTGTCTCATGACACACCAGATTTAACTTTGGTTGAAAAGAAGAGTGAATAATTGATGTTGCAACACCAGAGGTTAGTAGAATAGAAGACAAAGAATTGAGGAAGATCAGAAAGTATCAAGATCTGAAAATCAAAGTTGAAAGATTATAGTATAAACTGACTATGATAATGCCACTAGTTATTGGCATTCTGGGTACATTGCCCCAAAATTGTTGATGGCATTTAGAAAATATGCACCATGACAAAATTTCCATCAGTCAATTATAAAAAGCTGTAGTGCTTGAAACAGCATGTGTAAGTAAGTATATCAATACATTATGACATCTTAACCTGCCCTTTTTTGTTTTTACATAAAACGCAAACTTGCAAGAATGTCTTGAAATTTGCTGACTAATGCATATAATATGTTTGATGTTCGTCATAAACACATCTTGTGCCGGTGTTCTTTTAAAGCCTTTAAACTGCACATGCCTTATATGTGTTGTTGTTTGATCTGTCAAGATATTTTTTAATACCTGTGAAAGCATTCCTTAATATTCGTTAAACTGAAAAGAAAATAATTTCTGCCCCACCATTTTGAAAAACCCTCTTTCCAGTGCTTTCCGGAGTGTGTTTTTTCTCCACTGCTGAAAGCAGGTGAGCTGAGTTTGTAGTTATTTTTAAAAGAGAGGCACAGCAGCCCTAGTGGACAGTCAATTCCACTGCAGCTTGCTCATCTCTTCCTGTCTAACCATATCAAGCCTATCCATTTCAAAACAGCAGTGAGTGTGAAACCAGTTGCATTGCTACTCCACATGGGGCCAGCACTGCCCTAGTGTAAAAAGACATGGAAATATTTCCTTACTGTCTTGAAAGACTAGTTGCAATTTTCTTCTCTGCCTGTCTGATTGCTGCAGTCATTTGATCTTAGCTATCATTTTTCCTTTCGGCTGCCAAATCTATTATAAAGTAGCTTGCAGCTTAAGTTAGAAATTTTATTCTGAAATATGACGCAGAACGTCGTTCTCTTAAACTCTGACAGAAAAGAAGAAAGTGTTCATTTTTTCTTTCACTTACGTTTTAAATGAGTGATTACCTTGAGTGATTATGAAGAGACTGAATTTATTTTTAAAAGAGGGGTTATTTAGAATGGATTTTAAATAAGCATGCATTAAATAAGCAAAATAACAACATGCGTTCAGTATACTGGGCAAAAATCTATTAGTAATGTCCATCTTACATACTTGTGTATTACATACACTATGTATATAAATGTTCATGGAGAAAATCTATCTATAGTATATGGTCATTAAAAGCTGACAGTCACTAGATGGCACACAATTAATCGCATATAAATGCTCACTAGATGATAACATTTGGTTTTGCTGTTTATGTGGGATGAGCATTGATAAACCAAACAATGTGACAGTGCTGTCATCTGGAAGGATTTCTTTAATTAGTAATAAACATCATGTGAACTAACATTGCCCCTATGTTAGTTTTATGGAAATGTAAAGCCCAGGCTTATTGCTTTTTTGTGAAATGGTAGTATTTTCCTAGTGTCCCAAAACTGCTTTTTTCAAAAGGCAACTGGACTTTGTTTTTCCTTGAAGACGTTTTGCTTCTTATCCACGAAACTTCCTCAGAACTGAAGAAGCTTCCTGGATGAGAAGCGAAACATCTTCAAGGAAAAACGAAGTCCAGTTGCCTTTTGAAAACAGCACTTTTGGGACAACCATGACTGAGAATCTCCATAGATTAGTGTTTCTCAACCTTGACAATTTTAAGGCATGTGGACTTCAACTCCCAGAATTCCACAGCCAGCAAAGCTGGCTGTGGAATTCTGGGAGTTAAAGTCCACATGCCTTAAAATTGTCAAGGTTGAGAAACACTGCCATAGATATTTTCTTAGTGTTATGAAGTGGTAATTATTCTATTGAACTTTGTACATAAGATGGAGTGTTGCTTAAACAAAGTAATAGAGGGAAAATTTCCCTCTCTGAAAATCCTTGTTGCTTACATCACTGCTATTCAAAACTGTAGATAGTGAACAGAAATAGTAGTGTGAGTATATTCTTGGGTTTTTCAAAGATTGGTTATGTTCAGAAGTTGACAGTTATGCTCCATGACGCATTAATGAACCCACGTCAAGAAGCTTTATTTTTAAAACAGTATGAAGTTTTTCTGTTTGCTAGGATTTCTAGCTAGCATTGCAAGGACTGGATCCGGGGTTTATCTAAGTCAGTGTTTCTCAACCTTGACAATTTTAAGGCATGTGGACTTCAACTCCCAGAATTCCACAGCCAGCAGTGCTGGCTGTGGAATTCTGGGAGTTGAAATCCACATGCCTTAAAATTGTCAAGGTTGAGAAACACTGATCTAAGTAGAGAAAGGAAGAATACTACAGCCACTAATCCCGCCTCCAGTCCTGTTTTGCAAAATTAGCAGTGTTACTGTATGTCTTCAGAGAAGAGGAACTTCTCTGCTCTGTGCAAATAATTGTAAATTAGTCCTCGACTTACAACAGTTCATTTAGTGACCATTCAAAGTTAACAACGGAGCTGAAAAAAGTGACCAATGAACATTTTTCACGCTTATGACCACTGCAGCAGCCCCGTTGTCATGTGATCAAAATTCAGACAGTTGGCAACTGACTCATACTTAGGACGGTTGCAGGGTCCAGGAGTCATGTGATCAGCTTTTGTGACCTTCCGGCGAGCAAAGTCATGGGGAAGCCATATTCACTTAACAACCGTGTTAATAATTTAACAACCAAAATGACTCACTTAACAACCGTGGCAAGAAAAGTCATAAAATGAGGTAAAACTCACTTAACAAAGGACTCACTTAGCAACATAAACTTTGGGCCCAATTATGGTCATAAGTTGAGGACCACCTGTACTTCTAAAAGACTTTTACTCTTTGGAATGTGTTGGTAGCAAATCTATAGAGCAAGAAAGCCTGGAATGGCATGAAAATTGGCATCTGGAAGCTTTAGAGCAGTGGTTCTCAACCTTTTTCAGGTTGAGACCCCACTTGCGCCGCCCATGCGCACCACGACCCCGACCCGCGGTCCGCCATTTTGTGTTTTTTTGTTTTTTTATTTTTTTTATTTTTTTTTGTCGCGTGCCGCGCATGCGTGGATCGGCCCGTTGCGCGCGCGCACGCACACGCACGCACACGGCGAAAATATATATATATAAAAAAAAAAAACAACAAAATGGCGGACCGCGGCGGGCCGATCCGCGCATGCGTGGCGCGCGCGACAGCCCAAACCGCGCATGCACGGCGCGCGCACGACAAAAAAAATAGAAAAAACAAAAAAAAACAAAAAAACTACAAAATGGCGGACTGCGGTGTCCGGCGACCCCCGCGAAACGGTCGTTCGACCCCAAATGGGGTCGCGACCCATAGGTTGAGAACCGCTGCTTTAGAGGAATCTGTAGATCACATGAAAATGGTTTGCTATTTCAGATGTTTCATAACATTAGAGACTGTTTGAGATGATACAGCCAGAATCCACAAATTGTTTGTGCTCATATTGTGTTTATTTGGGTAGGTAATGTCTGCTGCAGGAATAACATATGTTTTCTGCTATATGGTGGTTTCTATAGCAACTTAAAAAATAAAACTCCAGAGAAAATAGCTGGATAGCCTGTTCCTAATAAATGATTGCCAACAATAACACATGCATAAAAAGAAATTCTTTTTTACTTTCTTTGAATTACCAGTGACACTCGGCAACTTTTGTTTCCTGTGTGAAGAAGAGATCTTTTCAAGAAAATGTATCCGGCTAGAGCAGTGTTTCTCAACCTTGACAATTTTAAGGCATGTGGACTTCAACTCCCAGAATTCCACAGCCAGCATTGCTGGCTGTGGAATTCTGGGAGTTGAAGTCCACATGCCTTAAAATTGTCAAGGTTGAGAAACACTGGGCTAGAGTTTCCTGATAGCTACTTTACTGCTGAAATGTCAGAGGACTGATTGAAAACATCAAGAAGCTTTAAGAACACTTGCATCATTCACAAATTAGTATAAACTGACTTTTCTTGAAGTGATATCGGCTTCTTAAAAAACAGGTGAATTTTATATAGAAGACAAAAGAAGTACAGGGGGAAGCCATATTTAAAAATGATCTTGACGTTCCTTTTCAAAGTCACATTTCACTACATGGCCTGACTTGGGTTACTGACAGGGACCTTGTCGCTCTGAAAATAATGAATGAACTTGGACATAAAATAACTCTGAGCTTTACAGATAGACAGACAGATGGACATAGCAATCTGTTTTTGAAAGAAGAGGCACTATAACAGCTCAATTGAGCAAACCATATTGTAAATTATGCCAAAAAATAAAGCTTTGAATTCCTTTACCATTTAATTTCTTCCTCATAACTATATAAAATGATTTTCCTTTCTTTCTGTAATTTGATCCAAATTGTTGGTTACAAAGCGGTAAATGTAAATAAAAGAGACAGATTATTCAATAATAATAATAATAGCATTTTTCATAAAATCATACAGTTGTAAAATCATAAGGTTGGAAGTGAGCTTGGAGGTGTTCTGGTCCTACCCTGTACCATGTGCATGAATTTTCATACCGTCGTGGACAAATGGCTGTTCTTCCTTTCTTGAAAATCTCCAGTGATGGCGCACCAAGGACTTCATGACATGGGCTATTCTATTTCTAACTACCTCTTAATAGTCTTAAGCTAATTTAATAGTTCTTAATAACTTTAGTAGCTCTTCGTAGTAAAACAGTTTTTCCCTTTTCCAAGTCTGGATCTCTCTCTGTGTAAAACTTCCATCTGTACCAAATAAATTATACATAGTAAAATGGTTGTCACCAAAACTTAGTCTAAATTTGGATGAGTGAATGTCCTTAATGTCTTCTACATCTGCTGGTACCAAAGAGTAAATGGAAAATGCAGCAGGCCTGGGCTGGCAATATATAATGTACAGTTGAGTATAAAGAACAGACTAATGATAAGATTGATACATGAGTGGTTTCATACAGATGTTGAATAGCATGAGGTTTTACCCAGAGGTTAAATAGCATGGGGGAGAGAGCTGTACCTGTCATACTCCATACTAGAGCAATGTTAAACTTTATACTCTTTTCTTGAAACTATTCATTGGACCTGCCCAATCAGGCAGAAGTGCTAACAACCAACCATCACAGGCAGTTCAGAATCCTGATTGCAAGGAACCCTGATAATTGTCATCCTCCCTCAGAGACTCCTTGAGTCCAGCCTTAGACATCTGACTTGGCTACTTGATTTGTCTTTTACAGTACTCGTACTATAGATACATTTCTATATTTAAAACATCTGTGCAACTGTTCAAGAATATCTATAACTAATGTGCCACTTTTGTTGGTTTGGTGTGGAATGTTCTTTGCATGAGACTGCACCCTAAAATTAGATCAGCTGCTTGAATGGGCGCATGCACTAGGTCAAGCCATTGGGAAGCCTAAAAAATAGTCAGGCATATGGATAATTGATAATGAATTATGCCCTGTAGCCAAAATGAATGGGATCGCTTAGTTTAAATAGTTACCTTGGACTCTTTATTTTTTACATAGTGATTGGGCCTGGAAGCTTCCAGGGGCTTTTCAAGGTTAGACCGACATATAACACTTTATAATAATCTAAACACGAAGTGACTTTGAGCATCAGTGAGTAGAACTTCCTGAGTGAGGAATAGGCACAACTCATGATGTATCTGTGCAAAGGCCTTCTTAACCATAGTTGCTAACTGTTTCTTGAGCGCAAATTTCTCTAAGGCAGGGGTAGGCAACCTTGGCTCTTTTATGACTCGTGCTGGCCCAGGAATTCTGGGAGTTGAAGTCCATGAGTCATAAAAGAGCCAAGGTTGCCTACCCCTGGCCTAAACTGTCCATGACGGTGCTCTGGAGTTTTGCAGCACATACAAAGGCAATTGCAGGCTTAATGGAAACAGCAAACTCAGAGGGGCATTGTGAGATATTTTAACTTTGTGAACTTTTTGAACCCAGCAATTCTAGGCTAGCAATTTGCACAGTGACGGACAGATGTTGAATAGAGCTGTGTTTCCCAATTTTTGAAAAAAAAAATATCCTGCAGTATTCCTATAAGCTTGCTGTAGTACCCCAGGGCCTTATGATGCAGTTTGGAACCAAATTAATAATAAAGTGGCAAAAACTCTTTATTTTGGCTAAGTATGAAATGTAGATCCAGTGTATAATTTTAAAGCGCAAGTTTTTCTGGCATATAAAATTTGTGGCAAGTAGATTGAAAGGATTTTGAAAAGCAAGAATGAAAATATATTCTGAAGATCGTTCGCCAGTCAATATAATAGGCAATACATTGTTTATGAACCACTGGGTTCTCTTTCCTTCTCTATAATTACCTTTTGCAACTGATTACTATATTTCTACATTTGCCTAGGTTGAAAACTTTATTTTCTATCTTCATTAACCTTTTCCAGTCTGGATATAATTGTCTTGACCAGGAAATGTCTGAGAGATTTTGAGATATGTAAAATTGGGAAGGCTGGTTTTAAGAATATCTCTGACTAAGTACGGTATGTCAAAATCAGTCCTTACAAGATTTAATAAAGTAGAGTGTATTTAAAAAGATTACTTTCTGGTAATTTTATAAACTGTATTAAAAATATCTGTTAAAGATATCTATGGCATTAACTAAGAGATCACCATGAGCTGCTCAATATTATTTCTCAGGTAATTTCTTTATAGCCTTCAGAAAACAATATTTCATTATTTCTTTCTACTGAAAATGTAATACCTTTCTTAGTATCTGACCTTTGCGGCTGTCAAACAGTTCTTATCCATTTCTCAGAGTCACTGATGACATGTAATGAAGGTCTTGTCAATGAGTGATGGCAACAAAACTGATAAAGTGCCCTGTCACTTATTGATAATATGGCAGATTTCCTTTCATTACTTGGACATACTGTACATATATAGTACTTTAATAATGTTAGACTATGTCTATGTACATTTACATTTGTGCCTGTGTGCATTTACGTTTGTGACTACGTGCATGTGTTTGTGGCTTTCAGTATTTATTTCACTTTGTTCTTTCAAGAAACTGAATAATCTGCTGGATAGGAATTACTTTGTTACACAAAATAAGACATTTCTCCAATAAACTTTGTTTGCTTTTTTTTTTAAATTTGCCTTTGTTAACCATTATGCCAATTTTCCCCTTTGTTTTCCCATCATTGTTAGCAGAGCTTAAGTTATATATGCAAAGGAATAATCATGCTTAATGGAAAATAGATTCTCTTGTAAGGAATCAAATTCTGGTGGGCAAGTGATTGTAGTTTTATTTATTTATGTATTAAGAATATTTGCATAGTACTGTGGTTCCAAACCAAATATCCCTTAACCATGAGCTATTGATTCAGGAGTCTCAGGATATAAATTTAAGTAGTCCTCAACTTACGGCCAAATGTTTAGCAATTCTTCAAAGTTGTGACGGACCACTGAAAAGCTACTTAAGACCCAGTTTTGAAGTTAATAGCCACTGCAATGTCCCTGTGGTCACATGTGTTCACCACACTTAGCATCAGTATTGTACCACGGGGCTTCTTTTGTGCACCTATTTTCACACTGGTGTAGATGGGCTTCCACTTATGCATCATCCAGGGCCTCCATTCACATCCCACTGAGGGTCTCCCTTTTTATGCCAACCTGAGGTGGGGCTTCTTTTACAAATATTGGTGTAGAACCTGAAACTCAAGAGGGCAAGTCCTTGACAAGGCAATATTTCACATGATGCTCAACTAGGTTTCAGTAATACATGCTAGGTATGTACTTTCATCTAGCACTAGGTTGTAAATAAGTATGGTCTTATTCTGTTCAGACTTGGTATTTATGAACAAAAGTTTGAGTCCAAAGTATTCGACAATTTAAACAAGTGGGCTGAAGAGTAGAAGAGTACTGACCAGTGAGTTCCCTTTATATGCTCTTATAGCACAGACAGTGCTCCCTGCCATATCAGTTTTTCTAAATCACAATTGCAGTATGGGTTCCCGTCTCTATACTTGAGCACCTTCGTTAATACTTCTCCTCAAACTTCCCATGTAGTATCCCAACTCAATCAATTCTGGGTTGCAAGGTGACAATTGTTCTGCTGTTTCAGTTAATCCTAGAGCAGCGGTTCTCAACCTTGGGGTCGCGACCCCATTTGGGGTCGCACGACCATTTCGCGGGGGTCGACGCACACCGCGGGCCGCCATTTTGTTTTTTTTGTTTTTTTATTTTTTTATTTTTTTTATTTTTTATTTTTTTATTTTTTATTTTTTTTAATTTTTTAAATTTTTTAAATTTTTTTGGCGCGCGCGCACCGCGTATGCGCAGATCCGCCCATCGCGCCGAAAAAAAAATTAAAAAAAAAATAAAAAAAAATTTAAAAAATTTTAAAAAAAATGGCGGCCGCAACAGGCCGATCCGTGCATGCACGGATCCGCTCGTCGCGGCCGCCATTTTGTTTTTTGTTTTTTATTTTTTTTAAAAAAAATTTTTCGGCACGCGCCCGGGTCGGGGTCGCGGCGCGCATGGGTGGGGCAAGTGGGGTCTCAACCTGAGAAAGGTTGAGAACCACTGTCCTAGAGTTTCTCAACATTGGCATTCTACTTTTACATACGTTCCCAATTTACACCTTTCCTGTACCAACTTAGTATCACATTGTCTTACTATTCCAACCTTCCTCTAACTCCTTCAGGGTGCATTTATTTATTTATTTATTTATTTATTTTATTAAATTTCTATACCGCCCCTCTCCCGAAGGACTCGGGGCGGTGTACAGCCTAAAATTTAAAAAACATATAAATATACAAAATTTAAAATAATTAAAAATAAATTAAATCATTTGGCCAAAATCCTAAAACCCAAAACATACAAAATTTAAAAAATACTCAGTCCCCTTAAAACATTTTGATCCTATTGGAGTGATGTCACTTCCAATGGGGGGAAATGTAGTCTCACTGTGTAGGAAGAGCTCTTGTCTCTTGCCCTTGGGACAAGCTGATGAAGACACAGTCCAAATTCTGTTCTCTTCTTTCTTGCCATATCCCTGGTCTGTTGGATCTAGTGGGGTCAAATCTTTTACTTATTCCTCTCCAGCATGAACACCATGCCTTCAGAATCTCTGGAGAGATACCGGCTCTAAGTAAGAACTCTTGCCTCTTCTAGGCTCAATTGGTAGCTGTCTGTTCTTTATCTCAGAAAACATTTTTCTTGACGTAACTTCCTGGGATGATTGTTTGTATCTTAGATTTCTGTCCTCCAGCCTAGTCAGCTGTCCCCCAGAATTAGAGAGTACTACATTGACTGTTATTGCAGTTAATTTGGAGCTGTGATAGGCTCTGGGATGCATTCTAATTTTATAACTATAATGGAAAAGCCTAATTTGAATTTCTGTAGAAATTTTTAGTTTGCACAGTGTTATGAGCTATTCCTGTAGAGAAATATATTTGCTTTTGGGAAAGGCACTACAGAAACAAATTTGCTTGTGATGTTATGCTCCCTTTCTCCTACTTTCTTCACATGTACTGTCTGCCTGACATCCTCAAGATAATACTGGGGGAGAACATTCATTTCAGTGTGATTCAGGGCTTACTTTCCACTTAATGTTTTGTGTGACAAGTTGTTGGCACATACAGTAGGTGGTGTTTAGTTTGTATAGAACTAAATTTCTAAATTGGGGTACTGCTTACAAGTTATGGAGAACAGTTGTTTATATGCTTTCTGCATACTTGTTTTGAAACTAAAAATAGGAAAGACAGCCTTATGTTTAGTGTTTAGGAAAATGGAAAATCAGCTTTTATAATCAAATAATATGATTAACAACACATTGCGTGTTATTAATACCAAACTTGTGCATGTCTTGTCAGAAATGCTACTGCATTTAATGGGACCTACTCCCAGGTAAGTTTACCTAGAATGCTAATGCAGTAAAGGTGCTTGCCAATTGCCAGGCATCTGGAATATTGTAAGTAAATTCTAGATTCTTAAATATTCAGATTCTAATCCCAGACTCTTCAACAGTTGTCAGTTATCATAACAAAATATTTTTCAAAGGCTGACCTTTCTGTGGGAGTGGAGGGCCACCTGTGCCAATCTTAAAACCACTAAAATGAGCAGTTTCTCATAATTTTCCTTCTGTTGCAGGAATTCTGTATATGGGACTTTTCAGTGCTTGGCGAATAACTTGGCAGATCTGTTATTTTAGTCCTTTAGAACCTGATATATTGAAATCATTGCCCTAAAGTACTGTTGTTGTTTTTTAAAAAATTATCCATGAATTTCTTCTGTAAAACTTGTTGTCAAGACCAATTGATGATGTAAATAATGTAGATATGAAACTGAGTATGTGTGATAGAATGTTTAAAAGATCCTGGCAACACAGAGGAAGAAGCCCAATTATTACAGTAAAGATTCCTGAATCCGGGCAAGGGGATAAATGTGAAAAAGAAACTTAGAGTAATGCCATCAGAATTATGGTAGATATAATTGATCAGGGAATTATGTTGGCAGACTTTCCAGAACCCATTAGCAGTAAAGATCTTTCCAGAAATCCTGGTTGTTCTTGTTTCTTAAGTTTGCCTGCTTCAAAAAACTTGATGATATGGTACAGAGCTGGAATCTGATCATTAACTGAATGCATATCAAATGCGTAGCATGAGAAAAACATACATAATCTGTAACTTTATACACCATTTTCTGATACTTTCTTTAGCATTTAGGATGGCATCTATCATACTAGTCCAAAGGTCTGCAGCCTTGACAACTTTTAAGATTTGTGGACTTCAGCATAGCTGGCTGAGGAATTCTGGGAGCTGAAGTCCACAAGTCTTAAAGTTGTTAAGGTTGCAGATCCCTGTACTAGTCTTACCTTTCCCTTTTTTTATTGATGGGCTTCAAAACAAGCTGGGTGCATAACTGTGGGTTTTTTATTTTAAAAAGTTCTCTTGGGGCCCATAAAGATGATCTTGAAAATAATGATAGTGCTTCAACCACACTTTGTTTTAGAACATGCTAATGCTGCAAATTAATTTTAAAAATGTTATGTTCTAAAAAGTATGACAAACTATTAGGAGGAGCAAAGAGATTGGTGAACCCCAGGGGAGCTGTCTGTAGACAAATTGTTTGCACAAACACCATACTGATTCATGCTTGCCTTGTAAACTTTATAGTTTCCCTATCGTGATATTTTAGTTTACCTGGTCTTATACAGTGTATAGTAAAATGGGATTGCCCTACACTTGCTGCCTGAGATTGTTGGAAGAGCTGGAGTAAGATGCACTTACAGTGGTATCTCAGTACTCAGTGTTGATTCCAGGAGGTGCAAAGAATACCTATAAAACCATGAGTACCATTTTTTCCCATAAGGAATAATGTACTAAATCATAAGGTAATCAACCCCAACAAGTTCTAGCTTATGCATTGAATGCCAAACAAATGAAGAGCACTGGGACAAAATTTTCACGTCAAAATGTGTTGAGTACCAAATTCAATACTTTCAAAGCAGTCGAGTGCCAAGATACCACTGTAGTTTTTCTTCTTCCATGTCTAGATCAAACTTTAAACTGTCAGAATGAAGCCATCTTCTTGGCTTTGTTGCCAAAATTAAGTCATTATTGGTACATGTTTCTGATATAGACGACATGGCAGCAGATGGGCTGGGCTCTGCATCTCTCCACATTCGCACAGCATGTTGTTCCCTGTTAAGAGCCTCCACTTTAGTATATTGGTTTTACACTTAGGCACTCCAAATCTCAGCCTATTCAGAATCCTCCAAGTAATATAAGGGAGGTCAGATCCTTTAATTAGATCCTTCTTTAAGGTTATTCCTTGTTCAATGATATCTTTCCTCCACCTTTTAATTCAATTTGTACCCTCAAGAATATTTGTTCTTGCCATAAAGCTGTTCCTAGATCTGAAAAACCCTAAAAAAACCCTTATGATTAATTCATAGTGTTATTGCCACCATTGCTTTCTCTGCTGCCACCCAAGACCAATTCTGCCTACAGCGACAGCATGATGCCAGTAACTGTAGCACATGGTCTGATGGAGCCTAGCCACATGAATAATACTGCATAATATCTCTATCCTAGTCTTAGACCAAATGGAACTCTATCTTAGATCATTCTGTTTTGCTCTGAACACATCTTTCTTCCAGCTATGATGGAAGAATTATATCTATTCTACCATATAAACATTCCACAAACTATTCTGGTGAAGGTTTAATACTCCATATTTGAATCATGAATGTTGTAAGCAGATGGAATATAAAAACAAAAAGAAAAAAAAGTAAAAGATAAAAAGAGAACAATTTGAGTTTTCCTTTCACAGTATTAGCCTAATCATAGTTGGTGTTTGGTATTCTCTTTGGACAAGATTAACCTATCAGATGCTTTCTTAATTATTATGATCTCAAGAGTGGTTATTAGTAAATTGACCCCTTTCCAAATATTCTTCCTGAGTATTTGGAGCATATGAAATAAAGGAGTATACACTGTATTCTTTTTCAGTAGGATAACATGTTATCGGTAGCTGTGTTCAAGCGCAGGAAATCAGGAGTCCAGGCAGTTCAAATGAATATATAGATTTATTCTGTGCTAAAGTTCTTTACAAGAATCTGAATTACTAACGGTCAAAGCAAATTACTAACGGTCAAAGCAAATAAGAGTCAATGGAATTCAAGGTGGGCTGGACTTAGAGCTCTTATGGGCGCAAAGGGACTCTAGACTGATGATGCATTTGACCCCTCCCTCAGGCTTAGCCTGGTCATCTCCTACATGTTGACTGCTATATGGAACAGATATCTACATATCTTGAGTTTAAATTAATTCACAATTTTACAAATAATAAATGTGTGGAGTATGATGATTATCATTATGGATCATCACATAGTCAGCCAGATGTTCAGACTGGATTTGGCATTTTTGTCTACCTATTGAGTCCTTACCAAGGACCTGGGATAGGCAGATGTGGATGTTTGATGGTATTACAGATATCGTCGTAGGATGGAAGCAGTTCCTACCCGTGTTTCCCCGAAAGTAAGACAGTGTCTTACTTTCTTTTTATCCCCAAAACCCCCACTACGTCTTACTTTCGGGGTATGTCTTGTATTGGGGCGGCGCAGAAGTGGGAGCCGTTTTCTTTCAACGGCAGCGCGGCCTGAGGAAAGCCCAGGTGTGACCGGCTGGAGAGGCTCGGGGCTCGGCTTGCGTGGGGAGGTCCGGCTACCCCCCTCGGCGTCTCTTCCCTGCCTCTTTGCCGGCTCCCTTGGCCGACCTTCTTCCGGGGTCAGGTTTTACAGGTTTCCCCCCCCACACACACACAAACACACACACGCTGCTCATTTCACACTCAAGCTTCCCATTAATAGGGGTTCGAGGATCTGTTGTAGCCCATAGAAAGGCAAGTCCCTCGACTGTAATTTTTCTGCCGTGCCAAGTTCTCTTGACATATGAAACCTACGTGGCTAAATCGCCTTCAAATGTGTGTTTCCCACATTTTACACCACATTCTAGGGGCAGCGCTTTGGAATATACAGTGCGGTAGAAGTCCCAAGGAACGAACGTACTTCTCCAGTCTTAACGTGTTTAAATCCCAGCTTGGAAGAATGTGATTGGCTCACGCGTCTTGCCAATTAGATCACGATATGGCACATAGGGAGAAGCATCCCCTGTGAGGGGGCCGCCTATGCGTAAAATCCGTAGGGGCGGTGGATTCAACTTTCTCGCGTCTGTTTTTCCCCCCCAAAAGAAAACTAGTGTGTCGCGGCGAATACCTCAATACCGTAGCACTTGCCCTTAACGGCCGTGACAAGTCCAACATCAGCCGCCCTTTGTTTTCCACCCCAGCATGTCAGTGCGAGCTTGTTCCCTTCGCTGCCTGGGGTGGCCAGTGGATTTGCAGTTTTGAACGTAAGATTGCAGACTGATCCAGGCAGGTAAGGAAGAGGAATCAGAACGCATTCCTAAATTAAGACTCCGCTTTTTCAATCCTGCCGCGCCGAAGCCTTAAGCGCGTCTATTTCCTATTCGGGGGGGCCCTGGCCAATCGCAGCGAGGGAAGCCCCCAGCCCCGCCTCCGCTCCGAAGGCAGGGGCGGCGGGCGCCACGAAGCTTTGCCTGTGTGGCAGGGGCGGCCGGCGCTCCCCTCCTCTCCCTTCCCGGCCCGGGTGCTGGTTGAGCGGGGCCTCGCCGGGGCTCTTCGCAGGCGGGGTCCCCGCGGCCCTTTCCCCCCTGGCCCGCCGGCTTCAGTTGCGGGCGCAGAAGCTTCCCGATTGCGAAGCCAATCCAGAGTGTTTGGTGGAGCCCTGCCTGGAACTTAACCTCTTCAACGACTCCGCGAACCTCCCCCGACTGGCGCTCCGACTCCTCCACCTGCCAAGTTCTTCCTTGTCGGAGCAGCCTTTCTCCGCTTGGCTGGGACTCCGCCACTTCTTCCCCATCTCCGTGACAGACAGAACCCGTGAGGCATAAGTTGAGGCTTTTCCTCAGGAAAAAAAAAACCCTGACCGAAGGCGGGTGGGCAGGCGGGCGTCAGGCGTCACCTCAAAGCACTTCTCCTCGCCCTTTCTCGGCACGCCAAGCAGCCGGCTGGCGCGCGCGCGCTCTTGGTGTTGCTGGCACGCCCGCTTCCCCCGCAGCTACCGTGTTTCCCCGTGTTTCCCCGCCCCAGCCGATGACCGCCTAGGAGCCTCCCTGCGCAGCCTGCTGGCCCGGCGCGTGGCGGGTGGCTTTCGGACGCCCGCCGAAAGAAGCGGACGCCTCCCTCCCCTCCGCCCCCGGCAGGAGCCTCCTAGGCGGCCATCGGCTGGGGCGGCGGCGGCAGCGGCTCTCCCTGCGCAGCCTGCTGGCGCGGCGCGCGGCTGGAGAGGCTCGGGGCTCGGCTTGCGCGGGGAGGTCCGGCTGCCCCCCTCGGCGTCTCTTCCCCAGCCCCGCCGTTTCCACCGGGTGTGCGCGTCCGGCGCTCGCCTCCACCGGCTCCTTCCCCCGCGGCAGCGACGCCCGCTACGGTACTTCGCCCCGCCGCTTCCCATCGCGCTGGGCTGAGAGGGCGGCGGGGCTGTGCGGAGCAAGCGAGGGAGCCTCCTTCCCTCCGAGCTTGGCGAGCCAGCCTCGCCCTCTTTGGCTGGGGCGGCAGCTGGGGCGACGGTGGCGGCGGCTCTCCCTGCGCAGCCTGCTGGCCCGGCGCGCGGCTGGAGAGGCTCGGGGCTCGGCTTGCGCGGGGAGGTCCGGCTGCCCCCCTCGGCGTCTCTTTCCCAGCCCCGCCGTTTCCACCGGGTGTGCGCGTCCATCTTCCCTCCCCCCCGCCCCCGTGTTTCCCCGAAAGTAAGATATACGTCTTACTTTCGGGGTACGGCTTAGATTAGCCAACCCCCTGACAACCCAATACGTCTTACAATCGGGGTGTCTTACTATCGGGGAAACACGGGTAGTAAGGCCACCTTTTGCAATTGACTAATGGCGAATTTGCCAATGCCAATGGTGCTCAAGTGGTGTTCCAGTTGTTTTGGGATTGCACCCAAGGCGCCTATTACTATTGGTACTACCCTTGCTTGCTTTTGCCACAGTCTTTCTATTTCTATTTGTAGGTCTTTGTATTTTGTTATCTTCTCCAGTTCTTTCTTGTCTATTCTGCTGTCTCCAGGCACTGCCACGTGCACTATCCAGACTTTTTTGTCTTTCTTATTGACAATTGTTAAGTCCGGGGTGTTATGTTGCAGGTGCTTGTCTGTTTGAATTCTGAAGTCCCAGAGCAGTTTAATTTTTTTATTTTCTATGACTTTCTCTATTTTATGATCCCACCAGTTTTTGCTTACAGGCAAATTATATTTCTTGCAGATCTTCCAATGCACCATTGTTGCTACTTTGTCATGCCGCTGCTTGTAGTCAGTCTGTGCAATCTTCTTGTAGCAGCTTACCAGGTGGTCCACTGTTTCTTCAGCTTCTGTGCATAGGCGGCACTTACTGTTTGTTGCTGTCTTCTCAATTTTAATTTTATATGCATTTGTCCTTAAGGCGTGGTCTTGTGCAGCCAGAATTAGTCCCTTGGTCTCTTTCTTCAATTTTCCTACTCTTAGCCATTGCCAGGTCTTGTTATTATCTGCTTTTCCAGCTATTTTTTTTAATGTACTGGCCATGTATTGCTTTGTCTTCCCATGCCTCTATTCTGTTTTTCATTTGGTCTTTCTTGTAGACCAGTTTAGTCTCTCTAGTAGTCAGTAAGCCTTCCTGAGATACTACTTTCAGTGCATCTTCATCACTGTCCTTCAGATATTCTTCCAAAGCCATTTTTTCCTCTTCAACCATGTGATGTACTTGCAGCATTCCATGCCCATCTATTTGCCTTGGTAGATAAAGTCTGTCAGTGTCACTGCGTGGATGAAAGGCATGATTCATTGTCATTATTTTTCTGGTCTTCCTATCCATTGCTTTTAATTCTGCTTGAGTCCAGTCCACTATTCCAGCTGTGTATCTAATGACTGGAATTGCCCAGGTGTTGATTGCCTTTATGGTATTTCCTCCATTGAGTTTGGACTTTAAGATCTTCTTCGCTCTCTTGATGTATTCATCTCTAATCTTTTTCTTAACTTCAGTGTGCTTGATATTGTCAGCTTGAAGGATACCCAAGTATTTGTAGTAATCTTCCCCATCCAGACTCTTAATGTTATTTTTGTGGGGCATCTTGATTCCTTCAGTTTTCACTATTTTTCCTTGTTTGATAGTAAGTGTGGCACATTTGTCCAAGCCAAACTCCATTGCAATATCTTGGCTATATATACGGACAGTGTTGAGCAGCGATTCTATTTCAGATGATGTTTTTCCATACAGCTTCAGATCATCCATGTAAAGGAGGTGGGATAGTCTGGCAGATGTTTTTGATGTTTGATAGCCATGTCCTAAGTTATTCAGTATTGTTGAAAGAGGAAACAGTGCAATAACAAATAGTAATGGTGATAATGAATCTCCCTGAAATATTCCTGTCTTGATGTTAACCTCTCCCAGTCTCTCACCATTGACCTGCAACTGTGTCTTCCATTGTGCCATCAATCTTTGCACAAATTTTCTGATGTTTCTACTGACTCCTGTTATTTCTAGGCACTTGATTACCCAATCATGTAGCAGAGAGTCAAATGCCTTTTTGTAGTCAATCCATGCCAATTCAGGTTGGTCTTCCTTTTCTTGCAGTTTTCCAAGATCATTTTGTCTATTAGGAGTTGATCTTTTGTTTCTCTGTTATTGGATCGGTTTCCTTTATGCTCAGGTGGAAAGAGGTTGTTCTCCTGCATGGGTGGATTCCGAATCCACCAATGGGTTAACACAGTCCTCTGCCCAATGAGAGACTAGGTCCGAACTTTAGCTCCGCCTCCGGCTTCCTTCTTCCCCAGTTTTTACCTAGTCTAAGCCCAAGGAACAGCTCTTTGCGTAGCTCCGTGAAAAGAGTACCTTTCTTTTCGGTTAGGACTGGTAGAGTAAGGTTTTTTTGTTGGTTGTTTTGAGTTAAGTTTAGTTATCGAACTTTAGTGTGATTTTTTAACTTTAGAGATTTTTTCTTGTTTTTTTTCGGGGACCTTCGGTCGATCCTCCCCCCCACGCATTGGGAGCGCGGCAGCGAGCCCGCCCGGGCCTAGGGCCTGGGAATAGCGGAGAAAAAGGGGGAAATTTCCCTGGACTCCGCTATTCGACTCGCAGCGCCCCAGGAAGCTCCGAGGGACCAGGCGTCGAGGGAAGCTTCGAGGAGCTCGACGCAGATCGTCGCAAAAAACGCAAGTGGGGCAAGGGGGCGCGGGGAGGAGTCCAGCCAGTCAGCCGGGAGGCGGACAGAGGCCGGGACCGTTGGTACCGGAGGGGTAGGCCGAGGCCAGCTTCCCTTAAGGCACCGCGTGGCCGGGAGCACAGAGCTCCGACCGAAAATTCGGCGCGGCGGCCATTTTTAAAAAGGGGCGGTCTCGCCTACTGGCGCGAAGCGCCATTTTGGAAAGGGGCGTATCAGAGCGCCTCAGACCTCTGATTGGGGCCTCGCTTTTCTGGCGCGAAAGCCTTTAATCTCTGGCGTGAAAGCCTTTGTTTCTGGCGCGAATCTCCCTTCTTCACCCGGTCGAGTTGCCTGCGGGCCCAGGGGGAAGGGAAGGGACTGCCGGTGAGGCGGAGGCCTAGCTCCGGCTGCCAGATCAGGGAAACTGAGGCCGAGCACCCAGGGGGGTCCAGTTGGAGGAGTGTGTGTGTGTGGTTCTCGGTGTTTTGGCTCCTAGCAGATTCCCCAGCGGAGTCAAGGCGGTCTGGACGGGCATAGGGACAAAACTCCCTGGCTAGGTATCCTCGTGACCGCAGGAGCTCTTCGACCAGGCACGTTAGGGGCATTCCCTGTAGCGCTGCCGACATCGGTCTGTGCCTACTAGATACCCGGAAAGGGTGCTTCTTGGCACATGGCAATGGCAGAAGGAACTCCGGCCCAGGGCTCAGCGCCCCCTCCGTCGCCGACTAGACGCAGAACGGAGGAAGCGGGGGGGGGCAAGAAGAAGGCCAAAACAAAGCATCTGTCTGAGCCATCAAGGGCGGACGAGCGCCAGGCCGCAAGGAGACACCAGGCCTTGGAGAGGGAGTTTGCCAAGGCGCAGAGACTGAGGGACAGCGGGATGGAAAGTCCGGCCTTGTCCCTCGGGGAGACACCAACCTCCTTCGAGCCTGCAGAGGCGGTTGAACAGGAGTGGTCCCCCAGGGGGGAGACAGAAAGGGAGGTGTCCCCCATTTCGGTGCCATCTTCACCAGAGCATTCAGAGCCTTCCACAAGCCAGGAGGATCCTGAGCACAGAGGTAGGAAAAGAAAGAGATCTGGTAAGTGGCCTTCACGACTTCATTCCCTCTTAGAGGAAACATTAGTGCACCTCAGGGCCTCTAGGAGGAGTTCCCCTCCCAAGAGAGCTCACAAAACACGCACACCATCTTCCCGTGGGGAAAAGATATTGTTTCAGGATTCTGATGAGTCTGAGAACTCTCCACAGGTGGCAGACGAGGAGCAGGAGGACTGGGACGATGAGGATGCCCCGTTGTCAGAAAATGAGGATGCAGAGCCACAGGCGGCTCCAGTGTCAGGTTTATTTGACCATAATCTGTTTTATTCCCTCATGATTAAGACATGCTCTGTTCTAGAACTGCCAGCTAAGACCAAGGAGGCCAGACCGCCGTCCTCAGAGGAGGAGGACGCAAAGGATCCCTTGCTTCACGCACCGGTGTCAGAGGTGATCCAGGTACCATGCACTAAGGTGTTCAGGTCAACGGTAAGGACCCAGTGGTCTAATCTAGGCACCATCCCATCGCCTAATGGCGTAGAAAAGAAAATGTATAATGTTTGCAGTCCATTAGCGACTTTAATAGAGGTGCCACAGGTGGACGCTCCACTAAGCTCTCTTCTTCCTTCCTCAGCCATCCCAGGAGACCTAGCAGAATCAATGAAGGTGGAGGATAGGAAGGTAGAACTTTCCCTCCGCAGGGCTCACCATTCATCTGCCTGGGCCATCAGAGCCGCATCTACGAACTCATTAGTCGCCAGAGCGGCGATCAGGTGGCTGCGGGAGATCCAGGCAAGTGTTCCACCTGAGCAGGTACGTGTAAGACAAACACTGACCAAACTGCGGAGGGCAACGGAATTCATGGCAGACTCCGCACTGGCCGCGTCCAGATACTCAGCTAGATCCATTGCAGGGACAGTGGCAGCTAGGAGGTTGGTATGGCTCAAGAACTGGAAGGCGGACCTTAAGTCCAAATGGCGACTCGCCACAGCTAAGTATGCAGGATCAAAGCTCTTCGGGGCAATCCTGGATCCTTACCTGATAGAAGACAAAAACAAAAGGAAAGTGCTAGCTCACCCTTCCAAAAGAACGGACAAGGGAACCCAGGAGTTCCGTAGGCAGGCACCCCGTCAGAACGGGGCCGGAGAATGGAGGCAGCCCTTTCAAGGGGGACGATCCTGGGAAGGGCCCAGAAATCCGCGCACCTTCTCATACAGGCAGGAGCGCGGACAGGACCGTCCAGCCGCGGGCAGGGGCCAACCGTCCAAACGCCCTTTTAAAGGGGGGGGAGGACGACCCTACAGACGTTCCAAGTGACTCCTGGAACAGCCCCATCGGGGGTCGCCTGGCGCGGTTCAGCGAGGCATGGCAGGCGACCACGACGGATGCCTGGGTCAGAGAAACAGTGACCCAGGGCCTAGCAATAGAATTCTACTCCACACCACCAGATCACTTCATAGGTTGCCCACTATCACGCAACAGGACCAAGGCGGGCCTCATAGTTCAGGCCATTGGACACCTGGAGGAAATAAGGGCCATAGAGCCGGTTCCTCCAGGACAGGAGGGACAGGGTTTCTACTCCATCCTCTTCCTGGTGCCAAAAACATCAGGGGACTGGAGAGCAATCCTGGACCTCAAGCGGTTAAATCGCTATGTAGTATACAGGAAGTTCAAGATGCAGTCCCTCAGATCCATACTGGCCAGCATCCGGAAAGGGGATCTGCTATCCTCAATAGACCTCACAGAGGCCTATCTTCACATCCCAATAAGACCGGGGTACAGAAGGTACCTGAGGTTTTGCCACAAGGGGCGACACTACCAATACAGGGCACTCCCGTTCGGGCTGTCCTCAGCGCCCAGAGTGTTCACAAAGGTGCTGGCGGCATTGGGAGCGCACCTGCGCATGAGACCGGTGCGGGTCCAGTGCTACCTGGACGATATCCTGATACTCTCAGCGTCCCACCAGGCAGCCCTAAGGGACATCCAGACCACCATAGCCGTACTCCAGAGGCACGGCTTCTCGATCAATCACAAGAAAAGTCAGCTCACACCCTCAAGGAGGCTCCAGCATCTGGGAGCGATCATAGATTCAGACCAGGGCATGGTGTACCTCTCCCAGGAGCGCCGGGAGAGCTTACAGAAACTAGCGTTTCTGGTAATGCAGAGGAAGGTGGCCACAGTGGTGCAGCTCTCCCAGCTCCTGGGAAAGATGATATCATGCCTGGGAATTGTCCCGTGGGCCAGACTGCACTCCAGAGGTCTGCAGTGGCTACTGCTCCCCTTCCAAAGACAGAATCAGAGCGCTTCACCCAGGAAAATCAGAGTGCCTCCCCAGGTCCTAGCCTCCCTGAGGTGGTGGAGGTCGGGGGCCCTGAACAGGGGCACCCCACTCAGGGAACCCAACAGGGTAACCGTCACAACCGATGCAAGCCTGTTCGGCTGGGGGGCTCACTCCAGGGATCAGATGGCCCAGGGAAGGTGGAGTCCAGGGGACCTAAAGCACAGAATCAATTGGCTCGAACTGAGAGCCATCCACCTGGCCCTACTTCAGTTTGTACCCCTGTTGGCAGGGAAGCACGTGCTAGTCCTGACGGACAACGTAACAGCAAAGGCGCACGTAAACAAGCAGGGCGGGACCAGGTCAGTGGCTCTCATGCAGGAGGCCAGGGCGCTGGGCCTGTGGGCAGAGCGACACCTGGCATCAATAAAGGCAGAACACATCTCGGGGGAGGCAAACCACCAGGCAGACTCCCTCAGCAGGGTCACCATAGACCATGCGGAGTGGAGGCTGGCACCGGAGCTGTTCGAGGCGATCTCGAACAGGTTCGGCCGGCCGTGCCTAGACCTCTTCGCAACACCAGAGAACACTCAAACCCACCGCTTCTTCTCCAGATTCCAGACCAGGGAAGCGGAGGGGACGGACGCACTAAGATGCAGGTGGCCCCAGGGGCTACTGTACGCCTTCCCTCCTCCGCCCCTGATCCAAGCAACGGTTCGCAAGCTCATCCTGGAACAGGCGGAGGTGGTACTGGTTGCGCCATACTGGCCGAGGCGTCCGTGGTTTGCGGACCTGGTAGACCTATCGCTTTCGCCTGTATGGAAACTGCCGCCGAACCAGGTGTCCCTGAGCCAGGGGAAACTCTTACACCCAGACCCGCAGTGGCTACAACTAGCCGCCTGGCACTTGAGCGGGAGGGTCTGAGTAGGCAGGCCTTCTCCCAACATGTCATCTCGGTCATACAGGACGCTCGACGTCCTTCTACAAACAGGATCTATGATGCAACATGGAGGAACTTCTCTTCCTGGTGCAGCAGACAGGACATAAACCCCCTGACCGCCAACATCCCTACTATCCTAGAGTATCTTTGGGACGGCATGGTCAGGGGACTAGCGTTCAACACCATCCGCAGGCAGGTTGCGGCATTACAGACGGTCCTAGTCTGCGAGGACCGGGGACCTCTGTCACAACATCCGGCGGTGAGCGCATTCCTAAAGGGGGCAGCCACTAGGCGACCCCCTGTAGTTCACCGTTTTCCATCCTGGGACCTACACAGGGTCCTACAGGCATTAACCGAAGGTCCTTTTGAACCACTGGGGACTTGCCCACTCCGTTTCCTGACGCTGAAGGTGGCCTTTTTGGTGGCCATCACATCGGCAAGAAGGGTATCGGAGTTGGGGGCCCTCTCGGTCCGACCGGATCTGATCACCTTCGCAGAGGGCAGGGTAATCCTACGCCTGGACCCATCCTTTGTGCCGAAGGTCAACACATGGTTTCACAGGTCCCAGGACCTAGTACTACCGGATTTCTGTCCGAATCCCACTCATCGTCTGGAAAGACGATGGCACACACTGGACGTGCGCAGGGCTCTGCGCCATTATGTCACCAGAACAGAGGCCTACAGAAGGTCCGAGGCCCTCTTTGTGTCATATCACCCAACATCTAAGGGCCTGAAGGTATCAACCTCGACCATTAGTAGATGGATTAGAACATGCATAGCCAAGGCCTATGAGGCGCTGGATCAGCCAGTACCAGACAACATCACGGCGCATTCCACAAGGAGTGCGTCCACATCGGCTGCCTGGCGCACCCAGGCATCACTAGAGGAGATTTGTAGAGCAGCCACATGGGCCTCTCCGTCCTCGTTCATAAGAAATTACAAGATAGACCAATTTGCTGCAGCAGGGGCTTCATTTGGAAGGAGGTCTTTGCAGCAGATAGTTCAGGACTAGTAAGAGACATCCTAGACCCCCACCCGAAGGGACTTATGAGGGCTTGGGTACGTCCCATTGGTGGATTCGGAATCCACCCATGCAGGAGAAGAAGCGTTGACTTACCTGAACGTTCTTTCTCTGCATGGGGGGATGGAGAATCCACACCCTCCTCTAACCGGTCTAGGCAGGAGTTCTCTTACAGGTCATTGAGAAGGAGCTACACGGTCCGACCTGATGGAGTGCTTCGCCTGGCAAAAACTGGGGAAGAAGGAAGCCGGAGGCGGAGCTAAAGTTCGGACCTAGTCTCTCATTGGGCAGAGGACTGTGTTAACCCATTGGTGGATTCTCCATCCCCCCATGCAGAGAAAGAACGTTCAGGTAAGTCAACGCTTCTTTTCAACTAGATGCTGTTATACTGCATCAGCTACCACACCAGTTGCAATTTGAAAGTTGTTGGCAAGCAGGTAATTGGCCTGTAGTTGCCTGGTGTTGCCCCTTTTGCTGGATTTTTCATTATTAGATAGGTTTTCCCAGTTGTTAGCCATTCTTCAGTTTCTCCTCCTTGTAGTATATTGTTGAACTGCTTGGCAATGAGTGGGTATATAACAGTTAGATGTTTCAACCAAAACCCATGCAGTTCATCTGATGCTGATCAATTCTTAATCTTCCTTGCTCTTTTTTCTACCATTTTTGTTGTTATTACTAGTTCTTTCATTTCAACTTCTTTTTTATTTGCATCCACCTCTTTTAACCAAGCCACATATTATGATGATGATGATGATGATGATGATGATGATGATGATGATGGTTGGTCATATAGTCAGTCAGATGTCTGGACTGAATTTGGCATTTTTACCCATCTACTAGTCCTTCTGAAAGACTTGGGACAAACAGATGTTGTTTTGTGGGTATCATCACAAAATGTAAGCTGTTCCAAGTAAAGCTGCCTTGTGCAATTAACTGATGGTGATTTTGTCAATGCTGATGGTGTTCAAATGGTGCTCCAGATGATATGAGATTGCACCCAAGGCACCTATTACTATTGGTTCTGTCTTTGCTTTCTTTTGTCACAGTTGCTCTACTTCTGTTTGCAGATCTTTTTATTTTGTGATTTTCTCCATTTCTTTCTCTTCTATTCTGCTGTCTGCAGATACCGTTAACATCCACCACCCAGACTCTTTTGTCTTTCATATTAGTAGTTAAGTCGGAGGTGTTATGTGATAGTGCTATTTGAGTTCTAAAGTCCCAGAGCACTTTAGCTTCTTCATTTTCTATTAATTTGTCTATTTTGTGGATCCCACTGGTTCTTTATTATTATTATTTTGCAGCTCTGAAAATTTAAGAGCAGGAATTTCTTGGCATGGCCCTTGACAGTAAAATTTATTTATTGTCTTATGTGTAGATTTATTGTGTCATTTCAGTAATTCAGTTTCTTCCCATAAGTCTTGTCTAGTAGCAGTTGATCAGTTTGCCATGATAGTGATAGGCCAGATTAGCATTCCTTTGAAAGCACTGTAAATATCATTTATCACCATTAAAGTACCAAATGCTGGTGAGGTGATCATGGATAATTTCTTGATATTTCTGGGGATCCCTGTCCCATCTGATTTTTACTTTTTTATACTTCTTAACCCATAGATGTATATATAATAAACAAAAGGGAAGTGAAAGTTAAAGCACTTGTATATATATTTAATGCTTTTGCACTTCTCATCGACTTGATAAGCATTTTAGAACATAAAATTGATGGGTTGGTGGTATGCAAAACTTTATTTGGAAGTGTGCCCAAAAGGAAAAAAAAGTGGTAGAAACATTACTGTGAGAATGTTAAGGAGCAATTTCACTATTTTGCAGTTAGATGAGAACAAACATTTTAGGAGCAGGCAAATCCTCTAATGATTTTCAATTTTTGTGGCATATTGCCTACATACTAAATGTGCCCATTAGCCAAAAAGCTTGCTTACTTCTAGATTATAAAATCATGCAAATAATTATTCAGTAATTATATTTTGTAATATATTAGGTAAAAAGCATTATCAGGATTAATGCAAGATTGTATATTGTATGTTGTTTCCCCACCATTCTTTTTACTAGTCCAGCAGCAGAATGTTAAAACAGTGTCTCATTTTCTAAGCACAGAATGTAAAAAGTGCATAGTTAGGTCTAAGAAGCATATAAGTAAACGGCAGAATATAAAGTCAACCCCAATCTTGATTTTTGTTAACTATCTTTCTTAGGCTGATCTGGCTCATGTGAAGGTAAAAAACATTTGAAAAGCCTGGAGCTTTACTATTTTCAGTATTTTAATTAGATATAATAATCTTAATGCCACAATTATTTCTATTATTTGAAGGTACACTTTATGATTTATTGGCTGCCAGGCTTCTAGTAGCAATCCAGCAAACAGAACCGGTCTAAAAGCACTCAGATCCTTTGTGATTATCCTTTAAGCCACTGTTTCTCTTGTCCTCCTCAGTTGTAAGATCCAGAATTGGCATGAATAGCTAAGGTATTAATCAGGAGAAGCTTCAGTTCTTAAGTTGAATGATGGCAGGGATGTATCTGTGCATTGTGCTTGGCACTGTGTTAAGATAGAGACATGAAGCCAGAGGAGTAAACCTGCCACTTCCAGCCATTTGTAATAATTACAGATAATAGATGTAGACTTATGGGGTGGTGGAGGGTGTAGTCTACAAAATTAGTAGAATCTAGTTTAAAGCATTGTTCTATAGCAAAAAGTGTTCTTTTCTTTCTTTTCCAGGTAGAGAATAAGGAAGATGACTTTGGTGGAAATATGCAGGAACTGTTACCAAGGCCTTTTTTTTTAAAATCCTGTGCAATGAAATAATAACCAGAAGCAACTCAGACAGATGCCTCTCTGGTTCATTGAAGAATAAGTAGGAGGAGACAGTTTAGCACAAGGAGAGTTGCAAGATGCTATTATTACAGCTAAACTCAATAAAGGTAGTTTTAGCCTTCTGGTGGAGTTGATTGCTTGGTCTGGTCTATTTAGTGGGGCTGTCACTAACATACACAGAATTTCTGAGGAAATTTTCCTGTTGCAGTTAAAACAGTTAAGCAGCAAGGCCCATGGTGACTGTACACTTTATTTGATCTGTAGGGCTACAGGGCTATATATATAAACAGAATTTCTAACAGATTATGGGCCCAGATTAGAGGAGAAATGTAAAGTTCAGTACAGAACAGAGCAGCCCAGTCATAGCAAGCTACAGCAAATAAGTGCAAGATACAGCAACAGAAAGAAAGCTGCAACTGAATAAAAGAAAATGTCCACTAAGACAGCTGCAACAAAGATTTCATTTGCAAATCTGACAAATCAGAACTACCACTCTTGGAAATTCAAAATGAAAATGCTGCTAATAAAGGAAATATGTGGAAATGTATAAATGAAGCTAGGCCAGAACACCTTTCAGATGAGTGGATAGAGAAAGATCAGAAAACTCAGAACACAATCTCTCTTAGCATAGATTAGAAGATGATCAGATCATACACATATGTAAGTGTCAAACTGCTAAAGAAATGTGGGAAGGATTACAAAAGGTACATGAAAGAGCTAATCTCAATAACAAACTGTATTTGATTAGAAAGCTATACCAAACCAATAAAAGGCCAGAATATGCAGGATTACATAAGGCACACCTTGAAAATGGTTGAATGCCTGAGAGATATAGGAAAAGAAATAAAAGATTTTCATGTTGCATAAACCATACTTAGTGGTTTATCAGAAAGTTGTGAAACGCTCGTCACAGCGCTTGATGCACGTCCAGATGACAAACTAACATTTGAATATATTAAGGGCAAGCTTATAGATGAATGTAAGAGACAGAAAACATTAATAGCAACAATGCTTCTGTTGCAAAGCCTGCTTTAAAATAGGAATAAAGACAGTTACATGAAGCAAGAAACACGTGAATGTTTTGTATGCAAGAAAAAGAGTCATTTAAAAGCAGATTGCAGAATCTAGAAAGCTAGAATGCAAAAAGTACAAAAAGGCAAAAGTATGAAGGAAGAAACTGATTTTGCTTCAGATAATGAACATATTTTTCAATCCAAAAATTG
Organism: Bothrops alternatus; assembly: GCA_034064705.1. Lineage (NCBI taxonomy): Eukaryota > Metazoa > Chordata > Lepidosauria > Squamata > Viperidae > Bothrops > Bothrops alternatus. Next base: position 1,686,704 of record JARGCV010000075.1, read on the forward strand.
CACATCATCTTTGCAAGCATGGTATTTTGATTCAGAAGCTACAAGTCACATGACAAATGACAGAAATTTCTTTATTCACCTTGACTAGAGTAAAATAGAAAAAAATCACCACACCTAGTGGGCAAATAATTGAATCAGAAGAAATAGGAAATGGTTTGTCTTTAATGTCCTATTTCTCAGAATATCACCAGAAAGATACTTGTGAAAAATGTACTGTATGTCCCTGCTTTTAAAACTAATCTTTTGTCAGTGAAGAAGTTCACAAAAACAAGGCAATGTAGTGACCTTCAAAAGAGACAGTTGTGTCATCACAAAAGGGGATATCTTACTTGCAAGGGCTAAAATTACAGATGAACTGTATTAGCCGAACTGCAATGAGATGGCTAATACTGCCAAGGAGGAAAAACATTCAAACTGCATCCACACATGGCACAGTTCTGACATAATAAACAAATTAACTGAGAATGACTATGCAAATGGAATAAAAATTAGTCCATGTGATCTATTAATAAAATGCACCAGCTATATAAAAGGAAAAATGACAAGAAAGACTATCCAAGTGGAATAAAAGAAGAAACCAGGCCACAAGAGGTTTCAATCAGGAGATCCACTAGAAGCAATAAGGGCATCCCAGCCAAACATCTGTCTTAAGTTGCTCACATAGCATTAAAACCCAGAAATGGGAAGGAGAAGCCAAAAGAGGCTGCAGCTGCCACCCTGGTCCCCCAGCTGGAGTCAGAGTCCCAGAAGCTCCAGTGCCAGTTTTTCGGAGAGCCAAGGCTGGACCTGCAGCAGCGGTGGCAGCTCTGCAGACAGCCAGGATAGCAAGAAGAAGAGGAAGTAGAAGGATAAGAAGAAGCACAAGAAACAGATTTACAGAACTCAGATCTGTAATGGGATTAATATAAGGAGTAGTTGTTGAGTGGGGGTGTTGGAATACATGTTGGAATGTATTTTGTATTGCAACAACTACAGTACAGAAGTATTCAGCCAGTAGATGGCAGTGTTTGTAAGTTTGCTAGGTATAATCTATGATATATATTCCATGGTCCTTTTGTTCTGAGGAGAGTTTCCTGTTACCAGTTAAAATGGTTTAAGCAGCAAGGCCCATGGTGACTATATACGATTTGATCTGTAGGGCTATAGGGCTATATATAATGGCTTTAGATAGGATGCTTTGCAGCCTATAAACACTTCCAACTGTTGCAAAACATTACACACACACACACACCTTGAAGTCACATGATTGCATTCACTTAACCTGTGAGATTGCTTAATGACCACCACCAGGAGTGCTGGAATTGCATTCATTGAGTGAAGCAGTCATGTAACATCTCGCTTAATGACCACTTTGCTCAGTGACTGAGATTCTGGTTATTGTTGTGGTCATAAGTCAAGCTTTAGTTGTATTGTGGTTTACAAAGTCTGTTGTAAGCATAAATCATACATAAAAGAAGGAAACACGCATGCTTAAAAACACAATGGCTAGATAGTATCAAAGCCAATCCCAGATAGACTGGAAAATATGTAGAGAACTGGTCCTATTTAGCTTATGGCATACAATGTCAGGGAAATCTACATGTGCTAGACACAATGCAGTCCTGACAGCTTAGATTGGTAGTTAATTTTGCTCAAATCTTGTACATCTATCCTTGGTGCACTGTAGGGGGAGAACTAACTTTACACCAATTAACTAGTGATGCTTGGGTTGCTGGCTCTTTTCATCACTGGTCGCGCTTTGCATCATGATGCTTTGCATCCGATCAGGTCTAGCACTGGCTTCCACTCTTCGCACATAGTGCCCCTAGGGTTCCCCCCCCCCCACTGAAGTGGTACTCATTTATTTACTCACAATATTACACAATACAGGGGAGTGCTGGGTGGGCAGGAGCTAGTGATCAACTGATGGGAGCTCACTTCATCTCTTGGAGCTGGGTTCGAATGGCCAGAGTACAGAACATTAATGGCTGGCACTTCCAGCCTCATTAATCCTCTGCACCGTTTCATCCCCTTTTCCTTTGGTATCTTCCATTAGAAGTGGAATATACAAATCCCTCGTATTAAGCTTCACTCAGAATTAAAATGTGTCTACTGTCTTTGTGGAATGCATAAGCGTAGCATATTCCAGGCTCTCATTTACAATTAAAAGTTGAAAGAGATCTCATTTATTCATTGATCATAGTTTATAGCCCTGCTTCTTAACACTGATAATAATTCTGCCAAACCCAGAATTTCCAGGTGTCATTGAATACATCTAATAAATATACCCAGGACATTGCATTGACTAACAATGTGTCCAGTCTGTCTCTTTAGCCTAATTGCCCATTTCCTTCCTCAACCTTTCTTTGGTTTGAACTAATGAAACTACAGTAATAAATTGATTTAGTTGTTGTCTTCTTCTCTATCCCTGGGGAAGACTGAAAGCTTGTAAGGGCTAGTCAACTTCTCTCTATGAAGAAAGAAACAATTCTTCTTTACACACCTCGTGAGTCTTTAAATGGCTCAGTAATCATGGCTTTTCTTCCTTATTCTGATTCTCTCCTCCAAACTGTAGCCTAGTTTTAATATAATTTATTTTAGAGTAAACACAACTTTTCTCCATATGACAGTGAGGAATTCAGTGAATTCAATGAAGAGTCTCAGACATTTCTGTTGTAAAGTGTGATGGGGTTGACTTTCTGCATCTTCTAACAAAGAAATGTACAGATAGTCCTTGCTTGTTCAGTGACTAAAGTTACTATGGTGCTGAAAAATAACTTTAATTTATAACCATTTATGACCTTCGCAGCATCCCTCAGTTATGTGATCACAATTACAGTCAGTCTACATTGTCCTATGCCTGATCTGTTTTTTCCTCTCCTCTTCAGCACAAACTGATTGGAGAAGAAGGGATTGCAAGGGAGTAAGCTATTTGCTCTTCTACAACATTGAAAACAATGTAATCATGCCAGCAGTGGGAAACAGCCAGGTGAAGGATAGATTGTCTATAGCAGTGATGGTGAACCTTTTAGAGACCGAGTGCCCAAAAACTGGCCCTGCCCCACCCCACCTGCCCGCAGGGCCACTCACTGCCTCCAGGGCCCACTGCAGATCACCCAGGCAGCCCAGCAGCGCCATGGCGGCCACGCCCTCTGCCAGCGCCCTGCAGCATCAACTGTGCGCGATGGGGCGTGAGGGCAGTCTTGTCTACACTGCCTGGCTGCGCTGCTCCGTGTGGGCCACGCTCAGGGGCGACTCTCCTCCATGGAGGCTGCTGGTGAGGAAGGGTTCATGGGGGGAGGCAAGGCTGGGGCAACAGCACATGTGCCCACAGAGAGGGCTCCAAGTGCCACCTCTGGCACACGTGCCATAGGTTCGCCACCACTGGTCTATAGGAATCTCTTGCTTTCTCCTCCACTCAGAACAAAGGGATTGGAGAGAAAAGGATTTCAAGAAAATAAGTTGTTTGAATAGTGTATCTGTAGCTCCCAACAACAGGTTGCTGACACAACTGCATTGCTTTCAAAGTATATAAGCAGGCCCTCAAACATTCCAAAAGGCAGGGGAGTGGTTAGGAGGCAGAAAAAGCTGAAGGTGTAACTCAGTAGTCTTGTCCCTTTCCAGTCAGAAAGCACAGTCATAGTCATGTGATTTCTCACTTAATGCCTGCTTTGCTTAATGACAGAGTTGCCAGGACAACCTGTAAAATTGGCAGTATCTAGATTCCAAAATTTGTTTTTTTTCCTATTTTGTTACATGTTCTTAGTGCTTTGTATATATTTTCTCAATAATCTTTCCTAGCTTTATGTCATTTATATGATTTCTAGAATTATAGAAGGAAGGAGTGACTTAGAATCCAGACAGGATACTATCCACAGTTAACCATTAAGCTGTGCCTGAAGTGAAAACTGAACAAGATATTTTCTGGCTGTTCACATGTATACAGAATTGAATTTTTATTTAACTGAACTCCCAAAAGAATTCTGGATGATTGATGATTATGGTAATAATTTTATAAAATGAGTAGACAACCTAGTATTCTTCTGTTATTTTGAATTCATCTTCATAGTTTTCTGCCCTTGGCTAGCTAGAGCTGATGGAAATTGAAATTGAAAACATCTGTGTGGCTTCAGGAATACTTTTTATAGATATTTTATGGCACAGTACTACTTAGCTATGCAAGATACGCATGTTTCATATGAGCGTAATGAGGTCTGTCTTCCTTTTATACTCCTCCAAAAGTGTTTAAGGTGGTTAAATATAAAATGAGTCAGAATTGCAATTATACAAATTAATATAACATATAAAAGTATATTTGCTTGAGAACATCTTTGTCTACCAATAGAGGGAAGTTTGGAAAGATTTTAACTGAGAAGGCATTTTCTCACATTTCATAAAATGTGATGGTATTGTTAATAGGATCAGGAGAAGAATCTTGCTCAAAATCTTAAGGCTAGGCAAGTTCATAAGGTAAAATAGTTCCTGCATTACTCTACTAGCCATATATAATACCTAGCATTGCATCCACAAATAAAACTAGTAAGTAATCAGTAAATCTGTTTTAATGAGCTTACTGTGAAATCATTATTCATGTACTGATCACAGTTAGCAGTTTGACTGCAGCACGCTGCAAAATTCCTAAACACTTTTCAAATGTGGTGCTGCACAGAGTGCATCAATATAACCCAAAGCACTGTTTTCATTTTACAGGTGAGGACCTGATGCTGAGAAACAGCAACTTGGCCAAGATCACTTTGCAAATCTCCCCAAAATAACATAGTGTATGCAGGCAATTTGACCGCAGTTCAAGAGAGAGTAGAAGCAGAACGAAATCTTTCCTATTACTGGGTGAGCATTCTAGTGACTACATTCTATTGCCTAAGGGATACTCTTTTATGTTATTTAGTATTAAAAAACTATTTGCTGCTGTTGAATTGTGGTAACTGAAAAAACTCAGGTGTTCAGAAAATTCAGAATATTTTTCCTATTCTACAATTCATGGGAATTTCCAAGGAAAGTCACAACAATAATTATGAGAAATGAAAAAGCAACCTTTTTTTTCTTTTTAGAAAGATTAAAGTAGAGGAAAAAAATAATGATACCTGATTTCCTTTTTTTTAAATGTTTATAACATTCTTTGTACTGTCAATGGCTTTGCCCTGAATAAATTACTGCATCTTAAAAGCCAGTAATATATTAGTCTGGCAGTACACTAAGCATGCGGCTTTGACTGATTGAAGAAATTGCAAAACGACCTAACTTCCGTATCTTACTAATCTTGGTAGTGTAAAAAAAATTCTTATGGGGCTGTTAGTACTGAGCATATGGACAACTCCTCTCCCCTCCCAAATTCTTCACAGCCATGTTATCCTATTTTGTGCTTAGGGATATTAAGTAAATACATCATTTTGGCATATCTTGGGTGATTTACAGTTTTTTCCAAATAAACTGGAAAGAGGCTTACCAGAACTGCAACTGAAATGAGCACATAATGTAATGAGTATTGTACTTAAATTAAAAAATCCGTAATTTTCTTGAATGCATAAAAAAAAGAGGTGGTTATTTGGGCTCATAAATGTTGCTTATATCAAAGCATTATCATTTTCTCATTTTCAAATATTAAATTTTAATGACTTGGACCATTACGGCTCATTTACATAACTTTATAAATCTGAATCATCGCTTGCACAAAGTTTACATTTGCAGCTGGGATTTTCCTTAAAGTCATGAAATACTAGCCAATAACAATGTATCTTTGTGATTGGAATAAGTTTTAACTAGACAATGGTGGAATGCCCGTCATTCTCAAAGACGGAGCTATTTAAAGCTAGTGAGTGTAAGAACATTTGTCAGATTGATGGATCTTACTTTCTGGAACTTTTTCTGTTTTGAAATGAATGTGGAAATTATGTATGCTGATTTCAGTCCCTTTAGAGAGGAAAGAAAGATTTTAAAATTGCAGATATAAAGCAGGTTCTGACCTGTCCTTACTCTGTCATTCGGACACCATGGGTAGATAGATCTTAGTTGATTTAAATCTGTTAAATTATGTGCTAGCATGACTTAATCCTTTGGCAATATTCCTCTTTGGTGTCTGCATCCTACTGCCCCTCCCCCATCCAATGGCCTCTCATTGAAAGAAATCTTTCAATAAGTAAATACTTTCTGATCTGTAAATTGGGATGTCTTATTTTTTAGGTTTTTCACATTTGAGCTGCAAAAAGATGATCTTTAGGGAGTTTTATCTGTTGATAGCTATAGCTACAACATAGCTACGAGTCATCTGGAGCTCTATATTTTAGCCTCACCTTTCAATAATTGAAGATTCCTTGATCCAAATTCTAAATGTATTAAAATTCATTTTTAAAAATGAAACAGATTTTTTTCTTAATACAAATTTGGCTTGACTTTTTAAGGCAGTGATTGTTTTGATACCTTAAAATGGTTGTCAGGTTAGTTTATTATAAAATCAGTAAATTAAAATAGAATATGATGTGATAATTAAAAATACCCATCAGTTTAAACAAGTTCAGACTTGGAACGGTAAAAAGCAAAAACAAGACATTTTAAACTCCTAGGAAAGTGAAAAGTTCTGGCATTGATAAAGAATAGCAGTTAGCTGATTGTCCCCCTCAAAAGAAATTATATAAATTAGATATAAGCTACACAAAGGGAAGGTTGCCTCTCTATTTTTTGTCGTTCATATTTTCACATGGCATACAGAGAAAAGCAAATTATTGAAATGAGCAGGACAATTAACATGGCAATAGGTATCCCTTTTACTTACTGTGTCCCACATTGCATAGAGCTTTGAAAACAAGCATTAATATATTGGTTTTGAAATTGACTGTAAGTAGTGACAAACTACTTGTGATTAAGCTGACCAAATGGGATCTGTCTGGCCAAGGTAATTAGCTTCAGGTAAACTGCTTAATTCACTGCTCTAACTATGCTTCGGAAAGCATAGTGACAGCACAAAGTTAGATCTAGGGCCACTTGATAATACGGACATGATCCATTAGGAGGACTTGAGATATTCTGGAATAGGTTGAACACAAATCTTCTTGGACAGATGATCCATCTATCTTGTCAGGATTGATCAGTATTATCTGTCAGTCAGAACATCATCAGTTCCATACTTTGGTCCCTTTACATAATTTATATGGAAGCAGGAAGTGTGTTTTCTTGCTTTGCTTCTCCTTATCTCAGCTTTTCAGTTACAATGCATTTCCATCAAGCAAGTTTGCCCTCCTTGGCCTTGTTTCAAAATAAGTAAAGCAATGGTGGAATGGAAAGAAAACATACAGCACTGAGGGTCTGTGGTGTTAATTAAAAAAAAGTAGAATGGAAGACACAAGTATATTTTTTAACATAAGTTATCCCCACATCCAAGAAAATAAATTCTAAGGGAGAATATAATTTCTATTTAAGAACCCAAAATTTATCTTTTTGGCATGGTGGAGATGAGATTTTAAAGTATTCTTATTCAACCCTATTATAAATTTAGAAGATTTATGGTGTTTCTAACCAAATAAATGCTGTTTTGCCACAGGAAGCAAAATATAGTGAATACAAGAAAGCTTTTTCTCCCCCAGGTTGTATTATTCTTTTCTTGACCAAGAGTAGAAATAGAAATTACATAGGTAGTGTTCAAGGATATAGCTCTGTGATAAATTTTAGTTATTGCAAGAACTAAAAACACTGTTAAGAGGAAATCCAACAATTGTCAAGGGTAAGATACAAGCCTTATTTATAGTGGAAGCTATTATTTGATTCTTCTGTCTTTTTCTCCTTGCAAGATCTAGTTCTTAACACAATATACCACAGGATGTAGTAATCCCATGTCTTCCAACTAGGATGGCTTTAATGTAAGATTCAACAAATACACAGAGGAAAAACTGTTAGTGGTTATTGCTGTAAATTATCTCACAGATTAGATATATCTCCAGACAATAGTGGAGTGAGAAACGGCTCTTTTGTGTGTGTGGGAGTTTCTCACAGCCATCTGATTCGCAAACATGGAAAGAGAATGTTGGAGTTCTCAGCTTGGTGTCTCCAAATGTGTTTTAACTACAAATTCCAGATTTCTGTCCAGTATGACTTTTGGCATGATCCTATTGGGATTTTCTTAGTATGCACTACATTTCCCAAGAATACCAATTCTTGTGTAGTTTATACACTGAACTGTTAAGAATATAGCATCAGACTTAGTAAATAGCAATAGCACTTAGACTGATATACCACTTCACAGTGCTTTAAAGCCCTCAATAAGCTGTTTACAGAGTCAGTATATACTGCCCCCAACAATCTGGGTCCTCGGAAGGATGGAAGGCTGAGTTGACCTTGAGCGGGTAAGGATCGAACTCTTGACTGTGGGCAGACTGCAATACTGCATTCTGACCACTGGGCCTCATTGCTCCTAAAGAAAGAGGATTTTTTTTGGAAGATTCTCTTTTGGGAAAATAAACCAGTATATTTTCCTAGAAATAACTCAGTGGTAATTGTTAATGTTATTTATGGTGTCTTAAGAATGACAGTATTTATGATACTGAGATTTTTCAAAAATTTGGCAGTTCTCAGAAGATTGTACATGACTCATAAATCATTTGTCACATAGTTATATTTCATTTTAATCAACTTGTATTTAAACCCCTATGTTGCATCATCTGGATTTCTTAAATAACAACACTAGTGTTGTTCTGGAATGATGGGAATTTGCAACCCAATATATTTAAGAACACCAGCTAGTAGAATAGTAATCTAGACAATCTAATATAGCATTAACTACAATATTTACAGCATTACACTCACAAACCTTTTCCATGCTAAATAGAATATATAGTTCCCAAGTTGCTAAGCAGCTTGGTAACTGCCTAGTTTTAGTACATTTATCATATATTTATTGTTGTTTTTTTTAACATTTGTTATAGAAATGTAGAAATTCTTTCCTCACATAGAGGTTGAGCAAATCACAAAACAGGCAGACTTGCTTTGGTAGCATTTTTCCTAGCATTTCAATTTTGTTTGCTATGATTTTCAACAGGAAAGAAAAAAAAATCTTTTTAAGTATATTAATTTAAGATGTCAATATACAAAGATTATATATTATATAATTATATAATATTAGATTATATAATATTAGATTATATAATCTAGAACTAAGGAGAAACTTCCTGACAGTTAGAACAAATAACTAGTGGAACAACCTGCCTCCAGAAGTAGTGAATCTGCCAACACTGGAAGTTTTTATGAAGAGAATGGACAGCCATTTGTCCAAAATGGTATAGAGTTTCCTGCCTGAGCAGGGGGTTGGACTGGATGATTTCCAAGGTCCCTTCCAACTTTGTTGTTGTTACTACTACTACTACTACTACTACTACTACTACTACTACTACTACTACTACTACTACTATTATTATTATTATTATTATTATTATTGCTGTTAATATCCAAAGATGGTGTTGAATTGATCTGAATTGAAAGGCATATTTTGAAACAGGAGTTTCTGGTTTATCAGTTTAGGTTTCAATTGTAAACACAGTTGTTTGAAAGTTGGTTGAAATTTCTTTTGAGAAACCATGGCACAGTGGTCAGAATGCAGTATTGCAGGCTAACTTTGCCCACACCCAGGAATTAAATCCTCCTGACTAGTACAAGGTTGACTTTCATCCTGCCAAGGTCAGTAAAATGAGGACCCAGATTGTTGGGGGCAATATGCTGACTCTGTAAACTGCTTAGAGAGGGGCTGTAAAGCATTGTGAAGCGGTGTATATGTGCGTCTAAGTGCTATTGCTATTACGTTTTTTTGCTGAAGATTTTCATTTTTATATTTCAGGAAATAATAATTACTCTGTTTGATTTTCTCCTACCGGTACTAGCAGCAGAAGGACACTCTAATGGCTACATCCAGACATGTAATACAAGTGATCCATTGCACCAAAGTGGTTTTGCCATGGGGACTTCAGATAAAAAGAGCTGCCAGTTTTAGCCATGCCTGCTATAAAAATATATCTTCAGATTTTGCTGCCAGAGCTCTTCCTGCAAACGCAGTGGAACTTTTTGGCCATACATATCTCTCGGATAACTACAGTAATGTTACCCCAAAAATCCTTTGCAAGGTGGGGAGAAACTTGCACAACCAAAGAAATCATCCTTTGTGGTTGATTAAGGAACGTGTGAAAGACCACTTCTACAAGCAGTACTTGGTACGTTCTCGGAACCCAGTGTTTTCAGTATATGATGATTTGTCTCCTGTGGTCACAGTAGAACAAAACTTCGATAGACTGCTTATTCCACCAGACCATCCAAGCAGGAAGAAAGGGGATAACTACTACTTAAATCATACTCACATGCTAAGAGCTCATACATCTGCCCACCAGTGGGATTTGATACATGCTGGACTTGATGCATTTTTGGTTGTGGGAGATGTTTATCGTCGTGATCAGGTTGATAGCACCCATTATCCAATCTTCCACCAAATGGAAGGAGTACGACTCTTCTCCAGCCATGAAGTAAGTCTGATTTTTGTCTGACCATTAAGATAAGCTTGAATTAAAATATTATCTAGCAAAGCTTTCTCCACTTTTACAATCCATCAGTTTTACCCTCTCAACTAATACTCCGATTAGGCAATGGATTTTATATGTTTACCATATTAGGCAAGTTCTAGACTTAAAATGTATGTGTGAAGTCAGGAGTAGGTGATCCTTGGTGATGGAATGGGACAACTCATTGCAGCCAGCTTGCCCTGATCACCATGGGACAACTTAACTGAGGAACAATTCAATTTTATTATTTAAAATCATTAAAAAAATTTTAATTTTTCTCATTTGCATTTCATTTTGCCCTTCCTTTAGCATCCTTTCTTTAAAGATCCTTTCTCACGATTTCTTTGGTATTAATGTAATTCTTGTCCCGTGGCAAGTTGGCCCATGGTGGAACGTTATCCTGTGGTGAATTGGCCACGGCAAGTTCTCTGTAGCAAGCTGGCTGTGGCGAGTTGACCATGGTGAGTTGGTCACGGTGAGTTGTCATAGATCCCTTTGGTGATCTTTAGATGTTTCTAAACTACACCTCCTATCGGTATCAATCTAAGCCAGCATAGCCATGATGAGGAACTAAGAGTCAATAATACTTGGAAGGCTAAAAAATTTCTACCCCAGAATTAGAACTGCATTTATTTTGTAATACTGTATGCAAATGCTATATGAGAAATAACTTTCTCAGCATTATAAAACATAGAATGTATAGTATTTGATATATACTGGGCTGACTGCTCTGATAATCAGCGTCTGTCGTATGATAAAACCATTACATAGAAAATTATATTGGCTGTGCTTATAATATGATTTGTTTCTTGGAGGACAAATATTTTTCCTTCTTATTAATTTCTTTAATAGAATCATGCATTGGTTTTGGCTTGATTGGCTACATTTGCATGAAACATGTACTCCTGGATCATATAGTCCTAATAGTTTATGCCAATGAAGTGTTCATAGCGGCTCTCATTTTGTCTTGTTTCCAAGTTCATTCATTAGATGACATTTCTCCTGAGAGTGATTGAGTTATTATTGCTGTATGTTAACACCTGATGTATTCTGAGGCAAGTTTGTTAAGCATTTGGCTGGGCAAATATGTTTTAATTATATTGCTACTCTATGGGTTTTGAAAAGTAAATGGAGGGATTCCACTTTCTACAAAAAAAAATCAAATATTGGAAACATTTAAAATGTATGACTCTTATTTTATTTAAAGACTCTCTACTTTCTCTCCTGATTGTTTGAGGTTTGGAACATATTTGTCTGGTAAGTGGAGTGACTTTTCTTTTTCTGAAGATAAGAAATACATGGGGATGTGGTCCACTCGGTAAAGTGTTACAAAGGTTTAAAACAAAGGAAAAAACTAAGTTTGACCAGTGGCTAAAGCTTCCTGGGTGAGAAATAATGAAGGAGGGTAGTTGATGTCATATTTTAGATTTCTTAAAGCATTTGACCATCTATTGTTGATGAAAGATTACTATATGGTTGTCCATCTTTTATTGTATAATTCTTATGAGTGGTATTCTGAGAAGTTACAAAGGATATCTTAGTCATAGAGGCTTGTAGTTAGAGTTGAAAAGCGAATTTTTGACGCATATCCAGAGGTTTTGGATATTAACTATTGTCCTCATATCCTCTTTGGATCTTGATCTGTCATGATCAAGCACGTCTTTAGTGTATTATCATGATGCACTTCATGGTCATATAGCATTCACTTAAAATTTGCATAGCTACTGTCTCTTACAGATTAGGCACTGCATTTTTCCAGGAAGCTTCCTCCTTTACTTAGTTAATGATTAGTTTGGGTGTTACCTGATGCTTTAAAAGAGTTAGAGATGAAACAATATATTGCTACCCTTAAGTTATATTATTAGTTTTAAACATGCACTTACCAGTTTACAATACAAACATAAGCCTGTTGGCTAGCTTATGTTGGGAACAGCTGTTCTTTATGTTGTTGCTTTTCTCCTTCATTAAACACTTGTTTTCCTAACAAGGCATGGGGGATAGGGTCTTTTATTTCTCCCTAGGCCATTTTTCAGTAGACTGATTTGACAATCGGAGTAAAGGCTGTGGGGTGGGGACAGGTTGGGAGATGTGAACCAGAGAGAAGGCAATTGCCGGGAGAGAAGAGAAAGTAGAATAAAGGAGGTGGTATCTCTTCCTCCAGAGTGGTGCTTGGATTGCTGCTTTCTTTTTTATTGTTATTGTTTTATTTATCGTTATTGGATCAATCTATAATTGGCTTATGTGTTACTTTTGTGAGGACCAGGGTAATATGGTAAAAAAAAAATCCAATACAGTAAATTGTACAATGTAGGATGAGGAAACTCATTCCATATTTCAAAACCATAGTATTGCTTGGATTGCATTGAGTTTATGTTAACACTGGTTTGGTCTCCTCATTGGACTAAGGCTTATTCTTGGCAGTTTTTCAAGGGACAAGAAATGTATTTATTTGAATCATACCTCACTTTTCTGTGAAGAAGCTTAATGTGGCATATGTTCACACCACATGATGGCTGTAAAAAAGAGCCAGAACTGGATGAATGTAAGAATACTTCTCGATAATGATAGACTGTTATCAGACTCTTCTCTTTATGCGTTTTGCTTTTATCCCCCCATGGTTATTATTAATATTTTCTTTACTAAAAACCCCAGGTGATGGAAGCCATAGTCCTTCACTATTAAATGACTACCTGCAGCCTTCTTTTTCTGTTCCAGCTTTTCCAATAAGCCTTGGAAACAGGTGTGGCTGCTTTAATGAATTACAGACAGGACATTCTAATCTGAAGGACAGCTGGTATTTTTTACTTATTTACGTATTTACTTTTGCTCTAGAGTCTAGAGTGAATTAATAAATGGGATCAATGGGAACTGAACTGAATGAATACTTATGCCTCAGAGAAATTTCTCTTAAGTCATTTGCTAGAGCATTCCACTTAAGTAAATGCAATTATACATGCATGAAGAAGTTAATATAAACTGGATATTAACTAAACTAAACTAAACTAAACTAAACTAAACTAAACACAACACCTATTTCTGACTACTAGTCAATATTTGTATTGCTACTACCGTAGTATCTGAAACAAGGTACCTCTCAGTGGTTGGGAAGATGAACTGGAATATTCAACTCATAACTAGCACATTTGCTTCCTTTCAGCATTTTCTTGAAATAAATAACTAGACAACTTTGACTTGGTAGTCTTATGTTGTTAAATGTCTTCTGTGGTAGATTCTGTTTCATGAGTAAATCTGTGATATATCAATAATATAATGCATCGGCTCTAGGATACATTTCCACATTGAAACAGAACCATAGCCTTCAATACACAGGGAGGCTATTAAAAACTCAGTATTGGCTGCCAATTTGTTTTTCTCCCTAATGCTTTTGGCATATTGTAGAGCACTCTGATTTTCTGTTGTTCTTTGAACTTCTACAATTTCTTATTTTCTTTTGTGCAAAATTAGATCACTAAAGAGAGGAGGAAGAGCTAAAAAATACCTCTACAATACATTAGAAGAAAGGAGCAGAATGTATTCCTGTGCATGCTTCTCTCCCCCCCCCATTTCTTTCCATTTCTTTTTTTTTGGTTTATATGTAATAAATAATTTTACTTCAATGTATTATCATCTCAAGTTGAATGCCTCTAAACATGTGCACATTTCTTAATTAAGCAAATAAATTAGTTTTCCCTGAAAATATTAGGGCGAATGGCACAGCGATTTGTGTAATTTCAGTGCAGTTTCTTAATGGGAAATGTGGCGCGCGGGCGCGCGCGCACACACACACAGAGTATAGCAATACCACTTAGACTTATATACTGCTTCACAGCATTCTAAGCGGTTTACAGAGTCAGCCTATTGCCCCCAACAATCTGGGTTATTTTACCGACCTCAGAAGGATGGAAGGCTGAGTCAACCTTGAGCACATCAAGAGCGAACTCCTTGCAGGGGGCAAGGTTAGCCTGCAATACTGCACTTTAACCACTGCACCACGATGGCTAGGAGACATACAAAGCATGTAATCGGGAATTTCCTGTTTCTTTAGAAATATTCTAATATTTTGGACACTTAATAATTATATTGATTCCCTCTCTTCCCACTTAAGAGGAGCTTTTATTTTTGGAAGTGAAAAGGAGTATAACATTTTTAGCTCAGAAAATAGAGCTATGGGATGATGATGATGATGATGATGATAGCAATATGATATCAAGCTGGTATCATCTCTTAGCAACCATGTAGATATTCTCCAGAATGGTCTCTCCCCAACTCTGGTCCCTCATGTCTTCCAATAGCGCACCCTTTGCTACTATAATCAAACAAATTTGCTGTTAGCTATCCTCTTCACTTTCATCTATCCCAGCATTACAGACTTCTACGGCTGAAAATCCAGTTCTTCATGTAATGTGTCTAACCCAATCAATAGTAAATACAGTGACAATCAATAAAGGAGAATATTTGTAGCTCAGGATTGAAATGATGAGTCATCGTGCTAGTCTAGGATTAGCAATAGCACTTAGACTTATATACCACTTCACAGTGCTTTACAGCCCTCTCTAGGCAGCTTACAGAGTCAGCGTATTGCCCCCAACAATCTGGGTCCTCATTTTACTGACCTTGGAAGGATGGAGGGGTGAGTCAACCCTGAGCTGGTCAGGATCGAACTCCTGGCAGTGAGCAGTGTTAGCCTGCAATAACTGCATTCTAACCATTGCACCAGAACAACTTTAATAGCACTGATGAAGTTACCTAATTTGGGTATTGAAATGTCTGCAAGAAAACAACCAAGCTCAAAGAACATCAAGGACCCCACAGTGACAATCTGGGATTTGATTAGATAATATATATCAACATGTATGAAATTACATCCAATGTAGAGAAAGTTCCAGGCTGCATAACATAATAAACTTCAATGTTTTTATTTCCTGCTGACAAAGCTGCAACAGAGTAATGAGTATTGTAGATAAGTAAAAAATAAAGTCTCCCTCAAGTCAAGCTTGACTTCTGGTGATAATATAGAGATGTCCATGAAGTTTTATTGGCAAGTAAATAAATGGTTTGCCACTGTGTTCTAGAATCATTTTCAACCTCCTAATAGACTCAATTACCCTGGATTTCCAGTAAGCTCCCATCTAAGTACTTAAAATTTCCATCTCTATTTAGCTCTTTTCAAGATGCACCCGGTTTTGCTAAGTATTGCCACCTGCTGTGATATGTTGTCAGGAATTTGCTTTAAATCCTGACAACAGAAGGAATTATGTTCCCAAAATAATTGGAATAGCAGTTGTAGAAGTCAAATTTTAAATAGCTGACTTTTAAACAATGGAGTCATTTGTCCCAATGTATCACATGTTTTTTTTTTAAAAAATATAACTTTGAAAGACTGTATACCTAAACCCCCTCAATCTCTTATTAAATATAACCTGTATTACTCTCTCCACCAGAGGGGGCTACTGGAAACACAAAGAGTGATGGCATATTGCAGATTAAAAACACTTGTTTTAGGTGATGCCAGTCTTTTGTAAACTTTGGGTAAGCTTTGCTAAGGGGATGTGATATAATTATTCTGATAACTTTTGACTGATAACATAAGACATCTAAAATTAATAGACCAGATAATGTATTGATCACCTATTATTTCCATTAGTACGACAACCGAGTAAATAAAAAAAAAATCTCAATGCGGAAAGTGGCAGAAATTCAATAATAGAGATAAGTCAGTAAAGGTAGAGAAGGAAGGTGGGGAATGGAATTCTTTTAAGGAAAATCCAGATAAGTAGGAAATCATAAGAATTTGATACTTTTCTCAGCCAGATGCATTTTCCTTTTCCTTCTTAGTATTGTCAATTATTGAAATAGAAACATGCTGCTGTTGTATTAGATGGTATTTGCTACCTTTTCCAGAGGGAGAGGGAGAGAGAAAATGTGAAAGAGCATGTAATTCCACCAATAAACTGTTCTTGGCATTTTCTGAATTAGATTGCATGACTACTTCATGAATTGGCGATTGCAAACAGGCTTTAGCTTTTGAGCAAGCCCTTCTCCTTTCATCTGAAACCATACCTTGAACCAAGTTACAGATTTGATTTAAATGGAAGGAGATGATGGTTTGTAGCAACTGTAGTTAAGACAATCTTAATATAACAATGCACCATGTTCTCCTTCCATAGATGTCACATGTTTGCCACATGGCTGTTGCCCAAGAGCTCACTATAGAGCACTAATTCTGCCTAATGGCCAATGGGGAATTCTATTTTGTATGTATAATCTTTGATTGAGGTTTTCTTTCTTCTTTTCCAATTTTATATTAGTTGGGTAGCATTTCAGCTCATGGCACTTCAGATTTGCGTTTGAGAGATAGCAAAAGCTGATAGAGTAATACAGGTGGAGACCATTTTGCTGTCATAAGATTATTGTTTCTTTTATCTTTGTATTGCTAAAGTTTCAACACGATATACCGTATCTTGGGCGCTCAAGATATTGATGATACTTGTAATGCACAGGTGTCAAACTCGTGACGTCACGTGATGTGTCATGACCTATCGCAACTTTTTTGGTGGTTATGGTGTGATGCATCTGGCCTGTAGGCCGGCAGTTTGACACCCCTGTTGTAATGGAATAAAGGAGGTTCTCTTTTCATTGTTGAATACCTTTTGAGATAAACCAGTATACACAGAATTTAAATACTTAGTGTCAGCATCTCTTTTCTTCTGAAAGTAAAAAAGGGAAGACCCCAAGAATATAAGACCCCAAGAATATAAGACACTTAGCTGCCTGGGAGTGAGGATAACTCCGATAGCTTTCAGGCCCTTGCTCTTGGGCACAGCTAAATGACTGCAGTAAACATTTCTAATATATTTTAAGGCATATAGAAGTGGAAAACTATCTCAGCCAAATTAGGAGTTTACAGCATGAGAAATCTGTCAGGACTGAGTTTTATCAGTTTGCCTTGAGAGGTAATCAGCTAAGGCAGGGGTCCCCAATCCCCAGTCCGTGGACCAGTACTGGACTGCAACATGCGAGCAACCAGTCCACACAAACAAGCAAAGGCCCATCCACGGGATGCAGGCTGCACACAAAACCACACACCCTCCGGTCCGTGGAAAGAAACTCTCTCCATTTAACCGGTTTCTGGTGCCCAAAAGGTTGGGGACCTCTGAACTTAAGGTATACTGAACACTGGAAATAAATATTATTAACATATTGTGAATTAATAATTTAAAAAAATGGATTACACCTTTTGAAAGATGGCTCACACCCTTTCTGAAAACCTTTTAGCTACAGGAGTTTGCTGACTGAATTCATATAATATAAACAATCTCAGCTTTCTGTATTTGATGGGCTCTGGATTGAAAGATTCAGTGATTACATTGAAAAGTGATGTAGCTTTATGTCCAAAGCAATTTGTGTTGTTTTCTTCCTAAACTAAAAGTTCTGGCTGTAAGCAGCAGAAGGTATTCTATTATTAACAAAGCAACTTGAGTACTTGCTCATTCAGTGACAGTGGAGGGCCAGGTGTGATCTTACAGGGTTTTTATTTTTTGTCTGTGTCGAAGAGTGATTATAATGGTAGGAAATATTGTTTTTCATGCACAAGTTGTGCATGATTGTCATTGTTAATCCATCAGCTAGGAGGCTGTTCTGCATTAGTTTCGGACTGAGTAGATTGATTTAATTATGGCTTCTTCCTCATTTAAAGGAAAATTGATGTATTACATGTGTTAGATTCATCAGCCAAATATTAGAAAACAGCAAATGTAAGTATGTTGAGTTAGTAGAGGTGAATAATTGGTGCCCGTAAGGAGAATTCATTATTTCATTGATTAAATAATTAGTTGACCTCATAAAGCTAAAATTGTTGCTTCATCTTGAGAAATAATTGTAGATCACTACAAAACTCTAAACAATAATATGTGTATAGATGTCACTGCTATTTTTTTTAATCGTCTGAAATAAATATACATAATCTTATGAAAAAAAAACCATTGTGCCAAAGTGGTGATTATATCAAATTATTTATAAACATTAAAATTGCTTTTGGTTACTATCTTTGCAATACAGATAGTCCTTGACTTAACAACAGTTCATTTGGTGACTGCTCAAAGTTACAACAACACTGAAGAGAAAAGTGATTTATGACCATTTTTCAGTTATGAGCATTCCCAAAATCATGTGATCAAAATTCAGTTTCTTGGCAACATACTTATTTATTTATTTATTTATTTAATTCGATTTCTATGCCACCCTATTCCAAAAACTCAGGGCAGCTTACAACATAGATAATAACATATAGAAATCTGACATTAAATACATTTATAAAACCCCTAGATTAAAAACCAATCATCCGAAAACAAACATACAACAAACATACACTGGCTGGGGCAAGGTGTTAACTGCCCCAGGCCTGTCGGCAAAGATGTGTCTTCAACAATTTGCGAAAGGCGGAGAGGGTGGGGGCAATACGGACCTCTGGGGGGAGTTGATTCCAGAGGGTCGGGGCCGCAACAGAGAATGCTCTTCCCCTGGGCCCCGCCAGGCGACACTATCTGGCTGACGGGACCTGGAGAAGGCCGACCCTGTGGGCCCTAACCGGTCGCTGGGTTTCATGCGGCAGCAGACGGCCCCGTATGAACATTGCTGTGTCCCAAGCTCATGTGATCCCCTTTTGCAGCCTTCTAACAAGTAAAGTCAATGGGGAAGCCAGATTCCCTTAACAACCAGGTTACTAACTTATCAACTGCAGTGATTCTGTTAACAACTGTGGCAGGAAAGGTTGTAAAATGGGGGAAAACTCACTTAACAAATGTCTCACTTAACCACAGAAATTTTGGGCTCAGTTGTGGTCATACAGGACTACCTGTATCTTTGGCAACTATCCTCTGGAGCAGTGTTTCTCAACCTTGACAATTTTAAGGCATGTGGACTTCAACTCCCAGAATTCCACAGCCAGCAACGCTGGCTGTGGAATTCTGGGAGTTGAAGTCCACATGCCTTAAAATTGTCAAGGTTGAGAAACACTGCTCTGGAGCATTCCCCTAGTGCACCTGTGGTGCATTGGATGTCTATATGAGCTCACTTAAGACTGCAAACCTTGGAATGGCTGTTCTTTCTTTGGTCACCTTCCATAATGGAATGTGTGAATGGCCAAAGTCAATAGGGAAGTCAGATTCACTTACAACGCCGTTACTAATTTAACAACTGCGGCAAGAATTTTGGGCTCAATTTAGTCATAAGTCGAGGACTACCTGTACCCCAATTCCTAGAATCCATTTGGTGATATAGGCGTATCAGTAGGGAGGACACTTGGGGAAAGATATTGTCAACCTTACAAGAAGAGCTAATTATACTTTATTGCAAGGCAACATTAACAGAATCTTACAAGTCTGAAAATACATCTCTCCCCTGCCTCCTTTTTCAGGCCAAGGAACTAGGAAGGGTTCTTTCTCAGTTGTTTGCCCACCCACATTCCTACCGCAGGCTAAGTTGCTTTTTACTTGACAGTTCCCTAGGCTGCATCTCTTCTCCCTGTCTCCTAAGGTCATTCCCACATACCGTTACAAATATCATATTTTGTTGAAGGCCTGTTGCTAAATATGTAAACTGTGAGCTGGAAAACTCTAATTAAAATCTCAACTTAGAAATATTCTTGCTTAAGTGACCCAAGGCAAGCATTGATGCTTAGGTCAGTTTCTGCAGATTGGGAAAACATTGACTTGACTTCTAAAAAAAGAAAACTTTCTATAGTGTTACTGAAGTTCAAATAACATATTTGATATATCTAAAGCAAAAAAAAAAAGGGAATATCCTTCATAGACTCTATTTGTAAGGATTATCACAAGCATGTATGTGAAATGCTTTGAACAAACAGTGCTCCTAATTGTCTTTTATTTAATAAACAGTTGTTCAGCAATGTCAGTGATGGAGAAAATTGTTGCTTGTTTGAACAAGGACACCGTACATCAGATAAGCAAGAGATGCATACCATGGAAGCAGCAAAGCTTGTGGAATACAATTTGAAAATGACACTCACAAAACTTGTGGCTCATCTCTTTGGCGATGGTACGTACCTCACAAATCAATCAAATGGCCTCTGCTAAGGTTGCAGTGTATTTATCAGAATCATGCACTCTATCAGCTAGTAACAATAGATATCAGCTAATTACTGTAAGCCAGACATGTCAAACACAAGGCCCGGGGGCCGGATGTGGCCCGCAAAGTGGTTTCATGTGGCCCACGAAGCCATCCTGGAAACAGTGAGGGAACGGCCCCTGCTGCCTTGGCCCTGGCCCAGGCCAGCCGGGAGCCAATATACAATTTTGTGGTGGCCATCTTGGCACTTACCCCGGTGGACCATGCCTTGGCATTTGCCCTGGTCCCACCCCCTTCTGCAAGATACCCTCAGATCTGTCCCACTCCTGCCCAGGTCCCCACAGGCACCCTTGATGCGAATGATGTAGAGCTGGCCATGCCCACCCAATAGGCCACACCCACTCCATCCACGTCCACCCAGTAGGCTGCATCCACTCTGGCCACACCCATCTGGCCCCCCAAGGGCAATCGCAATGCTGATGTGGCCCTCGGTGAAATTGAGTTTGACACCCCTGCTGTAAGCTATAACTTGTAACAATTGCTGCAGAATCTTTAGGAACACTAATCTCAAATTTACACATTAGTGATGTCTCCAGATTATATATTCATGGAAGCAGAATGTCAATTAACACATAGTAGCAATAGATACATCCAGATATGTACCACATTATGCTGACAGTCCTTGTTTAGCAACTGTCTCATTTAGTGACTGTTAGCAACTGTTTGCAGCCTTTGCAGGTCTGAAAAGCAAAGGAAAACTAAAATAAGATCATAAACACAGTTGCAGTTTCACTTAATGACTGCTTGCTTAATGACCAAGTTGCCATCCTAACTGGTCATGAAATAAGGATTACCTGTAATGATATCATTATATTCAGCTAAGTATTTAAGAAGAGCTATGAGCAGCAGTCCTTTCTCATAACAAAGTACTGCTTTCTACAGTTCAATGATATTATGCTGGTTTTAATACATGAAGATTTATGACCATACCTATTTGAATCCAGTAAGCGTAAATGCACATATTGTTATATTTTTGATGTATTGTTTTATATTCCAGATTAACTTATAGTTGAGGACATACATATTCAATTCTGAAGTGTAAATTAAAAAAAAATCATTAATAACATGTACTAAAGTTGCAATACCATATAACTAGCTAGTGTGGTCTGATGCCTTTGTTAAGAGCAATATATCTCTGAGTCTCAGAAAAATAATTTTGGAATTATGGGAGCTGCAGTCCTTCACATCAGAAGGGGGCACTTGAATAAAGAAAATGTACTAGAAAGCCAAGCATGATGAATTTAAGCCAGCAAAACTATTCTTAAAGTGTATTTAAAAATATAACATATAAATAAATAATTTCCACGAACATTAGAATTCATGCAAGATGTTGACAAGATTTGAAATTGTTGGGGTATATTTTTATCATAGATCTAGCAAAGAACATTTTAATTTAAACTCCTACACAAGAAGGTGTTAGCAACTTCTTTATTTTTCTTGTTGAGAATTTTTTGTTTGTGGTATTACATACTTGTTGTTTCTTCTTTTCATAGTCAGCTCCAGTCTCAACTATTTTTTATTCATGTTACATAAACTGAAAATAAATGTCAGATTGAATATAGGGCACTTGATGATAAATATTTCCTTTGGTTCTGTGTCTTGGGATTACCCATTTTTAGATTAATTGTCAGTTTATGTTCAAATCTATACTTTAAAACCATATTTTCAGCCAAATATAAAAAACCAAGATTCTAAGGATGTAGATATAGTTTCTTTGTTTTCAATTGCATACAGTGAATGCAATGCTGGTTACAGTATTTACCATTAGTTCAATATGGTTTTAAATATTTGACCTTTTCAGATGATGTTTCTAATGGCTTTTCAGGGCCATTATAAACTGGATGTATGCCATAGCATAGCATAGCATACATACTCAGGTTTTAATACTTCATTTGGGCATGAAACATGTTGTACACCAGTCACAATAATTTTGCGTAAGATAAAAGTCAATAGAAGAAGGTTATGCGTGCCATTTTGAAATGAAACAAACTACACGGTTAAAAAGAAACTCTTCATCTGAAAAAAGTGCAGGACTTGAAAGAGAGAGACACTCAGCTTCATTTACCTCACAAGGGAAAGAATAAGTTGTTCTGTTTTTCATACCTTCTATTTATCTAACTTTCTTTCTGTATATAGAAATTTCCTTGTGCCATTTGGTTGACAGAGCATGTTACAGATAAAGTGGAAACATATGTCAGTGTTTATAGATAATTTTTACTTGTCATACCATTCTATGTAATATTCATACAGAGGCACAGATTGGGAAAGAAGAGCTTGGAATTTAAAATGGGCTACAAAGAAATTTATTTGGTAAAAGAGATATTTTAGGCAATAATTTAAAAAATAGAGTGGGTAAAAAAAAATCACCATTAACAACACTATCTCCACTACTGCTTGTCATTGTATTGATGCCTCTGTCAGCAATACAGTACTGAATAACTGAGGCCATGGCTATCAAATGTCAAAAAACATCTGCAGGCTATCCCACCTCCTTTACATGCATGATTTGAAGCTGTGTGGAAAAACATTATTTGAAATGGAATTGCTGCTCAATGCTGTCTGTATATGCAGCCAAGATATTGCAGTGGAATTTTCACTGGACAAATGTGCCACCCTCACCATTAATAGGAAAAATAGTGAAAACTGAAGGAATCGAGATGCCCTATGGAATCTGTAGTGAAAAAGATCACTATAATACCTGATTATCTGCCACATTGAAGTCAAGAAGAAGGTTAATAGTGAATACATCAGAAGAGAAAAGTTCCTAAAGTCCAATCTCAGAGGTGATAATACCATCAGATGATTAACATCTGAGCAATTCCAGCCATTAGATGTATAGTGGACTGGGCTCAAGCTAAAGTAGAAATCCTGGATAGGAAGACCAGAAAAATAATAACAATGAATCATGCCCTTCATCCACGCAGTAATGTTGACAGACTCTATTTACCAAGGAACATAGGTTGCAGGTACACTGAAAGTTGAAGAAGAAAAAAGGACATTGGAAGAATATCTGAAGGACAGTATAGAAGAGCCATTGAAGCTAGTACACTATGAAGGCTTGCTGATTACCAAAGACACCAAATCTGCCTATAAGAAGTTTAACATCTACATAAAATCAGTGGGGGAGATCACCCCATCATGGGATGTACATCTCTGTCTGTGATGAGTTAAGTGATTCTGTGACCTCTCATTGTGCCTGAAGGCTGTTGGATGGGATGCAACAGTCTAAAACTGAACCCTGATAAGATGGCTCTGAGTAAAAGGCTCTTTGGCTCTTGGAGGGGGTTAGGATAGGAAGGCAGAGAAGGTTGTTGGTCCCATCCATTAGGGATGTACATCTGGTGGGACTACAAAAAAGAGCATTCTCAGGAGTGGCCCTTTGCTATTGGACATCCTTCTCCAGGAGGCATAATTAACCCTCACCTTGTGGCTTTTCCAAAAGGCTCTAAAGACGTGGTTTTGTCAGTGGACCTAAGGACTCTGAATGGAGACAGAGATATTCAGATGTTATGATTTTTAATGTTGTGGGTGTTAATGTTGTAGGCTGCCCAGAGCCACCTCTTTATGAACTGGGCAGTCATACAGATATGTTTAATAAAAACAATTAACCATTATAATGTAAACATCATCTATATTTCTGGGGAGATGTTAGTTATTTCCAGTTTACTGATCACAACAAAATTACCTTTTTTGCCCATGTTCTTAGCTCAAGTGATTGCTGGAATTTAACAAGTAACTGATTTGTCTTTAAAGGATGCTTGAATTGGATAAAGGCTTTTTCCCATTAGAGAAGGTATAGCTCTTTCTCCTACCCCACCTCTTCCACAAGATCCAAGATATATTACCTTACACACAAAGTATTGTCAATTATGTGGCTATTTACTTTTTATGGCTTGCAGGTATTGATGCCATTAAAACAAAGGTAAACTTTTCTTAGGGTATATGCAGAGCAATATATCATTTAACCCCATCTTTTCTTTTTGGCTTATATCTTTTATTTTAACCACTCCAGGACTTAAGATTAGATGGGTGGACTGCTATTTTCCATTTACTCATCCTTCCTTTGAGATGGAGATCTACTTTCAAGGAGAATGGATGGAGGTCTTGGGTTGTGGGGTCATGGAGCAACAGCTAGTTAACTCAGGTATGAAAATTCCTTTTGCTTGTTGACATCTCTGTTAGCAAAGACTTCCAGTGCAATCAGTTTCACAGCCCAGCATGCTGCCTTCATTTCATTTGCAGCGTGCTCTTAGATACACTTGCACATCACCATTAGTAACTGAGGTTGTTAACAACTTAGAGACAGAGAATAAACATAGATTCTGAATGCTGAGGTTGCTACATTAATTGGTAAATTAAAAACTAACACTGAGGCTGAATTATTCACTAGTGGTAGGAAGTAATTTTTTCTCTTTATGATTGAATAATGTATGGATTATATTGTTTGCACAGAAGTGTGTAAATATACTTACATGTCCTAATAGAATAGTATAGCTATAGGAAAACTACAGAATTCTAGCACACTATATTATGATTTGACTTAAGCTAAAAATTGTTGCTAAAGATCTGCCTTCAAGACAGTATTTTATTTTAAAATCTCAGATGTATAATACTACCATCACCAATAAGGTATATAATTAAATCATAAAATGTAAGAAGAAATCCTATCAGTCATTGGTCCAACCCTCTCTTCAGCACAAGAATTGATTGATCACTTAGTTATTCCCCCCTCCCCCTCCTCAACAAATATTCAACTAATCTCTATTTGAAAAGATCCAGTGAAGGGGAGTCTGCTATTTTTCCAGAAATACACTTGCATTATTTAATATATTTTACCATCAGGCAATTTCACTCATCCTCAACCTCCTTGATTCTTGTCCAGCTTTTGATTTCAGTAGAGAACAAGTGTGTTCTGTCTTGTATGTGATACCCTCTTAGATAGTACTTGACTTAAAACTACCCTTACACATTTTAAAATTATACATGCAAGGAAGTATTGTATTCAGTAAATGGCCAGATTCTCATAAACTTTAAACATAAATAGTTTTCAGTTGTTATTGAGCCAGCTGGTAGTTTAAAATTTTATCTGTTGTCTTGATGAAAAAAACACTAACAACAAAACTCCTAGGTTATGAGAAAGGGGCAAAATATCTTTTTATTATTATATGTGTTAAAACTAGAAATTAAGTTTAATAATTACAAATGTATTAATAATGAAAAAGTAATTGTTATTTTAAAGAATACATTTGGGATGCATTTGCCTTCAAGGGTAGCAGCGGATGGCACTGTTCCCGTCAAAATAACAGAATAGTTATGGTGGGATCTTGGAAATAAAATATAAGAATCTATCCCTGAAGTTAGTTTGCTCCTTGAACATTTCAGAATCTAGTGAGGTTTCCATATGCTTTGATGTATTTAGTTTTGAGTATTTAATTGGGAACTTGAGGGAGCTTTTCATTCTTTGCTTTCCCAAAGGTAGTATCATTTTACCTCAAAACCCTCTTTCCTTGA
This sequence comes from Bothrops alternatus, assembly GCA_034064705.1. Taxonomy (NCBI): domain Eukaryota; kingdom Metazoa; phylum Chordata; class Lepidosauria; order Squamata; family Viperidae; genus Bothrops; species Bothrops alternatus. The sequence goes on from JARGCV010000075.1 coordinate 1,712,887, forward strand.
TTTTACTGACATTTTAGTGGAAGCATGTCTCCCGCTGAGGAATTGTTGGACAAAGGAAAAAGCAAAAAATTTTATTGATGTCACTCACCTTATTCCTGTTTTTGTTTTTTTTTTGCTCATTGGATTTTTGGATTGAATGCTTTTCATACTGTCTTGGAGAACATATATTATCTCATGAACTTTACAATGAGCAATGCAGGGCAACATTATACTGTGATCTAGAAAGAATTGCAGAGTAAAATATATTCTTGTTTGTTTTACATTCATAAATCCTAATATTCTTTATGAAGAAAGTAACTTTTCCCACTGAGGAAAAAATGTAACAAAAACACCATATGTAACAATCATACTAAATGTACAAAAATAAGTTTCATTCTACTCAATGGGGCTTACTCCAAAGAATCCAATAAGGGAGGTATGTATAGATGTGTGTGCCACAAGTCAAGCCCAAGACACCCAAGAGATGATCACTCTTCTATTTTTCCTCTAGTGATACTTTAGTTACATTTATGGTTTACGGAGTGAAAGAGTTTCAGAATGTGGGTTTTGGACCACATTCTTCCTTGGAGGTCTTTTTATTCCTTTTTAAGCTTGCGATAAATAGTGGTATTTGTTGCAGATTAATGTTCATATCTTGAGTAGATGTTCTATAACATTTCTTATTATCATGGGTTGTTTTGCTTAAAAGAGTATTTGGATATATTCAATTGTTCCATTGTGAGTAATCATATAAATTAGGGATGATCAGAGCTATTGCTTTGGGAAATTGTATCCGATATGGGTTATATCAACTCTTAGAATCGTCTCAGTTTTCCAACTTTGTTTTAAAATGTTGATGTGTTCCATGCACACAGTATATAATAAGTAATAACTAGCAGCTAAAAGGGAACATGATTAATATTAACTTGTTTTATTTACTGGATTGATGAATCCATCAGAATGCAGTTTTTTGAAGGCTGTATCAAACCTCAGAGTATGTTTCCTTGTGAAGAGGGTTTTGTTTTTTTTGCCCTTCACATCTAGCTTTGTACCTCTTTGCAGATGGTGCCTTATGAGTTGTACAGAAGCTATCCAGCAGGTGAAGTATGTAGCATATCTTGTGTGCCAATCCAGTATCAGATGTCTGTGGGGAAAAATGTAATTACTTCTCAATAACACTGCAGGAATTTGAAACAGAACATTATACTGCTGTGCTTGGGATTTAACAAGGATGATATAGCAGGCTTTGTTGAATTTGGAAGAGTTCATGTAGCTCAGTTCAGCTAGCTGGAGATTTGAATGTGTATTGAACCATTCCAATAATAGAATGGGCAAATTTAGCTTTTCAGCTGACTAGGCTGGAAAGCCAGGAAAGGAAGCATCTGCTGTAACAGGCTAAATCTGATTCAGTCATGCCATTGGGACAACGGTCCTTACATCTTACTGATGATGTTGTATTCAGGAATAAGGCTTTTCTTTTAAGTTCAGTAGACCCAAATTATTGGGAGGACATGGGAGAGGGGACCATTAAAAAAAAATACAGGTAATCTTTTAATCCTCAGTTTACGACCACAGTTGTGGTCGTAGGTTGAGTTGTTCCTAATTTTACAATAATTTTTACAACAGTTACTAAGCGAATCATTGTGGCTGTTAAACGAATCACTGCAGTTGTTAAGTGAATCACATAGTGAATCATTAAGTGAATTCAGCTTCCTCAATGGGCAGGTTTTTTTGGAGAAAATTGGCAAAAAAGATTGCAAATTGTGACTGTGACCACAGGATATTGCAACCTAATTATAAATGTAAGCCATTAGGCCACATTACAATCATGTGACCTCTAGGATGATGCAATAATTGTAAGTACGATTACAAATTATAAGTCACTTTCTCTAAGGCTGTCATAACTTGGAGCCATCATTAAATGAATAATCGTAAATTGAGGACTACCTATATATTCTAGTTATTTCCAATGAAGACTGGCTGAGGAATTCTGGGAGTTGAAGTCCACAAGTCATAAAAGGGTCAAGTTTGAAGACCCCTGCATTATTGGATAACTGTTGACAGTTTAGTAATCTCACCAGCACTTTTAACAGATTAAAAAGTAAAACAATCCATTCCAAAAATTGTTCATGTTTAATACATTTTAGAGAGTTAATTATTTTATGGTCTATGTGGAAATGAAATGTGTGAAATAATGATTACAGTAGCTGGGTTTCTGAAATTGTTGTTATGAATCCCAGGACAAAAAAAGTGACTTATAAATATCTCTGCCATAAATATCTCTGCTTACAACTTCTAATTCACTTGGCAATTATTTCTTCTTCTTTGGTTGACCATTGATATACAGTCATACAAAAAAGCATTTGGGTAGAAGCAAAAGTTAGCAAATTAGTATTGTTTCCCCTCCTTAGTTCTGTGTCTAAATATATAACATACCCGAAAGCTGAAAAATTATTACAGAAGCATGTAACACAAATCTTTAAAAAAAAAACCCTATAGATAATTAGCACAGTACCATAGAATAATTCTGCTGAATTAGCTTTTGACCATCTGTTGCTTTTTGGAGTTTATAGTCTTCAGAGCAGCCCCAAATAGAGTGAATTGCAGTTGTCCAAGGGCGATATGATGAAGGCATGAATTACTATAACCAGATTACCCAGTTTCAAGGAAGCCCTAATCTAGTGTTAATCAAAGTTTTCTTGTTACCTGCTGTTCCAGATCATGAAGCTCCTCTTTCATTGTTTTTGCAAAGAATTTAGGCATTGCATTGAGAAGGCCTGAAATAACTGCTAAGGACTGGCTTTGCAGAAAAGATTACACATTTCGGGAATTGAAGCAAACCTGAGAAAGAAATGTAATTCTACCTTGATTTTGTTTAATAAAACACCAGGCAGAGAGAAACATGGGCAGGGGTGTCAAAATTCTGTTATCCATACCTTACAACAATTTGTGTTTTATTCATTTGATTATTTATATCCTACCTTTATTACTTTTATAAATAACTCAAGGCGGCAAACATCCAACACACCTTTCTCTTCCTGTTTTCCCAACAACAACCCTCTGAGCTGAGTTGGGCTGAGAGAGAGTGACTCACCCAAGGTCATCTAGCTGGCTTTCATGCCTAAGGCAGGACTTGAACTCACAGTTTCTTGCTTTTTAGCCTTTATCACTAAACCAATCTGATTCTCGTAATAATAAAGTAAACAATTTAACAGTAAATTAGTATTGTTGGAATCTCTGCAGTGTTAATTTTTTGACTTGGCCTATAGAATATCAGAGTTGGAAGGGACCTTGGAGATCTTCTAGTCCAACCTCTGCTTAGTCAGGAAACCCTATACCCCTATACCTCTCGCCTCTACTGTTCAACATTTATGTAAAGCCGCTGGGTGAGATCATCCGTGGTTTTGGCGTGGAGTACCACCAGTACGCTGATGATACCCAGCTGTACATTTCCACGCCAAACCACCCCAACGATGCCCTTGCCGTGCTGACCCAGTGCCTGGAGGCCGTGCGGGTATGGATGGGGAGAAACGGACTCAAGCTCAACCCCTCCAAGACCGAGTGGCTGTGGTTACCGTCGTCCCGGTACAGCCAGCTGATTCCATCGCTGTGTATTGGGGGCGAAACAGTGGCTCCCACAGGAAGGGTTCGCAACTTGGGAATCCTCCTGGACTCACGGCTGTCCTTAGAGGACCATCTGACGGCCGTGGCCGGGAGGATGTTCCACCAGGTTCGCCTGGTGCGCCAGTTGCGTCCCTTCCTAGACCGGGACTCGCTACGCACAGTCACTCATGCCCTCGTGACCTCCAGGCTGGACTACTGTAATGCTCTCTACATGGGGCTCCCCTTGAGGTGCATCCGGAAGCTCCAACTTGCCCAGAATGCGGCCGCGCGGGTAGTGATGGGAGCGTCGTGGCGCTCCCACGTAACACCGCTCCTGCGTGAGTTGCACTGGTTGCCGGTGGTCTTTCGGGTGCGGTTCAAGGTGTTAGTGACCACTTTTAAAGCGCTCCATGGCATCGGACCCGGATACTTACAGGACCGTCTACTGCCAGCAAATACCTCCCGCCGTCCGGTACGCTCCCACAGAGAGGGCCTCCTCAGGGAGCCGTCGGCCAGACAGTGCCGGCTGGCGACCCCCAGGGGGAGAGCCTTCTCTGTGGGAGCTCCCACGTTATGGAACGAGCTCCCCCCCGAACTCCGTATAATAACAGATTTACGCACCTTCCGTCGGGAACTAAAAACATTCCTTTTCCGACAGGCCGGCCTGGCATAGAAGCTTCTGAGTATTTTTTAAGATTTTAAATTTTGTATGTTTTGGGTTTTAGGATTTTGGCCAAATGATTTAATTTATTTTTAATTATTTTAAATTTTGTATATTTATATGTTTCTTAAATTTTAGGCTGTACACCGCCCCGAGTCCTTCGGGAGAGGGGCGGTATAGAAATTTAATAAAATAAAAATAAAATAAATAAATAAATAAATTTCAGAAAAATGGTTGTCCATTCTCTTGTTAAAAACTTCCAGGGTTGGAGCATTCACAATTTATGGAAGCAGGTTGTTCCACTGATTAATTGTTCTGTCAGGAAATTTCTTCTTAGTTCTAGGTTGCTTCTTTCCTTGATTAGTTCCCATCCATTGCTTCTTGTCCTGCCTTTAAGGTGCTTTGGAGAATAGCTAATAATAACAACAACAATAACAACAACAATAATAATAAGAGTTGGAAGGCACCTTGGAGGTCATCTAGTCCAACCCCCTGCTCAGGCAGGAAACCCTATACCATTTCAGACAAATGGCTGTCAAGTCTCTTCTTAAAAACTTCCAGTATTGGAGCATTCACAACTTTGGAGGCAGGTTGTTCCACTGATCGATTATTCTCACTGTCAGGAAATTTCTCCTCAGTTCTAGATTGCTTCTCTTTTTGATTAGTTTCCATCCATTGCTTCTTGTCCTGTCTTCAGGTGCTTTGGAGAATAGTTTGACTCCCTCTTCTTTGTGGCAACCCCTGAGATATTAGAACATTGCTATCCTGTCAACCCTAGTCTTTCTCTTTAAACATACCCAATTCCAGCAACAGTTCTTGATATGTTTTAGACTCCAGTCCCCTGTCTCAAAGGTCTGTCTAGGTTAGAGTCACACTCCATCATTCTGGAGTTCAGCTTGAGCCTAGTTCAGCCCATATTATTCTCTGACAAACTACAGACCCTGAATATCTATGAGATTCTTAGTCATCTAGGTCATGGTTGTCTCAAAGGCACTTTTTAAAAAGACAACTGGACTTTCTTTTTCCTTGAAATGTTTCACTTCTCATCCAGAAAACTTCATCAGCTTTGGTAGGATGGTGGGGTGGATGGAAGGATTATATTTCTCTGCAATCATCTAGTAGCCATTAGCACACTCACTCTGAGAGCCATTGAGGCCACTTGGGGGGGTTATCTATGCCCTCAGGGTCACCTGAATCAGAGTGCAAATGAGTGTGGAACCTTCTTGGAACAGTGCTGAAAGGACTGTGTTACAGACAGGACATAGATGGTGTCTTATCTCTCCCTCTCTGTTGAGAGAGGGCTGCTCAGTTTTAACACAGATGGCCTCTTTTACTCTTTCAAACCAGTGGGCCTCTCTATCCAGAATCTATTCAGATACTGAAGCAGGATGTCCACTGCATCTTTTGTTTTGTCTAGAGCAGGGGTCCCAACCCCCGGTCCGTGAACCAGTACGGGGCTGCGGCATGCCAGCAACTGGTCTGCACAAATAAGCAAAGCCCCATTTGCAGGATGCAGGCAGCACACAAAACCATGCACTCTCTGGTCCACAGAAAAACCTTCTCCACAGAACCAGTCCCTGGTGCCCAAAAAGTTGAGGACCTCTGGTCTAGAGTAGTTAAATACCACTAGCCTGCTGATGATAACAAAGCCTAAACTAGTGAATGTCCTGGGCCATCGAGGTACCATTGTAGGCAATCAACAACAATTCAGTTTCTGCTCCGTGCTCAAACCTGAAATCAAACTGGCAAGGATCTGGCATTAACATATTGCGGTGTGTTTGTATATTCATTCCTGTTCCATCAGTTCAACTCAATAATAAAAATAACTCAAGGAATCTTTTCCAATCATACTAAACTCATTTCCCTTATCTACTATAATTCCAAACTTGGACTTATATCTAATTGCTCTCCATCTAATTTCTTCTTTTTATCATCCTTTTGCCCTTACCCAGTTATAATCTGCCCATCTCTATCACTTATAGCATACTTAGACTAGTGACAGTGCTAACTGTGAGTGTTTATAGTCTCCCGCTGTCCATTGCTCATAGTTACACCCACATACAGTGTGTTCGAAACATATGCATCATTTGATTTCTCCTTATAATTTGTCTCTATGCCTATATTTAAGTTACAGATGCATTTTTTTTTCATGTTTACATTTGTTGAGCTTGCATGTGCCTTAAAAGAAACATGTATTGTTTTAGGAATGTCGGCATTTCTGATTGAAAACTTTCTGTCATATCCATTATGTACACTCCAGTTTGTAGTCTTTGGAATAATTAATCTATCTTCATTCACAATCTGTGTGTTTGCATAAGATGATCAAATATTGCCCTATTGTGTGACAATCCAATTATACATGTTTCCAAGAAGTTATTTATTAAAATGGAAAGATTTCTGATGTGACATTAACTGCTGGATTTTTTATGAAGCACACCTTTTACATCTCCTTGCTTGACTAATGAACAAATTAGAATCTAGCATAAAACCAGGCTTCTGAATGTAGAATTAAAGATTTGTGCAAGATTAAAAAGTGGAAGCAATTTAAAGAAAAATGTGTGCAAAGTAAGGAAATGGGAGGTCAAATCAAGTAGAATGGTTAATTTATAGAGTCCTAGAAATTGTAAAGCGGGATAATAATGTAAATAAAAATTATAAGCAGAGCATTAGGCAAATCCCTTATAAATACTGGAATTAAGCTTGTTGGGAATGAAAAAATAAACTAATAGTGAACTGGCCCAGGTGGAGAGAATTGTGGGAAAAAGTTTTTCAAAGTATTCAGAGAAATGCTGGCTTAATTAAATGTCAATAATTACAATAATAGCAATAGCTTTTAGACTTATATATTGTTCCGTAGTGCTTTACAGCACTCTCTGAGCAGTTTACAAATGTCAACATATTGTCCCCAACAATCTGGGCCCTCATTTTACAAGCCCAGAAGCATGGAAAGCTCAGTCAACCGTGAGGCAGTCAGGATCGAACTCCAGACTGTGAGCAGAGTTAGCATGTAATACTGCATTCTAACCACTGTGCTACCAATCTTGGAAATTATAATAGGGATTTCAAGATTCTGAATTTATCCCTACAATGTTAAGGATAAAATTGGAATAGTTTTTGCTTTCCTAATTTTGTCAATGTGTATGAGGCATCATAACGTTATCCTTTCTAATACTTTTCCATAATTCAACTATCTTTTTAACTCAGTTACCTGCCTGTTTTTCCACATCATCACTTATTTTAATGTACCCAAGTTATGTTTATTAAACTCATGTTAAAATATTACATTTAATATTTAATATATTTAATATTTTAATATTATATTACATTTAATATTATAGTAAGATCTGATTTCCTGAAGGTATGCACTTCACTCCATTCAAGTTTACTTTTCCTTAATATTAAGGATTTTAGCAGTACATAGTCACTTTATCTCAATGTTTTAGCTACTTCATTGTCTGAGTTTACCATGCTGCTGGCAAAAATAGTTAATCTACCTGTACTTTCCTCTATCTCTGAAAGAAGAAATGATCAGAAAGACAGATCAGAAATTTCTGGGAATCCACATGCTTGGCAGAATTTGTCTCCCAATAAATATCCAGGTAATTTAAGTCTCCCATCACGATTACTTCATATCTCTTTAAAAGCTCTGCGATTTCCATCTTCCATACTGAGTAGGTTATAATGGATACCGGTATGGCTTTTATTCATTCTTCCACATATTTTAACAAAGATAATTTCTATAGTATTGGCAGGTTAATTCATTTAGATTTCTGAGAAGGTATTATGAAAACATACAGTGGAAGCCCGCCCTTCCTTTTATTGCTTTTGTGCCTTTGAACAATTTGTATCTTTCCATTGCTGTGTTCTGAGTCTCAGTTATACTTATTAAATCATATTTGCTCTCTTTATCAAAGAGTGCAAATTAATCTTGTTTATTGCCAATTCTCTGAGCATTAGGAAATAGACATAAAGTGTCACATTTCGTTGGAAAGCCCCCAGCCTGCCAAGGAGAAGGGATCAAGCATGGAGCTAGCCCAGTGGTGGGATTCAAATATGTGAACAACCGGTTCTCTGTGTGGATGCTGCTTCCGGAAGTCCGTTCTGGGCCTGGGCAACCAAAAATTAGCTACCGGTTCTGCTGAAGTGGTGCAAACTGGTTGAATCCCACCACTGAGCTAGCCTGAAGTCATTGCACAACTACAAAAGAGCTAGGACTTACACACACGTATGCACGCCCAAAGACAAACATGCATCCCGCCCTGCAAGTTCTTTGAAGTCTTATGTAATTGTTTCTAGGAGTAGGAGATTCCTGTATTATAGGCAGAACATAATAAAGTAGTTACCTTGAACCCTGTACTTGTGGGGTCTGTTTGTTTGTGCCTGACAGATTCCTGAGATTTCCTCCAATAGTTTCAAAGACCATGGTGATAGTTGTAGCTGCTCTTAACAGTATCATTTGGATCCAAATAGATTAGTACAAAAAGGTAATTATTAATGAAGGTGATAAATCTTGGTCGTTGTTCTATTGCATTTATAATCTATGCTCCTAGTAGATAATACACTTCATAAATGAATGATTTTGATCAATGGATGTTTGCTTCTGTTCCAATAGGTTACCAATAACAGGCAATCCTCGAGTTACACTCATAATGGAGCCTGTCCATTTTAGTTATAGTTTGTAATAGTCATAAAACAAGGCAGTCACATGACTTTTTTTCTGGCAGCTGTTAAGCGGGTGCAGCAGTCATAAAATGAATGCCACCGTTCTTAAGTGAAAACTGGTTATTAAGCCAACCCATTGTTTGTTTTCGCACAGTTTTGCCGAAAATTTGAAGTAAATGTCAGTTTTTGATGAAACTGTAATAAAATGCAATCTTTTATGACCGACGGGCACTGTAAATTCAGTCCTGTTGCCAAATGCTTGAAGTGCAGTCACATGACCATGAGTGGGGGCAACTATAGGAACTAAGATCCAGTTTGTAAGTCCCCTTTTTCAGGTAGGTTCTAATTTCAAACAGTTGCTGCATCCCCTCTGGTCTTCAGGAGTCAGCCCTCCTGTGTTTTGTTCAGAAGTATTTTTTGTTTTCCTCCCCTGAAGGCTCACAGTTTGCTTCTTTGATGAGAGATGAAAGTATATTTTTAGTTCTAATGTCAACCCTTTGAGGTAGGCCCAGTCAGGATACAGATGCTACAAGAAATCCTAGAACTCTACTTTATTGATTTGGCTACAATAGTATCTTGAAACCCTGGCTGTATTTACCCTTCCTTTCCTCTTATACCAAAGAGATTAATTGTCACGTTTTCCTAAATTGAGTTCATATTTTCCTAACAGTTTCTGTGTATCTTCTCCAGTATCATCTCTATGTTTCAAATGTGCATTTTGTTTCTGGTTTCCTCTCATTTACTTAGCTCTATATATCTACAGTAGGTTTACAAGCCATTCTAATCATTCTGAGCCTCTTGCATACTTAAATTCAGTTATAGAGTTTAATTTTTTTAAAAAATTACAAAAAACAATAACAATATCATCAATTAACCCAAACTGCCAAATTAGGTTAAACAACTCATAGTCAAAAGCAAAAACATTCTTCCTGTAAGTAGAATTTTATGCAGCACTGTCAGAGGCTTGCTGGAAAAAAAACATTTTAATTGGTTTTCAAAAATCCAAGAAAGTTGGGCCAATCTCAACTTTGGAAGAAAGGGTAGGGATTTAGGGGGACCCTTCTCTTCCAGATTTTTTCTCACAAGGGAAGGAGACGGAGTGATGATGCAGTCCTGAACAAACCTGCATTCTGAATCGTGTAGAAATTTAAGTAACACTTAACACCTCTTTGCACTCAAAAGCCAACTGATAGCTCATGTTCTCAGAGTGGTGGTGTTACATGGGCAAAGCCCTCTATGAATGAGACAGCCAGTCTCTAAATTTGATGTATAAATAAAAATTAATATAAATAAAAACCATCCATGTCCCTAATTCCTCAAGCTGCTATATTCTAACCAGATAAAACTTTCATATGGTTTTCTGGGTAGACCACATTGTAATTAGCCATGATGGACAAGGGTACCAGAGGACTAACAATGCCTAAATTTTTCCCATCTCATTTTTGGGTCACAACGGCTAAGCTCAATCTGACACAGTTAGTTTGGACAGTGCAGCACTTTCAACTTCTCTTTTCTAATGATACGGACACAGAGCCATGCAAAGAAATGATTGATTTCCTTGGTCTCCCTTTGCTGGAAGAATAGTGAAGATGCTTCCTTTTTTTGGACACGTTTTCTTTAGTAACTGAGTACATAACTTATTCCCTGAATATTTATGACTGTGATTTTTGTAGTGCTGTTTTCTGAATTTGGCCAAGTATAAGTTTCATTTGTATATAAATTTTTTACTACTTGGGTGTTTCTTAGGTTAATAAATTTAATAAGTCTTATTCAAGCTGTTTGGTCTAGTGCAGTGTTTCTCAACCTTGACAATTTTAAGGCCTGTGGACTTCAACTCCCAGAATTCCACAGCCAGCATTGCTGGCTGTGGAATTCTGGGAGTTGAGGTCCACAGGCCTTAAAATTGTCAAGGTTGAGAAACACTGGTCTAGTGGTTAGGGCACCAGGCTAGAAACCAGGAGATTGGTAGTTCTAGTCCTACCTTAGATATGAAAGCCAGCTAGGTCATTTTGATTGAATCACTCTCTCTTAGCCCAGCCCACCTCACAGGGTTGTTGTTGTGGAGAAATAGGAGGAAGAATAAGGATTAGATATGTCTCCTATCTTGAGTTATTTATAAAGTAATAAATCTGGGATAAAGGTCAAATAAATAAATAAATTTTATACCATGAGCAATTCAGTACAGAAATCAGTATTTCATCTAGTTATAGCCACTTCTGATGAACTTCATAAAAAAAATTAAATGAATAATTCAGTAAAACTCTGTGGTTCGCCATATTTTTCCAGTGCATTTATACAAACCAAAAGAACTGTGCCCAACAGATTATCAGGCATGAACTTTGATAAATGCTTCATATAATTTTTTATTTGGGAGGGCCTTCTGTCATGAACTGATAACATATTTAATTACTTTGTAATAACAATGATGTGTACAACTGCGATATTGCAGCTATAGAAAGTTACAAACAGCACTGATTATGGAAATCCGTACTACTGTGTATCACAGGAAAGATTTCGCTCCATTTCTTGTCCTTTTGGAATAATTCATTAGCTAAATGCTTCATGTACCATCACTTATAAGAATCCTTAGCTCTCACGGCACTCAGAACCTGTTTTGAAAAACAAGTTAATGCAGAGCCTTTTAAAAAAACCTTTATTACAGTAATGGAAGAGATGTTCCCTAGCACAAAACAAGGTATCAGTAGAAAATTAGTTTCTTGGAACCCAAAAGACTCGTTGCCTTAGAGTGTATATTCATATAATCGGTATAAACATGAACCAGTTTCTGCCTTTTCTTTGAATTATAAATCAATTATGACAGATGTATCATCTATATATTCATAAATCAGCAGCATTTCAGTTTACAAAGAATATTATTGGGGCTTAAGAAATAACATTGTTATTAATAATTTGAAGATCACAGTAGAAGGTATCGCTTGTGAATAAGCTAATAGTATATGTACCATTACATCTATAGTATATCTCAAAGCATGACTCCTAGCTATATTAATGCAGTCTCCCAAATTCCCAAGACTACACTGCCAAAATTTTGGCAACAGAGCATCACATTTTAGTAATTAATTTTTCCTTAAAATAGAATCTAAAAGAGGTGCATATCCAAAGTTGTGAAAAAAATATTTACATTTCAAATTTTTCATTTCTATGCCATTGCAGTTAATATTTCAGAATTGTCCATATTTTAAACCCAGAGGAAATGAACAAATGAGTAACTGGGTAAGGATTTATGCAGCATTTATTTTACAGTCCTACAGATTCAGACATGTGCCCTAAGGATGATAGGATGTAAAAGGATTTCTCCTTTTGAGAATGACCTCAAAGGGAGAAAACCAATATTGGATGTTTCCTTCAAACAGTCTGCCCGTCTCCAAGAACAGCTCTCTCTAATGTCAGCGAAATTCAATGTTGGGCAAGCTCTAACAATCACCCCTTCTCTTTAAACTGGCACAGAATTTAAACAGCTAAAATTAATATCAGTCCCCTCCTACTGATTGCAGTAGGATAGGGAAAAAAAAGTGCCTAACAATTAAAAGACACAAACTTTTATTCTTTCTAACTTCTGTTCTGCTGAGAAATCCAGAACAGAACTGAATATGTAGGAGTCTCTCATAACAAAGTGTTAGAAGAACAGGCCGATTTCGAAGGACAAAACTGCCATGAAATGCAATAATAAAGCATTTATAAAAGAAATTTTTCAATCACATGTATACTGAAATACATTATTACAGGTCCCCAGAAAGCCACACTATTTGGTAGCTTAGACCTACAGAGAAAATTATTTATACATTTATTCACTTTCTGCTGTGCACTATTTAGTGACTTGTTCACATAACCCCTTTCTTTTGGTTTAGAGATCTGCTCAGTTATAACTCTTAATATATTGCAACTCCTACAAAATTACTATTGTAATCAGTGGACTTCCAGGTAAAATGACGAACTAAAGGCAGCTTTGCTAAAAGCAGAGCCAACCATCATAGCAGAACAAAGAGCCAGTGAGTAGAACAGGACTTTGTAATTCCTCTCCAGACAAGGAGAGAACTTGAGATTGACTACAAGTACTCCAGACAGTTGCTCCTCACAAGGAGGCTACAAAACAGTTTTCAGTAGGTTTAGGGCTCTGGATGATGAGAGAATACTCAAATTTGCTCAAACCACAATTGGCCATCCTCAAAAGGACACTGGGTTCAAATTCACATAGTTCCTTTTCTAATCGAGTTTTTTTCAATCCTTAGCAAAGAAAGTTTTAAATGCAAGTTTAAGGATATTTTTTTAAAAAAGGTTTTTAAATAACCAGCAAGACTGTGACCTACCACTTGGATTTTGGAAAATTACAAATAGATCCCATATAGTTTTGAAATAATATTTTGGAATTAATTGTAAGAATCCTTTCTGTGGGAAAATACTGTTGTCTTGAATTCTTAAAAAAATATGAAAGGATGGGACTTTTGAAGTTGGACACTAGAGGGAACTAGAAGGAACTAAAATTTACAATTAAAGGAGAAAAATACTTACATTTGACTTATTAATACAGAATGGAGCAAAATATTTTAACCATGCACGTTGAAGGATATTTTTGAATAATGGACCAAGAAGTTAATCTCAAGAGTGCCTGCCTCTACTGATAAATTGTGTTTAAAAGATGTTGTGGAAGAGGAACAAGTTTTACTGGCAAGATTGGGAATGATCTGAAAGTGGATATAAAAATGAGAGGCTACAAGAATGTTATGGGAAAAGATGCTACATTAGCCATACAAAAGAAACTGATGGACGACTTAATGATTAAAAGGGATACACAAATAACAAACCAAGAGAGTGACCTGGATAATTGTCTTACATTGAATTTACAAAAGAGGCTTGTTGAAGCTTTGAAGAATTTTGTGAAAAGAGACACAGAAAAAAATGAAAAAAAATCAAGTATGTATGAAGTACGTAAACTGAAATGAGATAGCTGAGAAAGCTACATAATTATTTTCCATAGCTGAGAAAGCTACATAATTATTTTAATAATTTTTTTAAAAAACCAGTTGAATGTCAACTATTTCGGGCGTACAAACATGAGGGGTCCTTGGTGCTCTCTGAGTTGGTTGCTTTCTTGCAGACATTTCATTATCCAAACTAGGTAGCATTATCAGTGTGGCAACCAAGCTCTGAGAGCACCAAGAATTCCTCATTTCAACCCTGAACTACAAATATTTTTTATTGTTGCAAACATTATACAAATCTTTTTTATAAGTATTTTATTAATTTTATAATTATAAATATAAACAAAAAAAAATCAAATTAAATACAACTCAACTTAAAACAATCTTTTTCAACTTTTTCCAACACAAACCGAAACATAAAAACTTACATAGGATAGTCAAAATAACTGTGGGTATTGTTCGGCAGCACCCCCTCCACCACATCCCCCTCTTCCTTCCTCCCTACCTCCTACATCCATCCCCCCACCCTCTCTCCCTCCCTCACTCTCCACCCTCTTCCTACAACCTCCCTACTTCCCTCCAATCCTTCACTCCTCAATCTCCACCCCCTCCAGATGTGGTTCCGAGGTACTGCCCGAGCAATCCCACTTATATCTATAAATATATCATTGTTATATATATTGCAGTTGAGTGCATTATTACACTCCCCCAACCCACCCACCCCCCTGACTTCCCAAAGCGAATACAGGGTAAAAACACAAGAAAACCCACTAAACTAAACAAAATTATTATATAAATCCTAACGAAAAAATTAACTATATTCTTCAGTCCAACATATAAAAATGTAACATTATACAAATCTTTAATGCCAGAACATACAAGATAATAATGTTGCAATAATTTTAATACTCAAAACAAAACAAAGAAAACTATAGCAGTAGCTTTTTACATTTATTCTGTTTTGTTCTTTGTAACTTCATTGTAATACAGACTCCAACATTGACTTGTGCTTCTTATATAATCACCAGATTGCATAACCTAATTGTGTCTGAAGTGCTCATGAAAAATGAGACATCACTTTAAAATTGGTTAATAATTCAGTGGTGCTATTTGGATGGAAAAACTTTTAAGTATTTGAAGCAGCTTATAAGTTTTATTGATTTTTTTTTAATGTGACATGGGTAATAATTGTGTGAGGTCCGCCTTTCAAGTGAAACAAAGGTTTTATTTTGCCAGTAAAAACAGACATATGAGGTTATTTGACCTTTTTTTTAATCTTACAATTGTTTTTTAAGCATTTGGTCCCAGGTAAGATATAGTTGCATGAAACCAACCATGCTAGTTTATACAAAACTAAGCATTGGTCCTTTTGGTTTTGAAAGGTCATTTTAAAAGTCACACAAAAAGCCCCTAACCAAACATGCTTTTCTACAAACACTTAAACTTTCACCTCAGCCATAAAAACATTTAGAAGGCGAAGAAAAGCTGATAAGCTGTGAAAACACTCTGAGAGGCAAGTAAAGTTCTTTGAAAGCAAAAGAAACTAACTCCCTAGAAAGAATTTATTTTTAGGACATGCCGGGTTTTTGTTCTTTCAAACTCAACGTCTTGGTTTTCCTGGCCCATTATTTATAGTTAGCTCCCATCTGCGTGAGTGCTTGCTTGCAGATAGGAGACAGGAAGGTTAATCAGGCCACAGGAAAAAGGGAAAGTTACACAGAGTTATTGAAAAGGAGAGTGGGATTGTGCATTTCATACACTGATCCTCAAGACCTTGGCTTCTGTAAGACACACAAGCCAGGTTGGGTAGTGTGGGTCAGCACACAAATAGAAACTCTTTCAAAGTCCATTAATGTAAACTTTTACCATAGTCCAGAGCAAAATAAGTTTTCCTAAAACAACAGGATTAAAAAAAAACCATGAGAATGCTGGAGCCTATAGCCTGTATTTTTGGGTAGATTTAATTTTAAGTGGTGGGTGCAGTTTGAAGCAGCTGTTTTTCAGATATCGTCTCACGTGGGTTTCATTGTGCCAAAAGAGGAAAGGGTTACATTTGCTGGGGCTAAGATGGTGGGATGGGATCTTTCAACCTTAAGCATGGGTAATGAACAAGTCATCAAGTACACTTGGGAAAGGTATTTGAGTGCTGAGGAACACAAGAAACTCTACTGGTGCTGAAGCCACTTAGTGTAGGGAGGCAAAATCTAGATACCCGTGTTTCCCCGATAGTAAGACACCCCCGATTGTCAGACATATCGGGGGTGTCAGGGGGGGTTGGCTAATGTAAGCCGTACCCCGAACGTAAGACGTATATCTTACTTTCGGGGAAACACGGGGGTGGAGGGGAGGGAAGATGGACGCGCTGCAAGAGCGGAGCGTGGTGGGGGGGAGCGGACCCTTCAATTCTGGGAATTGAAGTCCACAAGTCTTAAAGTTGCCAAGTTTGAGAACCCCTGCTTTAATGCAAATATTTACTTGCCCCAGAACCTAAGTATTTGTATAAGTTTAATGTATCTTTTGCACAATTAGACCTATCTTTCTATTTTTTCCCCTTTCCAAAATTTGATTGCCCACAAACATGTCCACGCTAAGGGAAGATGTAGACAATGTCTTCCATCTTGCCCTGCCAGCCAAGGTACTCCCAACTAAGAGTGGTCTATGTGTCACTCAAACACTTGATTGTGCAAGTTACTTTGTCACCCAAGATTCAACTCATCCACCCAGATACCTTGGCTTTATTCCATGCACCCCTTCTAATGTGTAAGTGACAATCTAGCTTATCTCTGTATTCACAGAGAAGAACTACTCAGGATGCCCACTTTTTGTGTGCTATCACCATGGTTTTCTGGGACAGCAACCACAACATTCCCATTAGATACAAAATGAATTTTGCTCCTTTTTGCTTCAATAAATATATTGGCTTCTTGCAAATATACCTCTACATTCATATTGTATATCACATTACTGAATGCCATATAAAATGCCAAAAATGACATTAGTAAATACAGTAAATCCTCAAAGGACCTGTGGAAGAACTATATTTTTACTTGCTTCCAGAAGGTCATGTGACTTATGAAAATATTTTTGGAATAATACTTGATTACATACTGAATATCATTCATCATTGTTGCATGGCCACGAGAAAGCAAAATACAGCTTTAGGATGCATCAAGGGAAATAGAGTTTTCAAATCACAAGAGGTAAAAGTCTATTCATTGAAACACCAACTTACATATTGTGGCCAGATCTTGGCATTGTGCTTTCAGAAGGTCCTAGTCAGGTTAGAATAGACAATAGCAATAAGGCTGTTCAAACTAGAAACTAAATCCTGTGACTTAGAAAGAACTGGGAAAACTCAGAGAGAAGAAAACTGAACGGTGATATGATATATTCTGTAAGCACTTAGAAGGATATAACAAAGAAGATTGCTGTGGGCTGATTTTTAATGTCCAAGAGGGCAAGACATAGAAATAATGGATTTAAGTTGCAAGAAGGAAGATTCCAGTTGAATAGTACAACTAATAATAATAGTAATAATTTCCTAACTATAATAGTAGTTTGATGTTAGAAGAAGAACCTAGAGAGATGTTGTTCTTCTCTTTATTCGAAGTATACAAGCAGTCATTACCCATCTGGTGTAGTTACTTTACTTGTAAAGCTTGCACTGAGTGGAGAGTGGTATTTGATAGTCTGAATGATTTCTTACAATTCTATGGTTCTGTAATCAAATGAAGCAATTACAGTGCCCAAGCAAGATAAACTATTAACCCAAATAAGACTACAAAGTTAATATGGAAAGGTTACATAGATAGGCTTTAAAACCAAGCAGTACTATATATACTCTGTAGGTATATACACCACGGTTGCATTACTGTAATACTGTAACATAAAATGGCATTCCTCTTTAAGGAGTGTAAATCTTCAGTAGAATTAATCACTTTAGACTATTCGGGTAACTTGTTAGTAGTTAAACCAATGCCCTAGAAAACATTTTCCTGTGGCTATATAATGCTGGGCAAGGTTGACAGTAAGATGAATATTTTTGCCACTAACTAATGCAGAGTCAACAATAATCTTTCAAGCAATGTTCCATGTTTCCAGTTTCATACACTGCACTTCTGAGCTGCTTTGCATTTTTTTTCTTGTACTCTGCTACCTACCTAAGATCCCATCTGTCATTCAGTCCTAAACCTTTCAGTTTTCCCCACATATGCAGTAGTAGGTTTAGAATTCCTTATTTGGTAGAATTTTCCAGTTGACAGTGGCATCTGCCCTTTTCTTTATGCTGTCTTCATCCCATCCAAGAATGTTCCTGTACCATGCCTGCAGTTTTTTTCAAGCGAAAGTAGTAGTTTTGCTGTAGCAATTTTGCCTGGAAACATTGGAGAATGCCTGCCAAATAGCACTTTAACCAAGAATATTTGGACACCACCGGTTAAAAATATCAGACAGGTACAATTATTCAGAAAATCCCCGTTGAATAGCAACTGCTTAGTTAACTGTACACATTGTGAAAGCTCTGACTCATTGCAGAGTGAGGTTAATCTCTAGTTCCATCTCTCTGATGCTAACATAAACAATGAAACAGGGATCTATGAAGACACAGATCCTGTAAGTTATAATCGAGTAGCTGTAATTCTTGGTGATTTATATACTATCCCACAAGGTTGCTGAAAGATGCTACAGGTTTTTCCATCTTTTTTTCTCCACATATATAATTTTCAGATCAGAAAAATTGACCTAATTCAGTAATAAATCTCATTACCCTTGGTAATTAACCAAGAAATATTTCATGTTGTTGGCTTTTCAAACTGACAGAAAGAGAACATTCTGAGTTACCAACCTGCCTCACCTCATTTCCCCCTGATTTTTGAAGTGCCAGCAGCTGTTGGAATAATATCCATTCAATAATTATTTTATTTTTGTTTTCACTTTATTCATTAAGATTGCTATTGAGGCAAAAGCTGATGAAAGCAAAATATCCAGAAAACGTATGTAGGGACATCTTATATATCAGTCACAGGAGAGCCAGTTTGGTGTAAATGGTTAAGGCACCAGGCTTGAAACTGAGCGACCACGAATTCTAGTCCCATGTAAACCTGAAGCCAGCTGGTGATTTTGGGCCAGTCACTCTCTTGGCCCTAGGAAGAAGGCAGTGGAAAGCCACTTCCAAAATTGTAAAAACATCTAGGCAAAAATAATACATTCTTAGATGTATTGACTGCTATCAAGGAAACAAGTACGGTATCTTTAATATTTTTAATATTTTATCTATCAAATGTGTATAGCTGCCCATCATACAAACATGATTCCCCCCCCTTCCTATTAATGTCATTTTCCACTATGGTATGACCATAGCAACTGGATGGAGAGCATTTTTCTTCTGTAAGTTAGGTCACCCAAATTTAGGATATCAAACAGTGCATTTTATATTTAAAATTACATCTCCAGGCATTGTGCAGAGATACAAGGCAAAATATTTGAAGAGTTTTTAAAGGCCTTTGGCATATGCAAAGTACCCTTTTGTGTTGCTGAAGCAGTCTCAACCTCTAGAAAGCTTGGCCTGGCTTCTTGAAGACTTTCTCAGGTTATCTGGGCACTGACTGAAAATATTTCCACTGGAACTGCAAGCCAAATCAAGCAGCTGTGCATTCACACATACAAAGACAACCTGAGACATTGTTCCAAGCCTTCCAGAGAACCCAGTATCCTCAGCATGTTGCCGAAAGAGGCTTTTCAATTGTACACAGATATGTTTGTGGATATCTTTGTGTGTGTCTTTTATAATGCACAAATATAATTCATAAGTATGCTGTCACATATAGATACCTCCAATTTTACAGTATTAGAAGTCAGTTTCTGACAAATCAATGTCTGAATGGGTTTTGGCTAAAAGCAAATATGGAATGCTTATAATCCGCTATTGATTCTATGTATGCATCCAGTTATTATTCTGCGCAGAAGCATCTAAGTATATATTACATTTATTTGAGGACAAATAGACAAGAACAATTTCTTAGTATTTTACTCAATCTCCAATTCAGCAAGGCCAGAATTGGAGACTGTTCCAATAACTTAAACTATAGAACAAGAAGGTTTTTTTTTAATTATTGTGATTTGCAAATATATTTTATTTGCAAATATATTTTATTACTAGTGACGAATATAGATGTTTCCCTGTTTTTTTCTCTGGATAGATTAAACATAGCCAAACATTTATTAAACATAGATTAAACATAGCCAATTCCTTTCACATAATGTGATAAAAAATAAATAAACTCACAGAAATATGCTCAGGAACTAAATGCCTACCGCCTAAACAAATAAGCTGTCTTTTGCTCATGAACCCTTATTTACCGGCAGAGGGTGCCATGATCCTCCTGTATCACAAGTTGGCCTGCATGCCAATGAATAAATGTAATTGACAGAGGGGAGTCACAGGGGTGACTGGAACCCCGGTCCTCCAGCTCCCCAGACAGCAGTGACAACAGCTGAGCTAAAGGAGCAATCTGTTCAGCGGGAACAGACACCAGCCCTCTAATTTATACCTATTGGCCTCTAATTCTGCAACAAGGCCAAGTTTCAAAAAAAACTCTGCCATTCTTGCAGGAATCCGCCTTGCTGCCTTGTGTTCTCCTCGTCATTTGGGCTCACCGAGGAATCGGGAAACGCTTTTTCCATCATTTAAAACGTTAAGGGGGGGAGTCGTACAAAAAAAGCATTCTTCCTCTCCTTTCCCCCCCCCTTTCTTTTTGTAAAGTGATCTTGTTCATTGGCATTATGTGGTGATTAGAATGGGGCTTCGATCAGTTGGAGGATTCCCCGAGGCCAGGTCTTGTCCCACCAGCGCATGTTGCCTGTCGTCTGACGCCGGGGGAGGCTGAGAATAGAGGAAAGCTGCAGTCTGGTGCAGCAGATGAGCCCCAGCAGTTGCCATGGAGATCTCTAATACAGCTGAAGCTCAAAGAAAGGGCACGAGCTGAGGCACAGGAGCTCCCTGGCAGATGAAGGAGGGACCAGCTGAATACAGAACAGACCCTCAGTGAAGTTGTCCCAGATGGAGTTTTAATTTCTTCCTCTTCTGGTTACAGCTTCCCTCCCCCACCACAAACCCCCAGCTTGGGTTTCCTGAGAAATCAAAGGGCCTGGGGAGGAGAGACAACTGTGCTGTCACTATATGGAAGTCGCTCCTCCTGTCTGAAAGAACTGGGCACGTGCTTATAAGATATTAATGGAAGGATAATGGCCCTAGAGGGGAGGGAATGGTGGCCTTTATGAAGGCGTGATCTCCTCTCGCCAGCGGGGTTTACTGAGGGCCAGGGGATTTGTCGGCAGCATATGCGCTCCTGTTAATGATTGAAAAATTACCACAACAATTAGTCATGGATCACTGAAGGGAAGGCCCCCCGAGCACTGCGGACAATGTGATTAAACCCATGTATGTGACAATTAACTCTCCTGAAGGTTTATCCACCACAGAGGGCCATTTCTTATAGGAGAGAGGCAAAAAAAAAAAAAGTGACAGGCAGAAATAATTCAGCAGAATGGAAGTGATACAGCTGGCAATATCCATTTTAATCTGACACGGAATTAATCACACTTAAATTAATCCAGTTCTTACTGCACCAGTGCTGTTGCTTCCTTAGTTATATATCTGCCACCACCGCTGCCACCACCCCATTCTGCATAAGCTGCTGAGGCATGACTGATTCAATTCCTGCCCAATCCATGTTTTTTTTAAAATTTAGAAAGCAAATCCTTCCATTGCACCATGTTTTTACGTGAGCTAGGGAGCAATTATCTCATAAAATCTGAGTAGGCACCAGATGTAGCACATCTTGAATTCCCTGAGGTATCACAGTTGAGTAACCTACAGCAAATATTTTTACCCAATCTGCTGCCCATAGGAGAGAGAGAGAGAGAGATCAATTTTGTCTCCCTGTATATAATTGTGGGGAGGTAGTTGTACTATAAATGTGGCATGCAAACAGTTCCTGATTCACAAAATAACTGTTTTCTTTTTGGTTCTAAGTTGGTTCTAAGAGTACTTATAAACTTAAAACAGAAACAATGGCATATAATAAAAATAATTGAGTGCATGTGATAAATAATGTAATGGCCATGTTTGGCTTCTGGTTTGAGGGAATGGCATTTCTAGTTACATACACTAGACACTATTTCTAGTTTCTAGTTACATACACTCAATGTAATATTAGTTATAGAAATGGTATCCTGCTTCTTAGTCTAAAGCTTTATGAAAATGCTTGTAATAGAGATAGTGTTACAACTGGCTTCTGGATTGCAGGAGCAAATTCCATCTGAAAACTGTGCCCAATAATGCCAGTAGCCCCAGTAGTTTCAAAAGTTTCAGTTGGTAACGATGAAAAGTTCTCCATTCTGGCCAATTTTTTTTAACCATAATTATCCAAAAATCTCTGCCAGTTTCTATTAAGAAAAATAACGTGTTTCTTGCTCATTCAGTTTGGACCAGGAAGTTTCCAGCAACCACCCAAGTGTGCAGGAATTTTCCTAAATAAGATGGTTGTATGATTCTGTCCAGCTGCTCCTGTGGTAATGTTGGGCATTTTCAGTTGTGCTAACTTTTCATTACACTTTTGCAATTCCAGTATTTGCAGTCTAGTTTATTTTCTCCCAGAATGGATAATCCCTGAGATCCCTCCCCCATGCCCATACATTCCCCCTCAATGCTGATCTGCTTCACCAAAGCTGGTTAGCTGTTTCTCCATCAGGCGAAGGGTCCTACATATGGGAGCACTTGCATGATTGCAGATCCCATACTCCCATTCTGCTTCCCACAGCTCCCCAGGGAGAACACAACATTGGAGACAGATCATCCTGTCCCTTCAGAAGGAGGACAGGGGTGGCAGATCAAGGAGAGGAGTGGATAGTGTTGTCCTTTGAACCATCACCTGGGTGACATGTTGCTCAGCCACATCAGCCCACCATATCCAAAACTCCATTTTGGTAGGGATGGTTCTGCTTAATTTGCTGCCAGTCAAAGAAGCCCCACTTCGACCCCTCTCCTCCTGTGAAAGGCATCCAGTGTATTTAGTCCATTTCCCTGTGCACCATTCTCCTTTTGGTCATTTCCTGTTGGGCTGGCAGGTTTCCCTGGTTCCAAAACTAGACCAACAGGTTCCCCAGGAGTCCACTCCAGATCCATCCCATTTTCTTCCCTTTGTGTTCTCTCCCAAGGGACTATCAGCTAGCGCTTATCCCATCCTGGCTTTTCAGTTGTCTGCCTCCTCTGAAGTAGCAGGAGTGAACTCACCATCTGCTGGCTGTCATATGTTCTGTGATGGAGGCAAACCAGTCTGCGCCCTGAGAGATGCCACACTAACATGCCTGGATGAGCCTCCAAATTGTTGTTGATAATACTCAGGCACCCCAGTTGGCGTGGAGCTGGAAAGAATCTAGTCTGTGAGTTTGAGAGACAAGCATACAATACCTTTGCAAAGTGGCTTTTTCACTCACCTTTGGCCCCCAATACAAGCCACAAATACTTAAGGCAAAGCAAAAGATATTTATTAAGGTGGCTCAAGTCTTTAAATAGGGTACAGAAATAAATGATTACATACATTCAATATAGGTGATGCATCAGAAAGCAACATATCAAACAATAAAAGACACTGAAGTGCAATAAAGGCTTTGTTTCGTTACATACATGAGAAAAGACAGACACCTTTAAAATAGGTTGCATCTCTTACATTTCTACCTGTGTTTTTTTTTCTTTCATAACACTTGCAACTTTATAATCAAGGGCATCGCCCATATTGTTTGATTGCTCCAAAAATGGTTAGTTTTTGCACATCAAAGGAAAAAGGTTTCCTAAATTTCAGAAGGAAAAGAGTATACCATGCTAAAATGATAATATCATCTTTATTAAAATGCTAACATTCTTCTTGAGAATGGAATATCATAGAAATAACTGACGGGTAGAACTGGAGCAGTCTGTGCTAGTGCATGCGATAAATAATAATAATAATAATAATAATAATAATAATAATAATAATAATAATAATAATAATAATAAAGTTGGAAGGGACCTTGGAGGTCATCTAGTCCAACCTCCTGCTCAAGCAGGAAACCCTATACAATTTCAGACAAATGGCTGTCCAGTCTCTTCTTAAAAACAATAGCATGTTTGGTTTCTATTTATGGGAATGGTAGTTTCTGACACAGTTACATATACTGAATGTAATATTATTTGTAGAAATTGTATCCGGAGGTCGCCAGCTGACGGGCACAGGAGTTCGGCGCTCCGCCACCTCCCCTCCACCCTTCCCACCGGCCAAAGCGTTTCCGGACGTTCCAGCTGACAGGGCTTGCACGGCCCGCAAGGGCCGCTGACGCGCTCCCCACAGCCGGCGACCCTGGTAACTGCTCCAGCCGAAGAAGCAGGCGGCTGGGAGGCTGCCACGGCGCCGACCTCCTGCGCCCGTCAGCTGGCGACCTCCGGACCTGCGCTCGTCAGCTGGAACGTCCGGCAATGCTTTGGCCGGTGAGGAAGGCGAAGGGGAGGCTGCCGCAGCGCCGAACTCTGCGCCCATCAGCTGGCGACCCTCAAATTTGCGCTTGTCAGCTGGGAGGTTTGGCAAGGGAGCCGGCTGCCGTGGAGGGCGATGGGGAGGCAGCGGCCCGGCAGGCAGACTCCTGCCTGCCCGCGAATGTCGGGCCCACCCGCCCCATCTGTAAAAGAAAAAGTCTTCCACCCAAGCATAACTTTTAAGGATTTTAAGGATGAGAGGGAGAGAGAAATAGAGAGAGGGAGAGAAAGAGGGAAAGAGGGAAAGAGAACTAGAAAGAGGGAGAGAGAGAAAGGGAGAGAGAAGAGAGGGAGACAGGGAGAGAGAGAGAGCAGGAGAGAAAGAGAGAAAGGGAGACAGAGAGAGAGAAAGGGAGAAAGGGGGAGAGAAAGAGGGAGAGAGAAAGGGAGAGAGGGAAAGAGAAAGGGAGAGATAAAGAAAGGGAGAGAGGGAAAGAGAAAGGGAGAGACAGAGAAAGAGAGGGAGAGAGAGAAAGAAAGAGGGAGAGAGATTAAATTACTAACATGGTTGTTCAGTGAATCTGGTTTCCCCACTAACTTTGCTTGTCACAAGGTTGCAAAAGGTGATCACATGACCCTGGAATAATTTTATGGTTGGGGGTCACCACAACATGAGGAACTGTATTAAGGGGTCGCGGCATTAGAAAGGTTGAGAACCACTGCTCTAAAGCCTCCTGAAAATAGTGCATGAATTGCTCTATTACTTGAAAAGAGATTTCATACAGAAGTTTCAAATAAAAATCCTACAGCATGCATGTGTGCTAGCCTAAGGAGATAAATACAGTCCCACTGAATCAAACCAAATATGTACCTCATCCAGCATTTTGATCCCAGGGTGATTAACCTGATGCCCATAGGAAGCCCATAAAGAGCATATGAATATAATACCCAGCATTGATATTCATGAATCCAGTTTGTACATCACTTTAAGAAGTTAATTCTTTAGTGTTTCCTGAATGACTCACTAGTCCAGCGGTTCTCAACCTTTTCCGGGGCTCGACCCCGGCCCGCATCGTGCAAAAAAAAAAAAAAAGGCGGGCCCGCACCACGCATGCGCGGCGCGATAGGGCGCATCGCAATAGGGAAAAAATGGCCGACCAAAAAAAAATATGGCGGGCCTGCACCGCGCATGCGCAGTGCAACGGGGCGCATCGTGCATGCCCGGCGCGACGGCCCGCATCGCGCATGTGCGGCGCGACGGCCCGCATCGCGCATGCATGGCGCGACGGCCCGCATCGCGCATGCGCGGCGCGACGGCCTGCATCGCGATAGGGGAAAAAAGGCCGACCAAAAAAAATGGCGGACTGCAGTGCTTGGCGACCCCCATGAAATGGTCGTTCGACCCCAAATGGGGTCGCGACCCACAGGTTGAGAACCACTGCACTAGTCACTGATTAGATAATTTTAAGAATTGTGTGTGTGTGTGTATGTGTGTGCATGTGTGCTTGCCCATATGCACCCACGCGGGCATGTTTCTTCAGTCAGTCTTGGCTCTTATCAACTGCCTGGATTAGTTCCTGCAGTTTTCTTGGCAAGATTCTTGAAATTGGTTTGCCTCTTGTGAAACAGTGACTGGTTTTGTGTTCAAGGCAGGACTAGAATTTATAAGTCTTCAGATTCTAAACTAAGCATTTAACCACTACATCAAACTAGTTCTCAGAAGTGTATACAGGAGAAAAAGTAACAGTTTTTTTCTGTTCAGTTTTTCGACACCTCTATCATGTCTTTCTTTTTAATTTCTTCATCATTTTGAACATCAGTTTTCAGTACTTCTCTTTGTTCTAAAGTTTATTTTTACTGTGGTTTCCAAATGGCGCTTGTTTTTTTTTAATATAGCAGTATACATGGAGACAAATCTATCTTTCTGGCTGCTAGGAGTCAAAAACAACTTGATAGCACACAATCAATTAAAAAGCCCTGCTCTTTCAGTATTTTCATAAAATAATCCTCGAGGATTCTAAGATTTGTTCATTGCCAACCAAAATCTCAGCATGTTTATGTGAAGGTAGATTCATTTATACTTACATTTAGGTTGTATTTGGCATTTTAATTTTAATTAGGGCTTCCAGATGTAGGCTATAAAAATCTAAACAACTTCCAGTTGCCATATTTGCTGCCATCTAGTGGCGAGTCTTAGTTTTACAGTTTAGATCTATAGGCGTAATTTAATAACTTTTCTCCAATCTGGAGAGATTTTTATTTTCAGATATAATAGTTACGAGCAATAAAATAGAATAAATCAGATATACTTTAGAAATATGGGTGTTCTCAATAGGGGTCAACAAACTTGTATTCCTTCTATTTAGGAAAGTGAATATATAGATATGTGTG
This sequence comes from Bothrops alternatus, assembly GCA_034064705.1. NCBI lineage: Eukaryota > Metazoa > Chordata > Lepidosauria > Squamata > Viperidae > Bothrops > Bothrops alternatus. Next base: position 1,739,630 of record JARGCV010000075.1, read on the forward strand.
TTGACTGCCTATGCGTACATGAAGAGATAATCCCAGTTGCCCAGGAACGCATACATTATATTTGCAAAAGCAACAAGAGGACAGTCACAAACAATATATCAATAATTGCATAACTTCACAGTAACAAAATGTTAACATTTATATAGCAAGGGAATGAACATTATCTCACAAAAAATGGAAGGAAGGAAGGAAGGAAGGAAGGAAGGAAGGAAGGAAGGAAGGAAGGAAGGAAGGAAGGAAGGAAGGAAGAAAATGAAGGAAGGAAGGAAGGAAGGAAGGAAATGTGTGTATTATCCTGATAACTGTTATTAATATTTAAGTACAACTCAGAATGAAAAGCAAACAAACCATAACTTGTTTCCTCAAATCTGATTAAATTGGAGGTAGGAAATTTCTATGAAATATGGGATTTCTTATTGGGCTTGATAATGGCTCCTGAAAGATGATGACTTCTACTTTAGCCATTGCCCATAGTACATTACCAACAGCCATACTTCATACCTCCTTGTTCCTGCCTTATGTTACGTGATCTGTGGTGCCCCGAACCATGTTTTTAAAAACGATGTCTTAGCTACAGAATACCATATCTGTGTGTTTCTGTATATATTTTTGTGTATTTGTTTATATCCCAATTTTTTTTGCCCTCCGTTTCAGAGGATTGCTTAATTCTTCAAAATGCTGGTGGGTTTTTTGGGGGCTGGTTTGGTTTTTTTCCTGCAGCATTTTTCCCCCCATCTGTTCCTTCGTAGCTGCAGAGGGTTTCTGTGATGATGTCATAACTACACACTTCATGGTTTCATTCTGTTAAGATTTGTTTCAGTTCCCATATTGCATGCAGAGAGCTTTGAATTTGGCTGGATGTTTGCTGCATGGGATGTTACTGTCAAAAGAAACCTGGGGGGCCCCACTGATTTTGCTGCACAGTATCCTGCCTCACTTACGTTTCTGTCACTTTTGAGATACTGACCTAGTATTTAATTATAAGGGATGACTATGTTGTTTCTATGGTCAGTTTAAACTTATTTGAGTGAGAATTGCCTCTTTCGGCTTGATGTACTTGAAGCGTGATGTTTGGTTTTGAGCTGCATCAGATTGCCAGCCGTTCTATTTGAAGCCACACTCCTAATCCTCTTTAAAGGCAATCTGTCTTTTCAGCTGCCTAGCTGAATCTGAGTTGTTATATGCTCCTTTGTTACATACATCTTCATGCCTGTCCAAGGGAAAAAGGGGTAGTTCTGCAGCATATTTGCACACAAATATTTGTAGGGTACCTGCCAAATAGCGGTTAGTCAAAAATTTTCAGACAGAGCCTACTAAATGTTAGTTAACTACAAATTCAGAGGATGCCTGCCAAGTAGCCTACTGCCATTTGCCCAGTTTGAAGCCATTTGAAATGCAGCCAGCATTTTCCCCTTGCATGCTTGTCCTCATTATCTCTAGTTGCACGTTATTGACCAAAGCAGTATTGTCCAGACATGGAACTTGCAGAGAACATCCTTAATTCTTTTTTTTTTTTTAATTTTTAATTTTTAATTTTTCCAAACTCTCCCCGATACATATACCATGATATTTATGAGATGTTAACATACATTCTTTTTACATTCATATATAAGATACTTTTAATAAAGTGAAATAAATACATACACATGACTTTTGGAGTTGCTCGCCCATTTCCCCTTTCACCGTATGCACACTCCTTCTTCTCTACCTTCTTTCTTCCTTTCTTCTCTTCACTACTTCACTACTTCCCTCTTCTCCTCTTCTCTTTCCTTCACCACTCTCCTCCCCTTTCTCCCCACTTCTCGTCTTCTCCTCCAACCTTCCTACTTCCTTCTCCCCTCCTTTACTCTTTTCTCTCTCCTCTCCTTTCTTCCCTCTCATCCCTCTTCAGATACAATGCAGGGGTAATGTCCGAGCAACTCCTCTCTCCAAATTTCCCTATCTGTATTATATACAATAAGATTAATTTTCTCTTACATTAATACTTCTATTTATCTAAACTTCTCGGTTTATACTTCTATAAATATTGATACAACCTCCATTTATTCAATACTGTGTCACCTGGGTCTCCCTCCTTATCTGCTCCTTCTTCTTCCATCTAAATTGATGAACATCCTTAATTCTTACTCACCTTGCCAACCACTCACCCCATCAGGTTTCCAGTACTCCAAGAATTGGGATTGGGTAGGGAAAACTTAATTTATTTTTATAGATGTAATTCAATTAGTATATTTGTAGGAGTCCATGCCCTTTGAAATTCATGCAAAAGCCTACCAGGCTTTTTCCCCACACTGATTGGTCACTGTAGTGTTGCTGTAAAATGCACAGGAAATTGTCTTCCTTTTGGCTCTGAGGCAGATGGAAAAAGAGCAGAAATGATCCAGAATTTTTCCTTCTTTATGACTCAGCCTGATATATTATAGCTTGTGTCATGTGGTGGCTGGAAACATTTTGTACCAAAACTAGGCAGATTTCACTTTTATTACCCTCAATTACCATTATAATATAGTTTTCCAGACCTTTCTATACATTGGAATTTGACTGAAAAACAGATTCCTAGTTGTTGATCTAAACCATGGTTTACAAAATATAAAACCAGATTTTTAAATGCTTTTGAACACCATTTTTCATTAACCATGGGTTAACAACTTTGTCAGTGTTGTGGCTTCTTTAAATCTTCATTGCCTTTCCAAACTCAGTGCTTGCTCATAAGCATGTTTTGTGGTCACTTTCCTAATGCAAGTTTTAAAAACCTAAATCATGGGGTACAGTGTGATTGTATAGATACATTTTTCTTTTTTACATGTGAAGTTGACCCCATAAACCTTTTATAGTCTAAAAGAAAATCGAGAAAACACGAACAGTTTAACAGAACCAAATACAGATGAACTCAACTTATTTGGCAACTTTTTTGCACAAAGCACCCACATTGTTCCCTTTATTTTGTTCGGATTTGTTCCATCACATATCCTTTTTGACTCTGTCATTCAGCGCAGTCAGTTCAAAGGCTTATTTAAGACTGTGGCATACACCAAGCATGGCACGGCCAATTAGCTGTTGAAGGATTTGGCAATAATAATCCTTTAAACAGTGTCAATAACTAGTCATGCCTGAATGTTGTTAAGGACAAGCCTAAATGTTTTGACAAATGAAATAGGCATTTTCTTTAACTTTTAGTGCTGTTCTTTTAATTTGTTTGCAGCTACTTTCTTGAAAGATGGACAACTTACCCAAAGAGAGGTAAGCTGCTTATTTATCTCATGCTGCTTTTTATTTAATTTTTTTATCATAAATTGATTTAGTGAGCCGTCAAATTAAATAAATGTCAGAAAAGTATTTTTACTCGAATGTAGAACACTGTATTTTGAAAAGGCATTCCTTTACAAAATTAATAGTTTAATAGTTTATGCCGGTATGGGGTGTCTGAAAAAAGACAATGATTAACCAACTTTCCCCATTTTTGAATTAATACTTATTTCTTTTCTCCACCAACAGGCCCCCCCGTATAAGAGTCCTACGTAGGGTTCTTAGCAATTAAAAATGGTAAAGGTTTCCTCGAGAGAGATTTCCTTAGGATACATGTATAAACCCAAGCAGAATTAAGATTATAATAAGTGGTTTAAAAGAGAATTATGACAGAAATAATTTTTCTTAAGATAAGATGTGAAGTAAATACTTTATCAAACTGTCTTTTACTTTTATATATTTACATAACAGCTAACAGCCGTGTATGGTGGGATATACTATTAATCTAATGTTTGGTTTAATTCTGATCAATGTTAAAAGTTATCAATGCAATTTTCAGTGGAGGAGTAGAGGAGCAACTCTACACCTCAGAACTTTTTAAAGCCTCTTTCAATATTTCATCACCCATGGGAATAGATTACTATGAATGTCATTCTAGAATGGTTAACAGTGGTACTGTTTTAGCCATCAAGTATCAGCTTTAGAGGAATTCTTATCCATTGCTGTCATGTATAGGAAGTCCTCAGTTTACAGTCATTTGTTTAGTGCATTTGAAGTTACAGTGGCACCTACACCCGATCTCACACTTACAATAGTCACAGCATCCCTATGGTCATGTGATCAAAATTGAAGCACTTGACAATCGACATGTATTTATGATGGTCGCAGTGTCCCAGGGACATATGTGATCACCATCTGCAACCTCCCCAATCAACTTCCAACAAGGAAAGTTAATGGGGGGGGGGAAACCAGATTTGTTTAAAAATCGCATGATTCACTTAGCAACTGCAGTGGTTTGCTTAACAAATCACTGTGGCAAAAAGGTCACACAATTGGGCATGATTCATTTAACAAATTGCCTTGCTTAGCAACAGGAATTCTGGTGCCAATTCTGACTACCTGCATATGTGTATGTTCCAGTTAGTAGCTGGCTATTTCTGTAGCTGAGAAGATTTAAATACTCATCTACCTATTTTCCCAAGTTGCAGTATGTACAGGTAGCAGAAACAATTCCTTTCTTCTATTCTTTCCTTCTAATTGTAATTTGGATGGTACCATGTTCAGCATCTAAGTAAATATTTAAGTGTGAAGATGGGTTTTTATGTATCTTTCCATTTCATTTGAAATTCAGAAAATCCCTTTAGAGTTTTCACAAAGAAATAGTATCATTAGCTGTGGGAATGTATTAATATATTTTAAAATAGCAGCAGTTTTATGTTGATTATTGGTATGAGGGAAATTTACTTTCTTCCATCCATCCTATTCTTTCCCCTGAGAGCATCAGGAACTTCTGTAATTGACTTGCAAGAAGTTCACACACACACACACACACACACACACACACACACACACACACACACACACATACATATATATCCCAGAGAAAACTTGGTAACTGGGTTTTGCTTATATTATTCTTATTATTTTGGAAATATTTCTCATTTCCAAGCTGATTTCACTTCCTAAAGCCAAATTCTCACACAAGCTCTGAGGGATACTTGAAAAGAAGCAGTCAATTGGGACCATGGTGCTCATGTAAAATTGAGAAGGCTTGTTAACCAGATAATTTGATGTTTGGCAGGCATATTAGAGCTGGAACAAGAGGAGAAACCATAGTAAATGAAATAGCTTTTGTTTACTATATTTAGAAATGTAATTGGAAAATTAATGGTTATAAATAAGGGTATAATTTGGTTCTGATAGGTTTTCAAGTGACTATTATCTGAACAACCCAAAGCTATAGACCAGGCATCTCAAACTGCCTGCCCACGGACTGGATGTGTCACGCCGAAACTACGCCCACCCCATTGCTGGCAATGGGAAAAAAGTTGTGATACGTCGCACGACATCACGTGATGTTACAAGTTTGTCATGCCTGCTGTAGACACTCCCTACCTCCAAACTATTGACAACAAGTTCAGCAATGAGCCCTAGAATTGGCAATGAAGATGTAGACTAGGAGTTGAAGACCAACTCCTTCCTGAGCCAATTCTGGGAGTTGAAGTCCATAAGTCATAAAAGGGCCATGGTTCCCCACCCTGATGTAGAACTACAATCTCTGTGGGATGATCCTAACATTTAAAATTAAGGATGTTGTTGATATAGTTTACATATTCTGTTAAGTTTCTTTTCTTTGATATTTACATGTCGATTGATTTCTTCCATCACTATATCATTCTGTAGATTTGCTGGCATAGTTTCATTAGACTTTTTATTGATTCTTCTTCTTTTGCTTGCCATATTTTTATAGATAAAGGTAGTTCTTGGTTGACGATAATAATTAGGAATGAAACTTCTATTGGCAAGTGATACAGTCACAAGTCGCTTACCAGAGTGACTCGTGACTTTCTTTGCCACCTTCTTCATTGATTCTGCTTGTGGGACAACAGCAGGGAAGATTGCAAATGGCAACCACACAACCATAAGATGCTATAACCATTTTAGTGTGAGCCAGATCACAACGTGATTGTGGGGATCCTGAGATGGCCAAAACTTTGAGGGCTTGTCCCAAGTATCATTGTTCAGCTCAGTTGTAATGTTAAATCATTGCTAAAGGAGTGGTTATTAAACAAGGACTATTATATCAGTTCCTATAGTCTTCCAATTTGGTAATGACCAGGGTATTGATCTAACTTCAAATTCTAATTCTAGAAGTTCTTATAATTATCTTGAAAGGTATTGTGAACGTTGACATCACTATTGCACAGGGTTTCAGTATATTTCTTTGTTTAATCTTCTTTGAATCAGTTATTTTCTGTTGTTGGTGATAGCATATAATTGAGGTTGCAATCTCCTCCTGTAAATTTGGAAGCACTGCTTGTTTTTCCCGTATCTGTTTCCATCTTCATTATGATCACAGATGTGTGACTTCCGGTGAAGACATGGCCAGCAACTGACACACTCTGAGAGTTTCCTCTCTCTGGACTGTCATTTTTCCAACTCAGCAACAGAAGGAACAGGCTTCCTCTTGTTTATTTGACCCTCCTGGGTTATGAAGTGTCTCGAATCATCCCTCAAGATCCTCTGATAACAGCATCAGTCTGCAAGCCATTTTAGAAGCTGTACATCAGGACAGTGGGTGAGCTGAAGCTGGTGGGGCAGGGCAGAAATCACCTCAGAGTTGGATAAAACAGCTGTTTTTGAATTTATTTATTTTCTTTTCTCACACTATCTTCTTCTTTTTCCCCTTCCCCTTTTTCTAATTCTCTATTACTTTTTTTAAAAAATTGTACTTTATATTTTGATAAACCAGTAAAATTATTCAAAGACACAGAGGTGATTGCAGCACAGCTTTTAGTCTTTTGTAATAGGTTTCTGAAATGTTTTGTTAGATTCCTTTCTGAGATCTTTGTCTGTCTTGGCTCTAGCAATTTTGACAATTTGTTCTGATATCCCGTTTGCTTTCATCTGATTCTTAATCTTTGGCAGTCTCTTTTCACATTCCTCTTCAACAGCTTCTTTGATTTCATTCCACAGTTTCTCTGGTTCCTTATCAATGAAATTCAGGACTTCAAAACAATTCCTGATGGTCTTCTTGAAAATGCTTACCATCATATAATAGAAACTGACTGACTTTGTTTTTCTTCTTTAGTTTGACTTAGAACTTACACACAAGCAGTTCGCAATTTGTTTCAAAGTTAGCTTCCTACGGTATCATAGGTTTGCTCATGAAAGTAAGTTCTTTCACCTCTTTGCACCAATAATGTGTACTTTGTACTCCATCTGCTGATGTCTACCTATACAGGCATCATTTGGATTGTTTGAAGAATATATTATCATGGACAAATAATTGGATTGGCAGAAACTGGTAAATCATTATCTTGCTTATTTCCTTTTTCCTAGATCATATAGTCTAACTACAAATTCTCATTATTTTTTTCAGTTCTGCCATCCCAATCACCAAGCAGTACATCTTCTTCCATGCTTGATCAGCTTTGTTGATTCTGTTGATTTAATGGATATTTTTTTGGGAATTATAAAGATTCAGTCTAGTTCCCACTAGTTCTGCCACTGAATATAACGAATTATAAACCTTTGAGGTGGGGGGGGAGGAGAGAACAAAAGATAATTTTGGTCTGTTTGGAATCTCAGCATGGGGTCAATTTATTAGGACTTTAGGAGGCACTATTCACCAAAAAGTTTGTTTTTGTGTGTGTGTGTGTGTGTGTGTGTGTGTGTGTGTGTGTATCGTACAAATTGTACAAGTTGAGTACTGGACATATTTTATTGTCTAAGTGCAGACCAAACTTGTAGTAAACTTGCAATCACAGTATAATCTAATACATATTTATGATTATTTTGATATTTAAAGAAAAGTGGGCATCAAAGACTTGCTTAAAGATACTCTTTTCTCTTTTTTAAAGTAATTAATTTTATTAATCTAGAATGACAGTGTACACCCAGAGCAGCAATCTAACTTTTTAATTACATGTTTAATCACATCTTACATGGAGGAATGGATTATATTTGCTGTTCCGTTTGTATTCTCCTAAGAGATCTTGGAACTCAATGAAACAAGGCATATTTAAACCACGTCAAGTCATCAGTGTGATTGCACCTATTACGTGAGTTGAAATGCAGAAAAAAATCCATTGCAAACCAAAGTCAGTTTTCCATGCTACAAGGAAGCAAATGACTTGCCTCTTATGATCCTCCATTTTTCAGTTAGTGTGCCCCTCTTTTGCAACACCAGAAAGTGTTTAACAAAGCAGAGGGAATGGGATCCCAAACTTCTGTCTGTGCTTGCAGATGCCACTTGATAGCAAACTCCTGCTGCCAGGCATACTCACTAATAGTCAAGGAAGAGAATGAATTAATGCCCAGAGTGAGAGGAGGTGCTGAAATACTGCAAAGTGTTAAGTAGTAGTCACCTATTTATTATTAGATTTTCTGCTGCCTGTGGTGTTGTCAGAAGGGAATAAAAGAAGCAGGACATATTGCAGACTGTTAATTGGACTCATAGCTGCATGATGTAATTACTAGATTTTTTTTCTCCCCTCAATCATTTTGTTAATAAAAAGAGGAGCGTGAGGAGGTGAGGTTATTTAACCATTTCTGGTGAACAGATTGCATTGCAGGAGCTATTTAAGAAATAACCTCTTAACAGTTATATAAACTCATTAATTTGGAAGGTGTTCATTGAGGCATAGAGCCTTCACATGCACTGAAAGCTTACACACAAAGCTACAGGCATAGAAAACCATTAATCAGCACACAGTCAGTGTCCTAGCTTAGCACCCAATTGATAAAAAAAAAAAAATCAGGCCGATTCTGTTTATATATTTATATGTATTTGAGAGAAGAAAGGAGAGGAAATACTAGCATCTATCTTGTGAGTTAATTTTGGATCAAGTGGGGAGGAATTTAGAGATGTTAAATGCACAAAAACCGTCAATTTAAATTCATTTACTTACTAGTTCATCTGCACAAATGTTCTAATGGAGAATAAGAGGAAGGAAAAATATAGCTGTATGTTTAATCATTGTAACACAGCAGCTTGTAAATTAGTTTTTTAAAAAAAGAAAAATCAAAAGAAAAGACAGTTCCCTGGTCAGATCACATCTGCCATAATAAAGACCATTCTGCCCAAAATAACACCGTTTAGAAATAAAGATTTCAAATGATTACAAATCCCAAAAATATTCAAAGGAGGGGGGGGAGAGAGAAACCTTCATAAGCATAGCCTGAAATTCAGACTAAAATTCAGCCTCATGCAGTGGATGGAGATGGAGATGAAGAATGAACATGAGACTTGGCACAACTGAAAAAAAAAATCAGAAAACTACCACAAATTCCTAATGAGATATATTCATCTATTTCTAGAGAATTTTAAGTTCTCCTAAACCAAACGATCCTCTGCGTCTATTGCCACCGCTTCTCCAATTTCTTCCGGATTGTTTGTCACCCAGTCTCTTTCTATAGACCCGAACTAACTATTTCAGCCTCCAGCAGTGATCTGGTGGAACTAAAGTGGAATGCAATTACTCTCTACCCTGTTCTACCCCACCCTATCCCACCCCACTCCAATCAATGGATTGTTAGTGAATGTTCATGAAAAGTGTAAAAAAAAACAAGACCCCCCCCATACACAGGCTGATATGAAGATAAATTAATTTTGACACCCTTTTTAACAAAAGCAAAATGTGTGAATATTGTGATAAAATGTAGACATAGTAAAAGTTCCACAAGATAAGGTGACTCAATATCAGTCATGTGCAAAAAGATAATCATTTTATCTTAGCCTATGTGTTACCTTTTAAAAGACAAAAGACCTTTCCCTTTGCCCACTTTGCAAAATATAAATCAAGTGAGAGTGCCCCTTAAGAGCCTCAGTTTTTGAGGTTTTGCTGCTTGTGCTTTTGAAATACTTTCCATTCCTATAAATACCTCTTCATTCATTTGGGTCTTTTAAAAGTTACATTTTTTATCAATTTCCCAAGGAGATAGATTCTTTATAACTCCAGCTGTGAAACATGCGGCTTGCCTTGTTAATGCTATAGTATAAGACAAAATAGACATTTGCCTCTTATTGGAATACATCTTATAACAAGTGGCAAGACCGTGAACTCTTCAGTGGCTTCCTGTGTAAAACACCTATTAATATTAGGCATAGTCTTAAAGATTCTTGTATTCTGAAATTGCTAGGTACTTGAGCAAACTGATAAATCATTGAGTTATCAGTTACAAATATTTGCTCAGCTTGAAGCAGAAGGAAGAAAAGGTCAAAACACAATGGGAGATACTCTACTCAATAAATTTCAGAGTAAATTACTTTCTTACATTCTTTGTGTGTGGGGGGGGTTTATACTCAAAGCTGTATTGATTAGCTGCTTCCCATGTGCTCTTGGTCACTAAGCAATAACTCTTTTTTGTCCATTACACAGTACTCAGTATGTTAAAAAAACAACAGTTATATTATTCTAGATTTTTTTTTCACATGTCCTTGCTAATTAACTTTTCTAAGACGATCAGCTTGAACCAGAGAAGAATATGCTATTTTATTTAACAGAACATATGGACCAAGACCAGCCATTAAAAAAAGAAAAAAGCAATTAAAAGAGAGTAAAATACAAAGAAAATATAATACAAGTAAAGACAAAAAGAGAATAAAAGCCTAAAAAAGAGAACCCCCCCCCCAAGAGAATAACAGAGAATCGATACCAAGATTAACAGCATTAGGGTAAAACTAGTTTTTTTTCTTTCTGATTGAGATAGTGGCCGATAAGAACTTAGCCACTCTTATTTGTTACAAAAGGGTTCTCATCCTGCAGTAGGAAGCATGCAAGTAGTCTTTTACTTACGACCACAACTGAACCACAAATTTCTGTCGCCAAAGTAAGCTTTGCCCCATTTTACAGCTTTTCCTGCCACGGTTGTTAATATCGTACTGCTCCCTCCCTCCTAACTTTCCGAAAACTTTTAAAAACACATTTATGCAGACAGGCTTGGGGTGTGTGAGCTGTGCAATGCCCCTGGGCCTTTGATTGGGACTGTATATTGTATGAGCGGTAATAGTTATATAGTTTTTATATTGTATGTTACTATTTTAATTGATTTATATTTTTGTACTTGTATTTTTTGCTGTGAGAAGGGCGGCATATAAGTCTAAATAAATAAATAAATCACTGCAGCTGTTAAGTTAGTAAATTGGTTGTTAAGTGAATTTGGCTTCTCCATTGACTTTGCTTGTCAGAAGGTCACAAAAGGGGATCACGTAACCCTGGGACACTGCAGCTGTCATAAATAGGAATCAGTTGCCAAGCATTTGATTTTTTTGGTGGGGAGGCTGCAATTGTCCTAAGTGTGTGAAATGGTCACGAAGAAATAGCGGAATAGAATAGCTAAGGGAGGGACAAAATGAAATGTGAGTGATAATTTTTTTTTAAAAAAAATAATTATTTTAAATAATTAAATTGAAATGTTGAATTGTCCTGCAACGAATTGTCCTGTGGTGAGTTGGCTGCGGTGAGTTGGCCGTGGCATGTTGACCGTGGTGAGTTGGCTGCGTCCCATTCCGTTCCCTTTTTGCTTGTTGGGGTATCTACGGTAAAGTGTCCACGACTGTCATATTATGGCAACAGTATTTTCATATAGCCTCCTGATTACACAGAGAAGATGCTAATGTAGTAAGTTACACGGTAGCTTTCATCGAAGTCTGTCACATAGAATGCAGTCAAAGGCTGACTTGGATCAGTTTGGAGAAGGAGCCAGCAGGCAAGAAGAATAATGACAACAACAACAAAAAAAGTATTCTAAGCGTCATGCAATTTTGAATGCTGGATCCACCTTTATATCTTTGTACCAGTGTTGCTTTTATTTAAAATGGTTTTTTAAAGTCAGTAAGAGCCATTGAGAATTTTTTTAAAATGTTATCTTTAGAACAACTAGATTAATTTTGATTATGGTTTATTATAGAAAACATATTTACTAACCTTATGTTTAGTAATGTTCATTAAAGTTGACTACCAGTAAAGGTGTGTGATGAAGATGCAAAGATACAGAAATTCACACCAGGAGGAAATACTCTGCCTGAGATATAAACTCAGAAAACAAAGAAATCACATGTGGTACATATTATTTTAAAAGAACCTTCTCATGAATTTCTGATATGCTAAGAAAATACTGTAGAAGATTTGGCTATATTTGGCTATCTTTGGATATAAAACCTCATGGTTTTTTTTTAAAAAAAATGAAGTTTAAAAGGGAAATAACAAATATCACAGTAATGTCCTAACCTGTCCAGAGGCCATCTCTACTTGAAATTGTGCAGTGCCTAGGGTTTTGCCCTAGGCACCCGAATGCCTCTAGTTATTATGTATCATCGGGATATAGTCCTTTATGTTCTTTACCAAAATGTTTCATTGGTAAAAGTTAAACAGGAGAGATCAAGGAAAGGAAGGTTTTAAAAGGCGGGCAAAAACAATGACATGAACAAAACACCATGAGGGTCGCCAAATCACCTAACAGAAAATTTATGACTGATCCCAAGTACAGTATACATAATCTCCAAAGAAAACATTACATCCAGAGAAGTACAGCACACCTGTGTATACTGGGCAAATAAATGCAAAGTATATAAATTTTAATGCTTCACTGTAGAATTACGAATATCAGTTTGAGTTTTGTATAGCAAAGATTTATTGGGTCTGTATTTATAAGAGGGGGAGGCTGGAGATTGTCAGCCCGGGTTTAAGACCCAAGCTCCACACAACAGAGTGAGCTCCCGTTCTTGCCCCAGCTCTTGCCCACATAGCAGTTTGAAGCAGGCCATTGCAAGCTTAATAAGCAGATAGATTAATAGGTATCACTTTAGTGGGAAGGTAACAGCGTTGGATCTGCTTTGGCCACATGACCACGGAAATTATCTTAGGATAATACTGGCTCCCATGGCCAAGAAACGGAGATGAGCACCATGTTCTAGAGCCAGGCATGACTGATAGGGAAACCTTTACCTTTACCTATTTTTAAGAGAAGAATATGGCAGTGTCTGGCACTAGAGAGTTAAAATCTTTTAGACATCACTATGACTACAGTTTGACTGCCTCAGCTGCTATTTGGTCTCTATTCATTGAATTAGAGTCATATATTTTGTGGAGCTTCATCCATTTCATGGCTTCATGGTACCTGAGGGATCTATTTTTTTTTTTGAAGAAGTGTGCTTCTTAGAGTGGAAATTCAACAAAAGCCAAATATGTAATTAGAAATGGTTGATCCACCAAAGGTACTGATCAGGAGGCAAGGATGTACTCATGGGTGAAGAACTAGGTGTGTAAGATCATCAATTGGAATAAATCTGCCTCAGACCTATCCTGCAGAGCAGGATCAAAAACGAGTAAGCAGAATTTGACATGGCGGCAAAAATTCAAGGAACGATAAATGCCAATAGACAAATCACAGGTTTTCTATTGTTCTGTAGTTCTGTGTTCTGAAAATTACTATCGTCTGGAATATTCCTTTCAGTACTAGCTGATAATTTTGCTACATTTAACATCTAAAATACATGAAGTAATTCTGAAAAAGTAATGAGATGCATTCTTTATCCTGGGCAGTTAAAAATAAAGATTTCAGTTCATTTTTTTTTCACTGCCACTGTTGCTGTTACTATCAGAATCTGAAACAGAGTCTCATGAGAATGGTTGATCCTGATCTAGTCATCCCGGAAAAAACAAATCTATCAGTTGCAAATTATACAGGTGCATGTGCTTGCCTTTTGCTATTTAACTGGCCATGTTCCAACCAAATATTTGAGATATTTGTTAATTTGCAAAGAACATTGTACGCCTACTATGATAGAATTGAAAATAGTGGTGATTTTAATCACCATCTATATAATTAAGGGTTGGGTTTGATTGTACAGGCTGAATTCAGATTCTTTGTATTTTGTGCATCCATCCATTTATTATGCAACTATAGAATCTGACATATGCTTCTAGTGTTAGCTCTTCAGACTAATTTGAAAATATATGAAGTGACAGAAACTGGTAAGGAATAGAGTATAATTTTAGTAAAATTGTGAAGTCTATGCTAAAATATATGGATGGACTGTTATACTGTTAGAGCAGGGCTTTTCAGTCAATGGTACGGGTACCACCTGTGGTACATTGGCACCTGGCAGGTGGTACGCGACCATCTTGGCCACCGGGCAGTGTGAGTGGTTGGCCGGTGTGCACGCACATTCATGCTCACAACCCCACTCACCTAAGTATCACTGCGAGCATTGCGGGTGTGAGTGACCTCACTCATCCGAGTATTGCGGGTGTTTGTGGCCCCACTCGCATGAGCATTGCTGGCATTTGCAGTCCCACTCACACGAGCAGGAGGACACTTGCAACCCCACTCGCACGAGCACTCACAGCCCCACCTGTATGAGCAACAAGTGTTTACCCCCCTACACACAAAACCACCCCAGGCCCCCAACCCTGAAAAGTTGGGGAATTCTGAAATAGAGTACTTTGTCTAGATTTCCACAAAGATACTGGAAAGGTTCAAAATATCATTATAGATCACAAGAGATTCCTCCCGTTTCTCTCCCTCTCCAAGAACATAGGCTGAAATATAAATGAAATCATACAATCTCCTCCAACGTTATAGGTGACTTAGACGACCCCGTTCCCTTCTCAGCCTCTTGGAATTTTGGGGGGGATTTCCCTCTTGTTTAAAAAGAACAATTTTCCCTATCACTAGCAGAAAATGAAAATGTTACATGGACTTCATCCAAACTATATTTTTTTTTAGCAGAAATTCTCCTGGAGCATCTGCAATGTAGCATTGACCTTCACTGCAAGAATAGTTATTTTTTAAAAAGAACTTTAAAGGTTTAGTGCCAGAATCTGTAATAATAGTTAGGCACTCTTTTAAGGGATTCCATAATTCAAAAAACCTGAAATTCATAGCCTTTTCTGTATTTTTATAACTGGCCTTTCATTTTTGAACTCTTCCTGTGAACTTAATCTTTCATTCTTGATTCATTTCCCTATGAAGCCTTTTTCTAATTTTTTATTTCTCCTCATGATGGAAAGCCTGAATAATTTGTTCTATGTTGCAATCATTGTTAGAGTTTTCTTAACCCAATTTTTAATTAAAAGTTTAGATTTTTTTTCATATGCATGATCTTTTCTGTCAGACTGAAAGGCTAAACTGTGTGATTAAAGAAATTTATATGAGATACAAATCAAGAATAATTTGCATCCTTTTCTCTTTTTCTTCTGTCTCTTTTTTTACATGTAATACAATTCTAGCTCTTTGAGTTTAGTTAAGTGTTTCTTCCACGTAAACCTGCAGTCGTAATGATGAAAGATTGGCATGACTATATTCCTGAAGCCATTTAATAAAGATAAACGCTACCTTTTAAAAAGTATTTATTTTCATGAAGTCGGACACGACTTTGAAACTAGCTACAAATTTTCATGATTAAAAATGAATTATTATATTTGCAAAACCAGGCAGAAACTTCAAAGCAAAAAAATGTTATACTGTAAGACTCAAAATGAATTAAAGGAGGCACCCTATTCAACTGATTTCATAATTACTGAGTAAGAAGATATGGGGACACCCAAGATGTTGGAAACTAGTTTTACGTGAGTAAGGATAAAAGACAAAGACAGTTCCATTCTATAATAAGAAGTTGTTAGTCTTCAGAACCATACACCAACCTTCATTTCTGAGGATCCTGAGGTAGGTGGAGTTAGGATTAAGGAAGATTTGCCATATTTACCTAAAAGAAGATGGCTGTGACAATTTTCCCACTCTCCAGAAGAGCAGACAGGTTTAAAAACATGCATCCACAGTCATATTCTTGGGAATCTCCTCCTATTTTAAAAATAATTTAGAAAACCATAGATTTGTTTTTGTGTGGCCCCTGATATAGCTGGTCCTGCATACAACCCTAGTGCTGAAAAACTTTGATTTAAAACAAAAACTAATTTTCACAAAGTATAATAAACAGAAACAATAAATGAATAGATGGATAGAAAGATAAAAAAACTGGCCCCCAGTTACTACAATTGGCAATTGGCTAAAATTGTCCTCAAACAAAATATTTAAGAAATTATGAAAGATATATGATTTTTAAAAAAAACAAACAAACCAGCAGTTAGGCACATTTCTTGATTTTACTTACAACAAAGCAAACACAGGCCTTTTCCCATAAGCCCTGAAACCTAAGTATCCACCGGTGTGCAGTCTAAATCCCTTTCTCACCATTGTAATTCGCATAATATTAGACAATTGATTCAGAGCCATTTACTAGTTCAGCTATCCCATACTAAGCAGGTACTTGACTATTTGCAACTGTAATCAGGAATCCTGCTGAGAAGCCCAGCACATTGTGCTATGACTAATGCCTGTGTTACACAGGTCAAAGAGCAACATAGCACCCATTCATTACTATATAAAGTACCAGATTGTGAGAGAAAGTTGAACTGCAGAATAGAGCTCTGGAGAAGCAGGTTGCAGCATTTTGTACATCCGTGCTCTTTGCTTTATTTCAGCATTGACCTAGTTCAGTAATGTTAATTTTATTAGTGCATTAGCTTAGTTTCTGCAATTATTAAACGCTTTTAGGCGTTTCGTAATTTGATTTTGTCAATGCCAGTTTTTGCATGATACAAGCCCAATTATTATTGCCTGAAAGCAGTTTTTATTTTAGCCTGATATATCTTACACAGCTAAGCCAAATTATGTTAATATATTGTAAACTTATGCTTAAATAATTTGCTTATATGGTAAAAACGTATTTTATAAAAAGTGCTCAGTGATGGTACATTTGTCTTCCTGGTTTTCTCTAATACCCAACAGGCAATCTTCTCTCCCCTTTCAGAGCTAACTAGGAAGAAGAGAATAAACATATAATGAGAACTAATTCATACTTTTTTTTTTCTTAGAAAGGAAGTTCTGAGTGTGTGAATTTGCAGCTCTCATATTACTTGGTTCATGCAAGTCAGATGAGCATTTGAGGAGCTGCCATCCTAAACACTGGAAAATGCCAAGTTGCAGAAAGTTAATAACCTCTGGTTATTATTATCTCTCAGTTCCATGAAATAAATTTAAGAGCGTATAATTGAGACAAGGGGAGTATTGGGTTGAATGTTAAAAACATAATCTATAATACTTTCCCAGGAAAGAGTCCAGGAGGAATTCAACACAGAAAATTTTTCTTCTGAATAAACATGCTTGGAATTATGCTCCATAGGTCTTCCCATCTGAGGCTGCTGTTTGGCCTCATATTAATTGACCTATGACAAAAAGCAGTATTATACATGCTAGTAGTGATTTAGTAATGTCTTTGTAATGGAATAGAAATGATCTCAGTTGATCTATAATCCACCGAATCAAAACCAACTTAACGAGTGAAACTAGGAAAGAAAAATGACTTATTTAGCACACAGTGACTTAATGAGAAAGCAAATTTCTTAGTTGATTTGGAAAAATACCTAACTTGACTCTGCTGGAGTGTTACTGCCCCCCCCCCGACAAAAGAAAAACATTTCTTTATATATTCATTATTATTTTTTTAAAAAAAGACAATCCAATCATATGTGATGCTGTGCATTATAGAAAGAAATATCAAATAACTGCAAACATGAAATATTAGTAAACAAACTCATTTTCAGAGGGTCCACAGGCTATGTAAGAGTAAATCTTTTCTTGCATGGCCTCCCCAGCTTCCTTCTTGTGTAAGAATGGGATGTGCTCTTGAGAATAGCTGTTGGATGTTGGTGAACACTAACATGTCACCCAAAATATTGTGGTGCATGTTGCCTTTGACCTGAATGTCACAGGTTCACCATCACTGCTTTAGAGACATGATATAAACTACTTACAGAAAAATCTTGTCTGTTATATTAGTTTAGAATATCTTTGTTAAGCTTTTGCAGAAATGCAAAAAAACAGCAGACTGGATAGGATGAGCTTAAGGGAGTGAAAAAGGGGGTTGGTTTTTGGTATTTCTGAGTGTCGATTACTGCTAATGAGGTTACTTTGAAGAAAAACATGACATAATTCATATACATAAGAACATAAGAAGAGCCATGCTGAATCAGGCCAAAGCCCATCGAATCCAGCATTCTGTGTCACACAGTGGCCCACCAATTGTACATGGGGATCTTGAGCAGAAAGAGAAGGCAAAACCCTTCCTTTCCCTTGACCCCCAACAAATGGTACTCAAGGGAATCCTGCCTGCCTCAACCAACATAGAGGCGGCACATGGACATCCGTTTTAATAACCACCGATACACTTGGCATCCATGAATCTATCTAACCCTGCCTTGAAGCTGTCAAGGCTGACAGCTGTCACGACCCCTTCTGGAAGTGAATTCCATAAATCAACGACCCTCTGGGTGAAGAAATATTTCCCTTTATTTGTCCTCACTTTCTTAGCTATGAGCTTCAGGGAGTGCCCCCTTGTCCTGGTATTGTGTGATAGAGAAAAGAATTTTTCTCTATCCACCTTTTCTATCCTATGCATGATTTTATACTTTCTAGGTATGTGAATTTACATAAGTATGTTTGGTTCTTTTGGACCACATCAATCCAGCAATTCTAAGGGTGGTGGGGTGGTTTTTCTAGAAATTAATCTGAACTAGAAACAGTTTGCAATGGATCTACAAAGATTCAGATTGCTTTGGAGGATTGATTTCAGGAAATTTCAGAAAAACCATTAAACCACCCTTGGAATACCTGGCTCAGTATATGTCCTGGAAGACAAACAGTTTTATTACTAGAATAGTAGATTTTGCACATTCTTAATTTTAAATAATAAATACTTTCTTCTGTTTTAATTGTATCTTAGCTATTTCATACAAAGAACAGGTGCCTCATATGATCTCAAGTTTTATATATCACTCTCTGAAAGATAGAATTCAGAAAAACTTTCTCAATAAACTAAATTAGGTTTTCTTTTGCTTTAAATTCTTCTCCTGTATACGGTATAATTGAGCTTTTGGGGCCAAAAGGCGAGCATCAGTTATGAGAAGTTTTGACAGACAATAAAATTGGCATTCCTAACTAAAAATCAAGCAAGCAAAATAGAATAAGTCCCAGCTCTTATTATCCTATAAGAGTTTCAGGTTACCATTCCTTTTCAATAGATAAAATGTTTATTCCAAAAGACTCCAACTGAGATGTTGTTTTGATTTTTTTTATAACTAAATCTGCATGTGTATTTGGTCAGACAAGCTCACAATTAGCACAGGACTTAATCAATTGCCTAATTACTTTTGTTGATGCCCAACGATAATCCCCAAACTGTTCTGATGCAATGCTTACTGGTTCACATGGTATGCTCAATTTTCTCAAAACATAAGCCAGCTTCGACATTTCTGAAAAATTGAATGTTGTTATATAAGCTGCCAGTTTATGGTTGGAAGTATTCCAATTATATTGTGATATACAGTTTTCCTCTCATCAATTTTATTTAACCCTGAATTCACTAGGTCCAATTGTTAATTTAGAAGTTGCCAAGGAGAGATCTAGGACAAATAAGGAGCTCATACAATGCCTTTGCCTTTGATCAGTTATTTTCTAAGGATGCTTCTGTTTCCACAGAAGGAGATCAATGAAAGGATGTTAAGTGATGGCAAGGTTTTTCTCAGAAATAAACTTTCTGCTATTCCATGCATTGTACAATTACGTATGAGTATTAGAGGTGTTCTAGAAACCTACTCTTACCTTAAGAGCTAGAGATAAAACTACGTGCTTCTGTTCCTGACAGGCACACTAAATTTAGAGGATCATAGTAGCATGGCTAACCTATCACATATTTGCCTGCTTCTTTTGGTACAAAAAGTCCTTAGAGCAGGAATAATGTGGACAGGGGCTGAATGATAAAATTCTTCCAGGAGGTCTGGAAGCACTCATTTTCTTATGACCAAAATCCTATCATGCTGTAGATGTGGCTCCAGGCTCCAGAGGACACACATCAACTTGGAAAGACACCACTATGTTCCCCCCCCTCCTCATCTTCTTATCTATTTAGTAAGTTCCACAGTGATCTAAAATAGATTTGTGAGGGGAAAGAGGATGAAGGATCCATTGAGCTACTGAATCAGCTCCCAGTGCAATTGCAATATTAAACTGGATTTCTTTAACAAGTAAAAGTTGTGTTCATGAAGCAAAATCTGAACACTTTTGTGATGGTGTATGCACATATATAAATACGAAATATTTTCATATCTCCATCCTAAATCCAATAGATTTGTTCCTTTCATGTTACTGTTACTGTCTCGGAATTTTCTACTTATATATTTTTGAAGTTGATTACACATGTGCTCAACTACGTAGGCTCTCATGCTTTCCAGAAGGCAAATCTTAAAATATCAAAATCTTTCCAGCCTCTGTTTCACTACAAAGAATCCTGTAGAGGGGAAAAGGGAATTCTAAAAGCCACAACCTCAAGCAAATAATTAGTCCATGACCTTGACATTCCTCCCTTCTTTTTCTCATTGCTATAATTGCACAGCTATAATATAGAATTATTTTTACTGTTTTTCCACCTTTTAATTCTGTGTTTGTTGACTTTATAAAGGCCTTAGAGCATTAGCTTTGTGTTCAGAGATATAGCAAGGCTTTTAAATTGTGTAGCTGGGCCAATAATACACAGTAAGATAATTGCCTGCAGTACCTAGAGATTTTTTGGGGGAAATCCACTCACCATAATGGGGATCCGTACTTCTGCTTGCTAGTGCTTAACTGTCTTTCAAGTCTCTTATAAGGAGTATGTTAGACAGATTATGTCTCCTTTTCGTGATGCAGAAGCCTGCAAAGAAGGATTTATGATCCACTGTTTTATACCAAGATTATTGAAAAGGACCGAGGAAAAAGACAAAATCTTTCTGCCTCTTGTATTGCTAAGATGCCAGAGAAATTCCAGTTACAATCATAATCTCACTAGCTGCAAGAAGGAAGGAGAGACAAAAGAGAAATGTTCCATGTCTTACTTGCTCTGTCATTCTGCTGAAAAGTCATAATCCAGCCTCTTTGTTTGGGACATGAAGTGGACTTGGAGGAAGGTTAGATGATGATGATGATGATGGTGATGATGATGATGATGATGATGATAATAATAATAATAATAATAATAATAATAATATAGCTGGTTTGACCCCTGGCAAGTTGTGCACAGTCGAGCTCCCCATTATCTTGCTATGACTGGGTCACAGATGCTCTAGATATTGTCCAAAAGTAAGAGGGCTGTTTTTTTTTGGTTTTTTTTTTGAGACACTGCAGCATTCTCACTCCCAGCTCTTGATGCAACTGGAAGCTGTTTCAGTCACCTTGAGGCATTTGTTATGTATGCAAAGAGGCTTTTTTTTTTCATTTTGAGTGACAGAATCTCTCTCTTTTCCAAATACGATATAATAAATGCTGTTTGTGTGAAGATCTATCAGTGTAATAAATGGATGGATCTTTGACCCCAAGAATAAGCAGTCCCAACTATATAACCATCATTGGATGACTTGTTCTTTTAAGTCTTATAGGACGTATTTAATACGGCCTACTAAATGTAGGGAAATATATCCATTTATATGCATACAGAAATTCACATTCTACAACAGATAGAAAGACAGGTGCCCAGCACACTGGGTTTTATTAATGATTGACAGTCTCAAGCTGAATAATATTGCAACTACATCCACACAAGAGAAGATGAGTTTTGCAAAAATATAGTGGGCAAGCCTATAAAGCAGTGGTTCTCAACCTTTTTAATGCCGCGACCCCCAACCGGTCGTAAGTTGAGGACTACCTGTATTTCCCTGCCCGGGAGCGCCACGCATGTGTGGTACCGCCCCCTGTGCCGGCCGAGGCGTAGCTGGCAAGGGACAGTGATGGCGCAGGGCGACCACGGCTGGGCCACCAGCTGGCCCAGCCCAAGGGAGGTAAGGCACCCGCCAGGCCCCACGAGCACCAGCAACCCTCCCTGCACCTGCTGCTGCCCCACTAGCCTTACCTTGGCCACCGCCCGTTTGGGGCGGCGGCAGGCAGGTCCAGGTGCTCCTGGGTGGCCGTGGCAAATGGCAGCAACGGCGCAGAGCGACCACCGGCTGGGCCACCAGCTGGCCCAGCCCAAGAGAGGTAAGGCACCCGCTGGGCCCCACGCATGCCAGCAACCCTCCCTGCGCCTGCCGGCCTCCCACCTCCCACCCCTGGCCTTCTTTTACTTACATTTTTAGTAGTTGCTCAGCAGGGAGGGGTGGAAACTTCCAAACAGCTCACCTTCGCTGCAGACAACTTGCAGCACCATTTGCAGACTGGGGACTTTTGGTGGGCTCAGCAGGGCAGAGACAGCCTGGACAATTCCTATTGGCTTTTGAAAGCCAATAGAATTAGACTTTATTCAAGAGAGTCTATTCTATTGGCTTTCAAAAGCCAATAGAATAAGAGGGAGTAGCACAGCTAAGGAAAAGGGGAAAAAATGGCGAACTGCGTTGTTTGGCGACCCCCGTGAAATGGTCGTTCAACCCCAAATGGGGTCGCGACTCACAGGTTGAGAACCGCTGCTATAAGGGAAACCTCTTACTATTGTTATGCTCTAATGAATTGTAACTAATTCCTGGTAATTGTATGGATAAAAGCACTGTCTGTTATCTCATTATGCAATTGTTGCAGGTACGTTTCTGTAACATTCAATGTTCCATCTATCTGCTCCATACACTGGTGGTTTCTTCTCCTTCCATCCAACTTGGCCAGCATGATCACCTTTATCATAGAGGCTTCAGCTCTCATGATGTGTACAAAATATGATTATTTTTGTTTCATGAGTCTTGCTTCCAGTGAGCGTTCAGCATTGATTTCCTCTAACACTGAGTGGTTGGTTCTCTTGCCTGTCCAAAGAATATGAAGTAACCTTTTTGGCAACCCAAGAAAAAGTCAGATAGAGCAAGGTTAGTAACTACCAAATGCCGACTGGAGAAGGATGGAAATAGAAAACTGGATGGTTGGAGAAATGAAGTGAAATATCATAGAGCAGGGGTCTCCAACCTTTTTGGCTTGGCGGCCCACATGTAGCCCATTCATGCGCAAACATGAATGTGGCTACATGTGCGCATGCATGTACAAACAGGCTGCAAGCATGCGCACCTCACAAACAGCTGCAAGCATGTGTGTGAGGCTGTCAGTGACAGCGGCACCTGTGTGAGGCTTGTGGCGCTGCTGCCACCAGGCTCGCGGCAATGCTATCACCAGCACGAGGATCGCGCCGTGGCCCACAGCGATGCCACCCTAGTGCGAAGCTCACACTATCGCCCCTGAACGAGGATCGCACCACAGCGATGCTGCCCCAGCTTGAAGCTTGCAACGCCGCCCTGTGCAAGGATCGTACCACGGCCCACAGCAATGCCACCTCCGTGCGAGTATCACACTCTGGCCTACCTGCCACTTATGGCGCTGTTGCCCCCACGCAAGGTTCATGGCAATGCCGCCGCCTACACGATACTAACAGCAACTGGCATGAGGGGGGGTGAGCACATGCACATGCACTGCCCAGTTACTCACGCGGCCCAGTGGCCAAGAGGCTATGGCCTGGTAGCGGCCTGCAGCCCATAAGTTGGGGACCTCTGTCATAGAGGATATGTTTGACTAGAAAAATAAGAGGAGCACTCAATGTGAATTGATGAAGCGAATCAGGTGTCTTCATTTTCCATGTGTTTGTGTGTGTGTATGTCCAAGTGTGTGCGTATTTGTGTATAAATATATATAAAAACTGGAAAACTTTAGGGACAATTTCACAACTAGGATCTAGACATATTTGTTATTATGCTGCTCTGGTAAATCATAACTAGCTGGCTTCCTGTATTATTACCTGAATATTTTTCTGTCAATAAGATTGGCAGTTCACATAGATGCCATCTTTTCTCATGCAAATCAATAAGGATGAAAAAGTGCCCCAGGAAGACTCAGTTCACCTAATTTCTAAACTTACTGGTCTTAAGCCATGAAAAGATGTATTTAATTTGCTGTCAGTCTTAATTGGGGGGGGGGAAACATCAACGGAAGAAAATGGTGGTTCATTAGTTCCACTCTTAGTAGACAGGACTTTAGCACCATTGTGTCCATATCAAAGTGGTAGTAACATCTTGCTTGCCATTTATCAAGCTGTACTTCATAGGTATTATATTAGAAAACTGAGCTAAGCAGTTCAAACTTCCCTGAAGCCCAATCATCAAATTATATTTGTACAATCATGGTCCATAATTTTTCATCTCAAACACCCCCCCAATCTTTCCTTGGGTTAACTTTATGTATCTATGTAGAAAGATAATTATATTTATAAGCATACAATCCTTAAATGTACACAATCTTAAAACTTGTTCACATCATCATCTTCTGAATTTTCAACTGCATGCAGTGGCCTTGAGAAAACATATTTCCTAAAGGATACATAAGCAGATGCTGGAAGATGCTTTTAGAGACCTTCAAAGCCTCCCCAAGGCCCACTTCTTTCTTTTGCTTGCTATGGTGTTCTAATCTCGGATTCCTAACCTTTCATATTAATTTGGGTCAAAAGTGGGAGGAAAGGGGCAGATATTAGATGGATCAATGGGCAGATGGGGACCATGTCGATATTTGTACTGGATCAGAAATAAGCCAAGCGACTTCCTATTTGAAAGAAAAATAGTTCTGCTTAGTTCTGGATCAACTGTATTTAAAGGATCTTTCACGTCCCCTGTAGCAGGTGGGCCTGATCCAACAAGACAATCTTTGTGTCTTAAGTTGTCCATATACCATATACAAAGCATGGTTTGTTCAGAAAACAGGTCTTTAGTTATTGCAATCCTGGTATTTAAGACAGCTGTTTTGGTAATACGGGTTAAAGTAGAGTTTTGAAAGGACAGGATAATGACATTGCAAACAGCAACAGAGTTTAAATTGTATTTTCTTTGATTTGTCTGGCTATCTCCCAGCTAAAGAACAATTTTTGAGCTAAGGTGAAAGAGAAAATGATGGTTTTTGGCACACCTCTAGGGCTAACTGAAACATGAACTGAGTTGTTCTCTAGAGACATCAGCCACAAATTTCATTCTGTGCCCTCCTGTAACCTTCACCTCAAGGTTTCTTAGCCAGTACTAAATCAACATGAAAATAGATGAGGCCAAATAAGGAATATTTAAGACACCACAAAGGGGTAGAACAATCCATTGGTTAAATACATTATAAATAGCCTAAAGGTATCTTCAACAGTGAAGTTTAAATAAGGTTGTGTTAAAATCAGTCCTAGTATAAATGTGAAAATTGTATTGGTTAAAAGATACTGTTGATTTTTCTACCCTGTATTTTATCCACATTTACATCATTTTTTGGCATTGAAGCACAGAAAGAAAGGTTCGTTACATTTCTATAAAATTTTAAAGGATGCCCTTTGTCTTAATAAATATTGATACATATCTCTGATTTGATGTTCCATTTAAGCATTATTTATATAATATGTTTGTTTCTGATACATGATATAAATGAAACAGATTCGTCCTAAGGCACCCAAACACTTCTTTAAATTTTGCCTTTGAGGACAAATGACTCAGAATTACTGTAAAATGAAGCTGCCATGTGCCAGATCAGTTCTTTGGCACACCAGAGGAGATCATCCTTTCCACCCTTAAGGTAGCATAGGTTCAAAAGATCAAAAGCTGCATGCCAGCTGTCGAAATACAAGATGGGTTTATATATGCACATGCATCATTTCTTCCTTCTTTCTCCCTAGCTCAGTGTTTCTCAACCTTGACAATTTTAAGGCATGTGGACTTCAACTCCCAGAATTCCACAGCCAGCAATGCTGGCTGTGGAATTCTGGGAGTTGAAGTCCACATGCCTTAAAATTGTCAAGGTTGAGAAACACTGCCTAGCTTATTAGTCAGTCTTTTTTTCAGCTGTTCCTAATGTTAATCACCAGGTCAGTAAGGAGAGAGACATTATATGCACTTTATAACAGAGGAATCTTTAACAGACCCTCCATTTCCTGGAGCTTTTAGTATTTCTCAGCTTGGAAGTGGGCTTCTAGGCCATTAAATGGTCAACAGCTGTACACTGCTACAGCTTTTTAAATTCTGCTTTTTAGGATAAAAAAAAATGGCCTGACCAAATAAATAGTCCAAAACAAAGTTCAGGACTTAAGTATCCATCAAGTAAAACCCTTTTTGGCAGGGTTCTCCCTGGTGGAGTCCACCAAGCAATTCATCCTCTATAATTGAGTTTAAAGCTATGTTCTCAAAGCCAAATCTCAGGGACACAGTGTAGTAGATCTTGCAAAGATGCAACTGATTACACAAGACCTTACCCAGAGAGTGTTGTATTTGTCAGGGATTTTTTGGCAGTGCAGTTGCATGGAGTACATTCTCTGCCACCTATACTTCCTAGATCTTAGCAGTTAATGAACTGACAGTTCAGTCTCAGAAGGAGAAATCCATGTATCCCAAGGGAGCAGGAATCCTTCATCTCATGGTTTCCAGAAGTAGTTTACTGGTCTACCTCAGAATGCTATAAACCACTCTCAGAAGACCAGATGCCAAGAAAATTAAATGTAAAGCTTTTGTGTGCAAGACATTTCCTCTATTTGCTAGAATCCTTTCCTCAAAGGTTTTCATTGTTGCTCTCTTTCCAGTTTCCCCAAAACATAAATAGCAAGTTTCTCCATGCTATTATAGCTTATTTTCTTGCCCAAGTTTTCACTTTGGGATGGAATAGACAGCCAGGGGGATTCCATAAGTTCTAGGAAGGAAGATAGTATTAAGATATCACTCAGGCTGACTCTTCCCTGACTTAAAGGAGTAAAAGAGAGGGAAGGAAAATCAAAATCATAGACTTGCAAGATTCCATTGTTATAGAATATTTTAATGAAGTGTGGTTCCAGGCTTCCTGTGCAGTTGGTTTTTTTGATCTGGTCTACCTTATAGGACTGGCTATCGGTAGGATTTCCCATTTCCCAAGCTATTGTTGCTATATTCTCTAACATTTATTTAACCCTCTATTTTACCATAATACATGCAATTCATGTCACCAGTAAACTTCAATGAACAGGGCTGGCATGCATAAAGAATACTCATACCCTTTTGCATTTAATATGGCATCAGTAATGACTTGAAGTTATGGAAAGGAAGCTTTAATTGATTGATCGCTGTGAAGCTCCATTTTATATGCTTTTATTAATAGTCTAATTCTGATGAAGGATGTTGCTTTTCATGCATAAAATTATGTTAAGTAGGACTAGGTTGTTATTCAGATATTGAATATGGTTTGTTGAGCTGTTTTGAAAGGTCAAGGCTAAAGCTGAGTCAAGGAAGAAGAAAAAAGTGAAAATTTTTTGGCAGCACTATGATCTGCATATTGGGAAATGGCTAATTGCCTTAATACGTTTGAAACAGTTTTTCACTCCCAAGTCTTATAAACAATAGTTCTACCTTGACCTTATTATTTGATAAGAAAAGTTAAATCTTTCTATATTTGCAATGACATGGAGATGAGATAATTTTATGTAATGTTTATTTTATATTATTTTATTAAGTGGTTCAAGTCCCATTCTTACAAAATTGTTACAGACCTCTGTTTAACACAGAAGTTAACTGTAACAAGATTCTTCTTCCTCAGTACCATGGAAGAAGATGTCCCATCCACACTATCATATTTAACCTGGCTTAGCATGGTCAATTGTATTGTTTTGGGCAACCCAAGAACCACAAACAGTGTATCTCTTAGAGCTATAGATAGATCCACTCATTTTTCATACTGAACTGTAGGAAATTAATTGCTGGTTTCTTGATAATTGTAATGTCAGGAAAAAGGAGTCTTGATTTCCAGATGCCGAATGGTCATTTGATCACATGTACTGTATATGCTGCTGAAGACTAGATACATATGTTCTGACCCTAGCAAAGCGAACTTTAGCATCCCAAAGGGTTATTTTAGC
The DNA here is from genome assembly GCA_034064705.1 of Bothrops alternatus. Lineage (NCBI taxonomy): Eukaryota > Metazoa > Chordata > Lepidosauria > Squamata > Viperidae > Bothrops > Bothrops alternatus. The sequence continues at coordinate 1,767,486 of JARGCV010000075.1, forward strand.
CAGGTAAAAAATCTGTTGGGTGGCGAGAACCAGATTTACAGGGCAACATAAAAGAGTTAATATGTTTTGTAGAATTGAGTTCATTATTTCTATTAAAATATATGAAGTGCACTGATTGAAAAGTTGGCAGTTCACTTTCTTTTCTAAATAAAGATCTCTAAAATGTTGACAATCTAAGTTATTTTAAATGGTGATACTTTTCTGCATTTCACTTGTTAATTGTGATTGATGATCAAGTGATGAGCAGAGATCAAATGTCATCAGATACTGTTGTGCTTTTCTTTTGAGATTTGCTGACAATTTTCAGACTAGATGGGAACGGAGCATGCAATTAATAGCTTTCTGGCATATTCTTTTTTTTTTGTTCTCTTTCAATTATATATTTGGATAATAATAGGCAATACACAATTTGATAATAGGTATGAGGTTTAAAAGCCACCATGGCCTCTTTATCATTTCAGATAATTTCTAAGATAAATTAAAATTGTTATTATTGTCATAATCACTGAGATGATAGAATTGTGGAAGATAGACAATTCATCTGTCATGCATTTTTTCAAATGCAACTTATTTTGAAGTTATTTGCAAAATTGCATATTTGATTTTCTGATGTTACATATATGTTAGGTAGCCTGCTGGACATTGCTATACCTTATTATGTCCTGTGTGTACATGATGAGTTAATTGGCACATACCATATGTGTCCCTGTGTTTTTATTTAGAAAGGAATTGCAAAAGGTTTAATTCGGTTTTGTTTAGTTAATTTGCTTTGGTTACATCCCTCCTTTTTTAATTAAATAGTTAATATGTCTGATCACTAAAGTAAAATACTTTAAAAAAAATAGAGATTAAAAACAATTATTAACAATTAAAGTTGAAACTGGTATATTTGACAGTATTTTCTGGAGCCAGTCAGGAAGGGGGAGGGAAATTGAGTTCAAATAAAACAGTTGAGGTTGCCTGAGCTTCTGGAGGAAAAGTGGAATATAAATCTAATAAAATAACTTTTTTTAAAAAAATTCCTAATCTTATTCTTGCGACTGAAATTTTAAATCATAATAGACTACTAAAACAACTTTTTTGCATGTGGAATATCATAATTATATTAACTTTTTGGTCTAAAATTCAATAATATCCAGCATTGTTACATTCATAAACATTTCTAATTGTCCAACCCCAGAATTAATGCAGCATATCTTTTGGTTTCTAGCAAAAGGACTGCTTATAAATAATTTGATACAAAATGCAAGCATAAACCTGACTGTATTTCCTGGTGAAATCAGGTTATTAAAGGATAGTTCGAAACAAAAATATAGGAAATGCAAAAACAATAGTTAGTTTATGTAAAAAAGATTACAACTTTCAAATATCTTAGTCTTCTAAACCCAGGTATATTTGACTGATAGAAAATTATGTAGAGTATGATTAAATGGATGAAGAACTTAAACAAGACAATTAACATGCAACAACAGAAATATGAGTAGAAGTTAAATATTAAATTTATCACAAATATAACAAAAACCTGGTTTGAAATGTTTTACCATTGGTGTATTACTCCAGTATTGATTGCCAAAATAGGCAATTGATTTTCTAAAATTTCTTATAAATGCAGTAATCATGTTTAGTAGTCAAACAAACAAGTAGTATGAATTATGGGATGAAGAGATCTAGATTGGAATGTTAGACAAGGCAGTAAGCTACTGAAATTGTTTACACTTGTTTTTATGAAGGGGAAGTCATTTCTGTATACTTTTTCCCTTTTTTAACATATTTTTTCTTCCTTTCCCCCTTTTTTTCTTTTTTGTGTTTTTCTTAGTTTGTAATAATTTTTTATCTTTGTATTTTTAGATCAATTAAAATTATCATCAAACAATTAAGCCTTAAAATATAGTGAGTTGGCATTGTATATGATAACATCCGTTAGGACACTTTATGTCTTTTTTTGGAAATCATATGTAATATTCTCTATGTAAGAATGGCAAACTAATCTGTTGTAATATGCATAAATGTAAAAAATGAATTTATATTTGATGAATATGTTTAATACAGAATTTAATTCAACTTGGAAATTATTTATGGAATATATACAAATTTCTATAAACAGACATGTACCACCTCTGAAATTCGGGATTTGGTTACCATAAGGCCTTAATATATTAGTTACTGGTTGATTTATTAAATAAGGATAGAATTCTAAGATTAGACAGAAATCTTTATTAATGTCTTATGTGGACTTATGATTCAATTATTATTGGCTACCAGCTTGGTTTTAATAAAGAAATCTGAAGTCTTAAAATAATACAAGATGTTGAAGGTCCTTATTTAGCAACTGCCTTGTTTAACAACCATTTCTAGTTGTGGCAGCGATGAAAAAGTTGTTTTATGACCAATCCTTGCATTTATGATCTTTGCAGTGGGATTATTGTATCCTTATGACTAGAATTCAGAATCATCATTTCAAGCTGAATAGTAGGAAATTCAGAACAGATGCAAGGAAATATTTCACACAACACACAGTGAAACAGAATTTATTACCACATGTTCTGCATGGCATAGTGGACTTTCATTTTCAGGGAAAATGCAGTGTGCATTAGGGAATGCAGGATAGCATGAGTCAGTCGAGATGACAGGGACTCGTCTTGATTCTGTTGTGTGGAAGGAGTTTGACCCTGTAGCACTTGATGAAGTGGACAAGGCCATTGGAGCTGTGAGTTCCGCCACCTGTTTATTGGACCCGTGCCCCAGCAGGGAGGTGACGCGGGGCTGGGTTCAGGAGATTGTTAACGCCTCTTTGAGGGAGGGGTCCTTTCTGGCTCCCTGCAAGGAGGCAATTGTGCGCCCCCTCCTCAAGAAGCCTTCCCTGGACCCAGCTGTATTAAACAACTACCGTCCTGTCTCCAATCTTCCCTTTATAGGGAAGGTTGTTGAGAAGGTGGTGTCACTCCAGCTCCAACGGTCCTTGGATGAGGCCGATTATCTGGGCCCTCAGCAGTCAGGATTCAGGCTTGGCTACTCCATGGAAACTGCTTTGGTCGCGCTGACGGATGATCTCTGGCGGGCCCGGGATAGGGGATTTTCCACTATCCTGGTGCTACTTGACCTCTCAGCGGCTTTCGATACCATTGACCATGGTATCCTTCTGCGCCAGCTGGAGGGGTTGGGAGTCGGGGGCACTGTTCTGCAGTGGTTCACCTCCTACCTCACTGGTCGGTCGCAGTCGGTGTTGGCGGGGGGTCAGAGGTTGACCCCTAGGTTCCTCCCTTGTGGGGTCCCTCAGGGATCGGTCCTCTCCCCTCTGCTGTTTAATATTTACATGAAACCGCTGGGTGAGATCATCCGACAACACGGGGTGAGATATCATCAGTATGCTGATGATACCCAGCTTTACATCTCCACCCCGTGTCACTTCAGTGAAGCAGTGGAAATGATGTGCCGATGTCTGGAGGCTGTTAGGGTTTGGATGGGTGCTAACAGGATCAAACTCAACCCCGACAAGATGGAGTGGCTGTGGGTTTTCCCTCCCAAGGATAATTCAATCCATCCGTCCATCAACCTGGGGGGGAGTTTTTGACCCCCTCGGAGAAGGTCCGCAACTTGGGTGTCCTCCTCGATCCACAGCTAAATCTGGAACATCATCTTTCGGCTGTGGCGAGGGGGACATTTGCCCAGGTTCGCCTGGTGCACCAGCTGCGGCCCTATTTGGACCGGGAGTCTCTTCTCACATGCCCTCATCGCCTCGATGTTCGACTACTGCAATGCTCTCTACATGGGGCTACCTTTGAAAAACGTTCGGAGACTTCAGGTAATGCAGAATGCAGCCGCGCGAGCAGTGTTGGGCCTGCCCAGAAATGCCCACATTTCGGCATCACTCCGTGAGCTGCATTGGCTGCCAATTGGTCTCCGAACGCAATTCAAAGTGTTGGTTATGACCTATAAAGCCCTACATGGCATCGGACCAGGTTACTTACGGGACCGTCTGCTGCCCCATGAAACCCAGCGACCGGTTAGGGCCCACAGAGTCGGCCTTCTCCAGGTCCCGTCAGCCAGACAGTGTCGCCTGGCGGGGCCTAGGGGAAGAGCCTTCTCTGTTGCGGCCCTGGCCCTCTGGAATCAACTCCCCCTGGAGATCCGTATCGCCCCCACCCTCCCCGCCTTTCGTAAACTGCTCAAAACACATCTTTGCCGACAGGCCTGGGGCAGTTAACATCTTGCCCCTAGCCAGTGTATGTTTGTGTGCATGTTTGTTGGATGATTGGTTTTTTTTAACTCAGGGGTTCTTTTATTTATGTATTCTATGTTAGATTTCTATTTATGCTGTGAGCCGCCCTGAGTTCCCGGAATAGGGTGGCATAGAAATCCAATAAATACAAATACAAATAGCTCTATTAAAGTGGAATCCATAATAGAATAAAGTAAAAGATGGAATGCTGATTCACTTTTTTTTTAAAGTTCATTCTTTACAAATTATCAACTTTATTTAATGTAATTCTGGAATCTAGTTATTATTTAGCTAACATACTCTCATTTCATTCCTTCATGGTTTATTTTTATGTCCTGTTTTTCTATAACTGCAGCTGGTGCTGAGAACAAAATTGGATGGGCATTTGGTCTGGGATTAGAGCGGTTGGCCATGATCTTGTATCGGATTCCTGACATTCGCCTTTTCTGGAGCCAAGATGAACGTTTCCTGAAACAGTTTAATGTGTTTCACATTGACCAGAGCATATACTTCCAGGTAAGATTAAAGATGTTGACAAGTTTAATATCAAAATCATCTAGAATTTTATTTCTGTGGAAATATTGCTTTTGTTTAGTCAGTTGTTTAACAACTTTCTTGAGAGAATGGTATATCAAAAATATAGTATCTCTGGTAGATTATTGTAGATGTTCTTATAGTAATGGAGAAACAAACTTTTAGGACAGGTTAAAGTTCTATAATGCAGATATTTTGCTTGAATAATTTATTGTGGCATTTTGGAGAAGGTGGAAGAATAGGCAATATTCATTGATTGTAGTTTCATTAATTATATTTTATGGCAAGAAATAAAAAGTTAGGATTCTGAATCTTGGAAACTGAATAAACAAAAATTCTGGCTCTCATTTATGAGTGAATTCATTAAGGTGGTATCTGTGTGGGTTGTTTTTATCAGAATCCAAATCTAAGAATCTAACTGCCCTGTTTCCACGTAAGCATTTTCCAGGTAGGCATAAAACAACCTTCTGTTCTCTGTTAGTAATGTTTTGAAATATTGCCTTTTCTTTCTCAGCCTTAGTGACTCTGTGAACAGTCCACAAACTTTGACAACTACACAGGGAAAGAAGCTACTAATTTCATATAAAATTTGGTGCTTAGAACCCATCAAGTTACCCCAGGCTGAATTTACTAATTTCTCTCATATTAACTCATTTAAACAGTAATATATTTAAGTAGTAGACTAATTCAACTCAGCTTTCCATGAGTTTCAATATGCATCTCTAATTTTATTCATTTAATCAATATTAACTGAAAAGGGCATAAAGGTTGCTAATTTACGTGTGTTGTTTTCCAAGTATGGTCAGGCTACCGAATGACTATGAAGAAGTAATTGATTTCATACACATCTGGAAAAGCATTTGCAGCCCAAAAAGGAATCAATCAGTCTCTTTCATCTTAAATAGTTTGAAAAATTGCAAGAGGGAGGGTAGGTTGAGACATTAGCTAGACGTTGAAAGAATAAAGAAATCAGGTGAATAAAATCTGTGGACTTGCACTAAACCCAGTGGTGGGATTCAGATATGTGAACAACTGGTTCTCTGTGTGGATGCCACTCCCGGAAGTCCATTCTGGGCCTGGGCAACAAAACATTAGCTACCAGCTGAATCCCACCACTCAACCTTTGGGGAAAGCTGTATAAGTTCTTCTAAAGCATGATATAACTGATTTCTTAATGGGAACAGTTTGCTTACCTGGTGGAGCCTGCATGTAACACTCAGGCATGGATATCAGTAATACTGTGATTCAAGTCCACAAGACATTCTTTCTTCTGCTTTGAATAATGAGAAGGGGAATAAAGAACTGCAGATGTGTATGAAAAGAGATAATTTTCTTGGAAATGCCCTGGCTATTTCTCATCTTAGTGTACATTATGAAAAGTAAAATTAAATCAAAGCATGATGTATACAGCATCATTATCAAGGAAATGGAAGCCCTACCAAGATCTGCAAAGAATGACAGATGTCATGGGATAACTTGAAAGTTAGACCTATATCATTTTCCAGGTGAGAGAGGTGTCTGATGATCTGGTGAGCTCCAGAAGAAGGAGGCATCAGAAGAAGCTCAACACTGTTACAGCAGTGAAGGCAGTGCAACACACAGCTATAATTCCTATAGTCCCATGAAGTGTGAAGCTGGTGCAAAACTAAAAAAAGGGATGAGATAACATATTTCCTATAAATCTGTGGTTATAACAAATTCTGCAATTTTACTAACATCTTCATTTCTATCAACTATTAAATTGTTGGGCATTTATGTTCAAACCATTCCAAATATAGTACGAGAAAAATTACTGGTTATACTTCAGTGGGGTTTATGTAAGCCACACCACGAGGGAGATAGGCCTGCATTAAAAATAGATAATATAATTTATCTGTCTTTGTGTTGCAGAATATAATGAGTACATAATACCACTGGTAAAACTGGCTCTGAGAAAAATGATTGTATGTGTTCAAACCAGCCATTTAGGGTTAGTATTATCTCAGAGTAGTACTAACTAGTTTTCTTTATATAGTAGTTCATGTTTGTCATTTCAGTTTATCATTAACATTATTTCACATGAAAAATATATGCATTCTCAGATATTTTCATCAGACTGGAGTATGATGCTTAAATAGTTTAATTTATTGTGATCTGCTTTTTAACAGCACATCTATTAAGAACAAATATGCATCATTAGTATGTAAATTGAATTTGGATGCCTGAAATAATGAGGAACAACCCACAATGTGAATTATTGGTTAATTGACTATTGTAATTGAGGATATGTGCAAAATGTCTGATTTTTGTAAACATGTGGAAATATCTGAGAACATGTATGAATGAACTCAATTTTTTTGTAGATAATAGTTTGTTATGTGCATTCCTTCCATTCCTTCTAAGATTCTTCTCAGTGAAAACATTATCTGCCTGCACGAAAAAATCTTTTGAGGGAAGTTACTAACATACTTAAGCAGGCATTTGTGTTAAAAATATACAGCTAATTCCATTCCTCTATAATATCTAAATGACATAGGCAATGAATTTCCAAGATTTTTTAAGTGACTCCCTCCAAGTTAAAATCTATATATACTAGAGGAAATGTTTAAAAATTGAATATTTGAGCACATCACTGATTGGATCATAGATTGATCAACTGATTATGTTCCATCGAGTTGGTTTCAACTCCTAGTGACCACATTGATAAATTTTCTTCATAGTGTTTTATCCCTAACCTACTTTTTAATGTCTTCCAATGATGCATTCTTTGCCACTGTACCTGAATCCATCCACCTTGCTACTGGTTGTCCTCTTCTTCACTTTTCTTTCAGAGGCTTTTCCAGAGAGCCATGTCTTTGCATAATGTATCCAAGGGAGCATAATAGGACTAGAAGAAGGACATGATAGCAGTTTTCCATTTGAAGGGATATTACAGCGAGTAGAGTAGAGTAGAGTAGAGTAGAATAGAATAGAATAGAATAGAATAGAATAGAATAGAATAGAATAGAATAGAATAGAATAGAATAGAATAGAATAGAATTCTTTATTGGAGAAATGTGATTGGACACACACAAGGAGTTAGTCTTCAGTGCATAAGTTCTCAGTGTACATACAAGCAACAAGTGATAAATCATGATCATAATCATAAAATACAATCATAAATCAGAGGGTACAACACTAAGTGACAGTCATAGGATACTAAATAAGCAATCAACATAAATTGTGAGATACAAACAACATTATAGTCATAAAAAGCTTAGGAAATAGATAATAGCACAGATGAGAAGGATAATAAGTAATACAGTCTTATTAACTAGTTTGACATCCCAGGTCATAGACAAAGTTGTGGAAATTGTTTAGCAGAGTGATAGCATGGAGGAAAAATCTCTTTGTGTCTGGTTGTTTTGGCATGCAATGCTCTATAGCATTGTCTTGAGGGAAGAAGTTGAAACAGTTTATGTCCAGGATGTGAGGGGTCTGTAGATATTTTCACAGCCCTCTTTCTGGCTCATGCAGTATACAGGTCCTCAATGGAAGGCAAGCTGATTGCAATTATTTTTTCTGCAGTCCTAACTATCCGCTGAAGTCTGTGTCTATCTAGCTTGGTTGCTGTACCAAACCAGACAGTTATAGAGGTACAAATGACAGACTCAATGATTCCTTTGTAGAACTGTATCAGCAACTCCTTGGGCAGTCTGAACTTTCTGAATTGGTGCAGAAAGAACATTCTTTGTTGTGCTTTTTTTGATAACGTTTTTTATGTTAGGTGTCTATTTTAAGATCTGAAATATTAGAGAACCTAGAAACTTGAAGGTCTCTACTGTTGATACTGTGTTGTCTAATATTGTAAGAGGTAGTAGAATAGGAGGGCTTCTCCTAAAATCTACTATCGTCTCTAAAGTTTTGAGTGCTATTGTTCCGATTGCACTACAGGGCCAGTTATTCAACTTCCCATCTGTATGCAGATTCATCATTGTCTCAAATGAGACCAATCACTGTTGTATCATCTGCAAACTTCAATACTTTAACAGAGGGATCATTTGAGAAGCAGTTGTTGAAAAAGATAAAAGACTAGTGGGGGGGCACATAACCCTGGGAGGCACCTGTGCTAATTGTACAGGTATCTGATGTGATTTTGCCTAGCTTCACCTGCTTGATTCCTACCTGTTAGAAAGTTTATGATCCACTTACAAGTGTGGTCAGGCACAGCTAGCTGAGTCAGTTTAATGGGAAGAATATCCGGAATGTGCTGAAAAGGACCCATGCATAGGTCCTTGTAGATTCAAGATGTTGTAAGATGTAGTGCAGAGCCATATTAATAACATCATCTACCAGTCTATTTGCCCGGTAGGCAAATTGCAAGGGGACTAACAGCGGATATGTGATGGTGGGCCAGCACTAGCCTTTCAAAAACTATGGATGTCAGAGCAACCAGTCTGTAGTCTTTCAGTTCCTTGATGGAGGGTTTCTTCTTAGACACTGGGATTATAGTAGAGAGTTTGAAGCAAGAAAGAACATAACACATCTCTAGAGATTTATTAAAGGTACGGGTGAAGATGGGGGCCAATTGGTCAGCACAAATTTTCAAGCAAGAAGGAGTTACCTTGTCTGGGCCTGGTGCTTTTCCAGGCTTTTGTCTGTGAAATAGACCTCGCACATCTTTTTGTGTGACCAGAGGTGGGGGGCCCCAGAGAGAAGGAGTCAGTTGTAAGAGACTTGGCTGTTATTGGTGTATCTGAGATGGAGAGGGTGGCAATAGTTGACAGTGGTTTTCTCTCAAACCTACAGCAAAATATATTCAGGTCATCTGCCAGTTGTCTATTCCCTTCAGCATGGGAAGAAGGTTTGCAATAGCCAGTGATATCTTTAAGAGTTTTCCACACATTTGCTGGTTCATTTGTTGTGAGCTGATTCCTCACCTTTTCAGAGTAGCTTAGTAATAGTAATAGTAAAGTTGAAAGGGTCCTTGGAGGTCATCTAGTCCAACCCCCTGCTTAGGCAGGAAACCCTATACCATTTCAGACAAATGGCTGTCCAGTCTCTTCTTGAAAACTTCCAGTGTTGGAGCATTCACTGCTTCTGGAGGCAGGTTGTTCCACTGGTTAATTGTTCTAATTGTCTAACTAAGTTTCTCCTTAGTTCTAGGTTGCTTCTCTCCTTGCTTAGTTTCCACCCGTTGCTTCTTGTCCTGCCTTCAGGTGCCTTGGAAAATAGCTTGACTCCCTCTTCTTTGTGGCAACCCCTGAGATATTGGAACACTGCTATCATGTCCCCCCTCATCCTTCTCTTCACTAAACTAGACATAACCAATTCCATCAGCCGTTCCTTATATGCTTTAGCCTCCAGTCCCCTAATCATCTTTGTTGCTCTTCTCTGTACTCTTTCTAGAGTCTCAGCATTTTTTTTGCATCACGGTGACCAAAACTGGATGCAGTATACCAAGTGTGGCCTTACCAAGGCATTGTAAAGTGGTATTAACACTTCACGTGATCTTGATTCTATCCCTCTGTTAATGCAGCCTAGCACTGTGTTGGCCTTTTTGGCAGCTGCAGCACACTGCTGGCTCATATTTAGGTGATTATCCACTAGGACTCTGAGGTCCCTCTCACAGTTACTGCTATTGAGCAAGGTACCCCCTATACTATACCTGTGCATTTGGTTTTTCTTGCCTAAATGTAGAACCTTGCTTTTTTCACCATTGAATTTCATTTTGTTAGATAGTGCCCAGTTTTCAAGTCTGTCCAGATCCTTCTGTATATTAAGCCTGTGTTCTGGAGTGTTAGCTATTCCTGCCAGCTTGGTGTCTGCAAATTTGATGAGCTCCCCATCTATCCCCTCGTCCAAATCGTTGATATAGATGTTGAAGAGCACTGGGCCCAGAACATAGCCCTGGGGCGCCCCCCTACACACTTCCCTCCATGTAGATGCGGTTCCATTGAGGACCACAGGCTGAGTATGGCCGGTCAGCCAGCTACGGATCCATCTGGTAGTGATGCTGTCTACCCCACATTTTTCTATCTTGTCAAGTAGTAGGTTGTGATCTACTTTATCAAATGCCTTACTGAAGTCCAAGTAAATTATGTCTACAGCATCCCTCTGATCCACTTCTTTTTGTTGCTCTGATCTACCTTGTTAATACATTCCTGGCCTGATTGTACAACATCTTATCTCCTTTCCTGTAGGCTTCCTCTTTGGCATGACATAGCTGTTTGAATTTAGCTGCGAACCAAGCTTCAAAAACATTCAAATCTGTGCAGTCAAGTCTATAGCTTTAACTTTGCCTCCTCAATCCAAAATTCCACTTATTTAATTGTTGATTTTATGGCTTTAAGCCTTTGTCTACAAACAGGTACAAGGTGAACCATACAATGATCAGAGCGGGTTAACCTATTCTCCAAAGCACTTGAGGACAGGACAAGAAGTAATGTATGGAAACGTATCAAGGAGAAATCCAATCAAGAACTAAAGAAAAATATCTTGACAGTGAGAACAGTTAATTAATGGAAAGGCTTACCTCCAAAAATTATGGGTGCTCCATCACTGGAGGTTTTTAAGAAGAGATTGGACAGCTAGTTGTCCAGAATGGTATGCAGTCTCCTGCTTGAACGGGAGTTGAATTAGAAGACCTCCAAAATCCCTTCAACTTTGTTATTCTGTTATTCTTGCTCTGTTCAATAGTACAGGGGTCACCAACCTATGGTCCGCAGCCCACTACCAGGCCCTGGGCTGTTGGCTTTTTTTTTTTTAATTAAAATTTTTTTTTATTAAAGCACTCAACCTTAATCATAACAGCATATTAAGAAGCATTCATCATAGATCGTAAAATACATCAGTAAGTATTAGTCTTTGTATACGTCAAATTTGGTAAACATTCTTCACTCCTCACGTCTAGCCTCAACTATACGCCAGATACATTTTATTTGATTGGTGTTTCTCTTGTATATAATCTATCCACTGTTTCCAGTCTGTCATATATTGTTCATTTGAGCGATCCTTCGGGTATGCTGATATTTTCGCCATTTCTGCCAAATGTATTACTTTCAAAGTCCATTCTTCAATAGGTGGTATTTCTGGCCTCTTCCAGTATTGTCCCACCAGCAGTCTTGCTGCTGTGATCAAGTTTAGAATCAAGTTCGTCTCTGTAGTAGTGCAATCTTTTATGATCCCTAACAAAAAAACCTGAGGTAGAAATTCAATACGCTTTTTCAGAATGGTTTGGAGTGTCCACCATATTTTCCTCCAGAAGGCTTTGATTTTTCTACATGTCCACCATACATGAAAATATGTAGCCTCCCCATTGCCACACCGCCAACATTTAGGTTGGGTGTCTGGATAGATATATGATAATTTTTTCGGATCTAGATGCCACCTATAGAACATCTTATAGAAGTTTTCCCTTAAATGTTGCGCTTTCGTAAATTCTACATTTCTCACCCAGATTCCCTCCCACGTTTCCATCGTGATAGGATGCCCAAAATCTTGTTCCCACTTTACCATACAGTTCTTGACTAGCACAGTTTCAGAGTCCATTTCTATCAGAACCCCGTACACTCGTTTGATATGCATGATCCCCTGCTCTCTAGTCTGTTCAATTAAGTTCTCATCTGTCAGGGATAAGCCCTTCTTCGTGTCTTTTTGCCACCTAGACTGCAGTTGCAAGTATGATAGCCAGGAACCCCCTATTCCTTCATCTGCTAGCGTATTTGGTGGCTTTAATGAAAACCCATTTTCTTCTTCCAGTACAAGTTTACTATAGGGCACCCCTTTTTGTGGCTGTTGGCTTTTTTGAATGAAAAATTCTACAGCCTAATTCATCGTATTGGTGTTACATGGGAAGAGCCCACATCATTTTTTCCTGAATGGTAAAATGGAAACAAGCTGGCAGATCAACAGTATTAACTTGAGGGTCTTGAAGGTGGTTATAAACTAAAGAAATTACAACAATGGATTCCCAAAGTTGTATCTTTCTTTGCTTTACATTATAGGTTCCATTCTTTCCTCAATCCTTGAACTTTTGTGGTTGTAGTCTTTTGAATGTGTCGATGTGTTAGAGTAAGATAAACTCATCCATCTAGTGCAGCAGTTCCCAACCTTTTCTATATCCCGCACCCCTAGAACGCTTCTGATATATTCTCGCACCCCTTACAAAAGTTCGAAATAACGGCAATGAATTATGCATATACACTATAATTTTGAAACTGCTAAACCCATGTTTTTGCACCCCCTGGAATATTGTCTCACACCCCCAGGGGGTGCAAGCACCCCGGTTAGGAACTCCTGATCTAGTGTGTGTGGTTCCCCCTCCTTGGTCTGTTCCAGAGACAGTGAGGAAAACTTTTCCTAGTATTGCATGTTAATAACTGAACTGTAGAAGCAAAAGTTGTGTACTTCAGGATTTTACTTATGCTGTGCTTCAATACTCTGATCAGTTTAATTACAGGTGTCTTATTTGCATAAAATGACTCTAATTATATAATTGCAAAGATTCCATTGACAATTAACTTATTTGTCTCAATGGCATTTTAAATTATCATAGTACTTGTTCTCCGATCGCAATAAATAATATAGTATTATTTCATATCAAATCTTGTAACTAATGCAAATGGCTAATTCCTAATTTTTTATTACAAAGATTACTGCTTTTATTATTAAGATATACAATGCAGCAGAAAGAAATTTAAAAAATATCTGATATTATATCCGATATGATGAATACTTTCATTTAATGGTTAGTCCACTTCCTAAATTGTTTAGAGCAGTGGTTCTCAACCTTGGGGTCGCGACCCCATTTGGGGTCGCGAGACCATTTCGCGGGGGTCGCCGGGCACCGCCGGCCGCCATTTTGTTTTTTTTATTTTTATTTTTTTAATTTTTTTTAATTTTTTAAAAAATTTTTAAATTTTAATTTTTTTTTTTTTGGCGCGCGCGCGCTGCGCACACTCAGATCCGCCCGTCGCGCCGGAAAAAAAATTAAAAAAAAAATTAAAAAAATTAAAAAAAATAAAATAAAAAAAAACAAAATGGCGGACTGCGACGGGCGGATCCGCGCATGCGCGGCGCATGCGACGGGCCGATCCGCGCAGGCGCAGATCCGCCCGTCGCGGCCGCCATTTTTTTTTATTTTTTTAAAAAAAAAATTTTTAAAAATATAAAAAAACCAAAATGGCGGCCCGCGACGGGAGGATGCGCGCGTGCGTGGCGCGTGCGACGGGCCGATCCGTGCATGCGCAGATCCGCCCGTTGTGGCCGCCATTTTTTTTTTATTTTTTAATTTTTTTTTTTAAATATAAAATTCTTTTATTAAAACAATCAACATTGAACATAAAAAAAAACATATTGTGCAGCAATCATCATGGCACCTGATATACAATACTAGGTATTAGTCACTGAAAACGTCTGAATTAGTAAGCCTTTTTCCCACCCCTCGCGTCTAGCCTCAACTATACTCCTGTTACACTTTGTTTGATTGGTGTTTCTCTTATCTGGTTCCATATTAATGTGGTCAACATTAAACCAAAGATCCTATTGCTGAACAATCATCCTAGAACATAGCATACAACATTAGGTATTAATCTTTGTAAACATCTGTTTTAGTAAACGTTTTTCCCTCCTCCCTTCCCTCTTCAAGTATACTCCGAGTACCTTTTGTTTGTTTGGTGTTTCTCTTATATATGGTCTATCTGCTGTATCTAGTTTATTGCATATTGTTCGTTTGCGCTTCTGAATTGACTTCATCCCATTACTAGTGCAAACTTTTATAGTCCCTAACCGGAGATCCTGAGGTAAAAGTTTCATATCCTGAGGTAGAGATTCAGTCCGCTTTAACAGTTTTAAAGCAAACAACATTAGTCATAAGTTTATGTTAAGAGGCATTAGTTATAGAACATATACATTCAACATTGGGTGTTAGTTTTTGTAAACATATGATTTGTTAACCCTTCTTCCCTCCTCCCATCGAGCCTCAGCTAAACGCCAGCTGCATTCTGTTTGATTGGTGTCTCTCTTGGATATAGTCTATCCACTGTTTCCAGTCCGTCAAAAATTGTTCATTGGAGCGATTTTTCAAGTACGCTGATATTTTCGCCATTTCCGCCAAATTTGTCACTTTCACAGTCCATTCTTCAATAGGCGGTATTTCCGGATTCTTCCAGTATTGTCCCACCAACAATCTTGCTGCTGTAATTAAGTTCAAAAATAAATTTGTCTCTGAGGTAGTGAAGTCCTTTGTGATCCCTAACAGAAAAGCCTGAGGTAGAAATTCTATACGCTTTTTGAAAATAGTTTGGAGTGTCCACCATATCTTCCTCCAGAATGCTTTGATTTTTCTGCATGCCCACCATATGTGAAAGTAAGTAGCCTCCCCGTCCCCGCACCTCCAGCATTTGGGCTGGGAGCCCGGGTAGATGAGTGATATTTTTTTCGGGTCTAGATGCCATCTATAGAACATCTTGTAGAAGTTTTCCCTTAAGTGTTGCGATTTCGTGAATTCTACATTCCTCACCCAGATTTTCTCCCACGTGTCCATGGCGATAGGGTGTCTGAAGTCTTGTGCCCACTTTATCATACAGTTCTTGACTAGCTCGGTTTCAGAGTCCATTTCTATCAGAATGCTGTACACTCGTTTGATGTGCATAATCCCCTGTTCTCTAATCTGTTTAATTAGATTCTCGTCGGTCTAGGAGAAGCCCTTCTTCTTGTCTTTACGCCACCTTGATTGTAGTTGTATATATGATAGCCAGGTACTTCCTATTCCTCTGTTTGCTAGCGTTGCTTGAGGTTTCAAGAGGAACCCGTTTTCTTCTCCCAGTATAAGTTCACTGTAGGGCACCACTTCTTGCCCTTGGGATGTGTTCATATCCCCTGTGGCGTGTCCAGGGATCGTCCAGATGGGAATCTTGTCGTGTAGGAGGTGCTTATATTTCTTCCAGACCCATAACAATGGGATTCGTAGTGGGTTCTCTTTGAAGTTCCTATCTACCTTTTTGTCGTATACTAGGTATGCGTGCCAGCCGAATAGTAGACCATGCCCCTCAACATTCAGAATTCTATCATTTGTCATGTTGATCCAGTCACTAACCGCCACCAATGTTGCTGCATAGTAGTATAGCTTTAGATTAGGCATTTTGAGTCCCCCTCTCTCCCTTGCGTCTTGGATGATTTTTAGTTTCACCCTCGGTCTCTTGTCGTCCCAAATAAATCTGTTGATGCCCTTCTGCCAGTTGTCCAGGTCCGCATCCTTTTTGAGTATGGGTAGCATTTGAAAGAGAAATAAAAATCTGGGTAATACATTCATCTTTACTGTCGCTATCCTGCCAAGCAGGGACAGACGTAGTGATTTCCACCTTTCCAGGTCTGCTTGTATCTTATTCCACAGGACCTCGTAGTTATTCTTGTATAATTTCGCATTTGTTGATTCTATCTCCACTCCTAAGTATTTGACTTTCTTGACTATTTCACAACCCGTTATTCTTTCCAAGTTCCGTCTTGCTTTGTTGTCTAGGTTTTTGACTAGCATCTTTGTTTTTGGTATATTTACTTTGAAGCCTGACACCCTACCATAGTCCTCCATTATCTCCATCAATTTCCTTGCTGACTGTGCTGGTTGCGACATTGTCACCAGCAGGTCATCCGCAAAGGCACATAGTTTGTAGTCTTGCTGTTTAATCTGTATGCCCTGTACATCCTCTGCCGCTCTTATTCTGTTCAGTAAAATTTCCAGTGTTAGGACAAATAGCAGGGGGGACAGCGGGCAGCCCTGTCTCGTGCCTCTCTCTATATTAAATGAGTCCGTTAAGTCTCCATTGACAATGATCTGACCTGTTTGTTTCTGGTAAATTGCCGTTATGGAGTTGAGAAACTGTACTCCCATTTTCATCTTCCGGACCAAGTTCGTCAGGAACGGCCAGTGCAGTCTGTCGAAAGCTTTTTCTGCATCCACAAACATAAGAGCGGCGGGTATCTGGTTGTGCTTTTGCAGGTATTCTATTATGTTCAGCAGCTGTCTGACGTTGGTTTTCATCTGGCGTCCTTGTATAAATCCCCTTTGGTCCGGGTGTATTGTTTTTTGTAGTACAGTCATTAGTCTATTGGCCAAAATTTTTGTGAAGATTTTGTAGTCTGTGTTTAGTAGTGAAATGGGCCTGTAGTTTGCGGGCTGTGTGTTGTCTTTCCCCTCCTTTGGGATTAATGAGATGTAGGCTGTTTTCCAGGATGGTGGGACCTGGCCTCCTTCTTGAATGTTGGCAAATAGTTTTCTGAGGGGTTCTAGCATCTCCTCTTGGAGGTGTTTGTAGTAGGTCGCTGTTATCCCATCCGTCCCAGGCGATTTTCCTGCTTTCAGTTGTGTGATCGCTGAGTGTATTTCCTCTTTTGTGATTAAGGCATTCAGGGCTTCTCTTTGTGTGTCGGTAATCGCCTGTATCTTGTCGTTTTGTAGGAACTCATCTATCTCTTTGTCTTGTATCTTATCCTCGGCATATAGTTTCGAGTAGAACTCCGTGAAGGCTTTCTTGATGGTTTTTTGTCGGAATTCTTCCTTGCCTTTGTATTCTATCTTTTCAATTATGCGGGATTTCTGTTTCTTCCTTATAATGTAGGCTAGCCAGCGGCCCGGTTTGTTGGCCTTGCAGAATGTCTTATGTTTTGCATATTGTATATTCCTTGCAACTTGGTCAGCCATCAACATGTCAAATTGCTTTCTTAAGATCTTGAGTCCTTCTTTGGTGACTTTGTCCTCTGGCCTTTTTATTAGTAGCCGCTCCCTTTTACTTATCTCATTTTCTAACTCTTTTCTTTTTTGTTCTTGTTTGCGACGGTGCCTGCTATTCATGGCTATGAGGATCCCGCACATGTACACCTTGCTGCCTTCCCAGATCGTTTCTATCGGTGTTTCGTTGTTCATATTTGTGTCGAAGAATTCCTTCATAGCTTTTTTGCATTCCGCCACATTGTCTTCGTGTCTAAACAAGCTTTCATTGATTCTCCAGGACCTCCTCTGTTTCGGGCCATGTCTTAATTCCATCCTCACAGGGTTGTGGTCTGTCAGTGTCTTGGGTAGGATTTTCACCGCGTTTAGACAAGTTAGCAAGTCACTAGAAGTTAATATAAAGTCAATTCTGGAGAAGGATTGATGTCTGCCAGAGAAGAAGGTGAATTCCTGTTCTTTGCCGTGCCTTTTCCTCCATACGTCTGTCAGTTCGAGGTCCTCCTTCATGTCGAAGAAGGATTTAGGCAACTTGGAGTGTTTTTGCGGGTTCGGTGCAGTTCTTTTTTTGTCTAGAGCAGTCTCTATGACCCCGTTCCAGTCGCCCATGATGATGTAAGATCTGTAGTTAAGTTGTGTTATTTTCTTGTGTAGCTTTTTGTAGAATTTGCCTTGTTGCTGATGTGGTGCATATACGCCCATTACTAGAATCTTCTTGTCTTCTTGTGTTATTTCAATTGCCAGGTATCTACCTTGGGGGTCGGACTCTATTAGCTTCTTTTTTCTTTTTTCTTTTTTCTTTTTTCTTTTTTCTTTTTTCTTGGCGCCGCTGCCACAAAGTGCGTGCCTAGTTTGTAGTTGATCAGATATTTCTGGTCTGCCGCTCTGATGTGTGTTTCTTGTAGGCAAATTATGTCGTTTCCTCCTTGAAACAGATAATGAAATATCTTCCTCCTTTTCTGTGGGGAATTTAGTCCGTTGACGTTCCAGGTCAGGTATTTAGTCATCATTGTCGGTTTCAGGATACTCTTCCGAGACCGCCTCCATTCTATCTCTTGTGGCCTTCTTTTGTCCCGTTCCCATGGTATCCAGGTTTGTGTTCGAGTTGCATATAGGGATCGTGTCGTGCTGCTCTGTGCGTTTGGTGGTGGATCTTGTTATCCTGCCCCCTGCAGTCTGTCCTGCTCCCTTGTTGTTGTTGTTGCTTCCTGTTCTCTGTGTCGTCGTGTCTCGAGTGGGTTTTTTCCTTTCTCGTGTTCCTGTATCGGTCTGTCGGTCTGGTGGTCTTTCTGCGTCTTCTCTCGTGGTGTATTGGGGTCCCTCCGGCTTCAGTTCCTTTTCCAGGAAATCTCTGGCTTGTTGGACCGAGTTCAGGTGGTGTCTTTTATTTTTATAGAAGAATGTCATCCCCGTGGGGATTTCCCATCTGTATCGCAGAGCACGTGATCTCAGTTCGTCGACCAGGAACTTGTATTCCTTTCTGTCTCGCAGCATCGTCTGGGGGATCTCTTTCAGTACTTTCACTTCCTGCCCCTTTATGTATAAGGTCCTGTTGTAGGATGTGGCTGAGATGAGGTTCCGGAATCCCTGCGACACAAAGTGGATGACCACATCCCTTGGTTGGTGTCTGTTTGTTGTCATACGTGCGCCCGCTCTGTAGAGCCTGTCGATTTGCCATTCGATAACTGGGGTTGGTTTACCCAGAAATGCTGCCAGGGCCTCTATAAAGGTTCCGGTCAAGCTCCCTTGGTTTTCGTCTGGTGTCTCTTTCAAGCCTCTAAACCTGATTGCAGACGCCATTTGCCAGTACTGTATCATGGAGGCTTGGTCTTGGGCCGCCCCTTTCATCTCTGCTATCTCCGCTGTCTGTCCTTCTACTTGATTCTCCACTTTCTCCATCCGCTTGTCCACCTTCTCTCTGATTTTCTGGAAGTTTTTCTCCATTTCCTCCCTTATTTCCTTGTAGTGCGCTTGTATTGCCTCCTTCATTTGCTCCAAATCTGCAGCCATCGCCTTGCGTTGCTCCTCCCATTTTCTCTCTAGCCCTCTACCTTGTTCTTGCAGCATTTGTTTTATATCGTTGTATCTTTTCTCCATCTTTTGTTCTGCCTCTACGCACCTCCTCTCCATCTCTCTACCTTGTTCTTGCAGCATTTGTTTTGTATCGTTGTATCTTTTCTCCATCTTTTGTTCTGCCTCTACACACCTCCTCTCCATCTTTGTGTCCCTTTCCACCAACCTTTTATCCATTCCATCCAACCTTTCAACCAGCATTTCTATTCCCTCTTGTAATTTTTGTATCATGTGTGCTGTTGGGCTGGCCTGTGGAGATGTATGGTTCTGGGTGCCTGTATTTGGGTGGGAGGGTGTGGGGGTGGGTAGAGTAATTCCTGGTGGTTTAGTACGCTGGGCTGGGGAGGATACAACTCCCTTCGTTTGTGTCAGTGTGGTCTGTTTGGAGGCCATTTTGAGGTTATCCTCCTGTTGTCCTGGCACTGTTTTGGGTCCCAATTTGGACCAAATTGGGCGTAAGGTTGTGGTCTGATACTGGTCCAGTAGTCTAGCCTTTCGAGGGGGGAGGCTTCAGGGAGCCTATTGAGTGCCTTTGCATTGGCTTCCTCTTCACTCCCCTCTGCCAGCCTGTTCCTTCTCTTTGTTCTTTTCTGGCTCTTTTTATGCAGAAGATTAATCTTCACAGTAATTAATTATCTTATAAGTAGTAATCAATATTATGAGTTCATTGGCAGTATACAGTACCATTTATCAATTATATTTATAGGTGTATTCAACAGGGCATACCATTGTAAAGGGGCTCTTTGTAGTTTTAGTCTCCAATTTTTTTCTCGGCCAGTAGATGTCTCCCTTCTCCTTTTTTCCCCCTTTTAATGCTGTGGAGCCCTCACTCAAAATGTCGGCCTCCTCTGCCTCCTCGGCACTTTTTGTTCTGAGTTCTTATTTGCTTTTCACGAGGAAAAAAGGAGGGCTATGCTTCGCTTATACCCTTTTCAGCCCACAAAGTCCAGCTAGTTAAGGTAAAAGCCTCATTTGCCCCAACTTTAATATCGCTGCTAATCCATGGGGGGGGATTTCCACCCTCTTCCTTCTGAGGCTCCTTTGCTCTCCGGTTACTGTTGTTTTAAAGTAAAAGTCGCCATCTTGGCTACTTTTTGTGTGATGTGAACGTATTTAATCAGCTGTATAGTATAAGAAATACTTGCTTTTTTGGGCTCTCGCTTTCAGTCCATCTGTCTCCTTGCCTCTTTGGTGCAGTTTGCCTCACAGAGGTTGTTTTTAGCTTGGAAGTCTGTAAGTCCGTCCGCTCCTGGCTGGAGCTATCGTGAGCGTCCGGGGGGAGTCCTCTTTTTTTCTTCTTCCCGAACTCTCTTCCAGGGAATTTTTAGAGGTTCTCGACTCCCTCTCCCCGCTTTAGACCACTTCACCCACCGGGGAGGGGTTTTTTCTGCCACGAAAAACAGCTGTGCTGTTTTCGCTGCTTTTTAAGTCTCGGAGTTCGGAGCCTCACAGAAGCCGGCTGCTTCCGTGCCTTGCGCATCCACTGGAGGTTTTTATGAAGAGACTGGACAGTCACCTCTTTTAATTTTTTTTAAAAAAAATTAAAAAATGGCGACCGGCGGATGCGCGCATGCATGGCGCGTGCGACGGGCCGATCCGCGCATGCACGGATCCGCCCGTCGCGGCCGCCATTTTGTTTTTTGTTTTTTGTTTTATTTTTTAATTTTTTTTATTTTTTTTTTGCGCACGCGCGCGCGCCCGGGTCAGGGTCGCAGCGTGCATGGGCAGGGCAAGTGGGGTCTCAACCTGAGAAAGGTTGAGAACCACTGGTTTAGAGCCTTCACCATTACTCCTTGGTTAAACTTTCATTGTTGCACTTATTTCTCACGGATTGTTTTATATCATTCCATATCCTGCTATATTGTTGTATTTACTGTTAGTTTTTCTGATGCTTCAACAATAAGGGAGGTTAAATTTCAATAAATGCTTTCTTGTGCTTCCATATTAAGTTTTCCAGCCTTTCAGAACCAATTTGCCTATATGATTGAGCTTATTTTAACAATCTATCAGTCATTAAGTGAGATCGCTCTGCATTTCCAGAAGAAATAATTTGATATAAATATGAAATGTGGGAAGGTTGTTGTAAGAACAGAATGAGACAAAAGAGAAATCAAATGCGTAAGAGTCCAAGTCAAATGCCCAAAGCAGAATACATTATCATCATGTATAATATTCTCTTTATGTGTACCTTGAAAGTAACTAAACATTTTTTTCCTGAAAAATACTCAACAGCCTTCAGGTTTTGTTCAAAGTGTGCTGCTGGGATGATCTCTTGTTCCCTGGCTGCTACTTTATCTTAGCATTTGTTTTCCTTCTGCTCCACTTCCATAATCTAATTTACCATACTGCCACTGAATTTAATGTTATTGCCTGTGATAATCCACGTGAGTTTGTTTCCAAATACCAATGTGAATAAAGGTTGCTATAACCAAAACCAATAGTACTATGGTCCAAAATATTAAATCAAAGATGGGAAACCAATAGCATCTGAACTCTAGTTCTTGGAGTCCTCTCCAATTATACCCCCACATATTAATTCCATCTAATTTTGAGATAAGAAGCACATGAAATAATTTCCAGTTTACCGTAAAATAGCTTTCACCAAAAAAATTCCTCAATAAAAGAAAATCCTGATCCAATATGCAAAACATACACATTGATTTTATATCATCACTCTGCTATTGTGACTCTAGCCCAATCCAAAGTGATGAGAAAACAATCTTTTTCCTGAACTAAGTACTGTGCAAAAGTTTTAGCAAGGATTTGGGAGGAAAAATAAGTAGAAGAAAATAGCTGAAAAATGAAATTTCATAATTATCTTGCAAAATCTGTGAAACAATATACATTAGTGCATAATATAAACAAGTGCATTGTAAAACTTGTGCAACTCACGGCAGGATTTTTATTTCATAAATTGTAATCAAAAAAGTAGATTTTGTATATATATTCTAATATAATTTTAACTGATTTTTTCTTACCTAATGGAAAAGAGAAAATTCATAGTGGATCCCATATCATAACATTTTCACCACCATGCTTGGTATCAGTTAATATCTTGGATTCTTGTGAAATATTGTCCTTGGGTTTTGCCAAACTTATTTTCTGATATAATCAAATAATTCTATACAGTTTTGGCCTTGTTGTCCAGAGCACAATGTTCCAGAAATCCTGGTGCCATGAACAAACTTTTAGTCTTGTTCAGATGTTTTTTCTGGACACCAAAGATTTCTTCCTGGCAGACCTCCAGTGTAGATCTCATATATTTTTTTCACTTTCTTTCTAATGTGGCAAGATACTTGTAGGTCACATAGGTAATTTCTGGGATTCTTAGTAATTTCTTTCAATATCTGTCTTCATTCTGAACTTGCTGGGATGCCTGGCCTGGACAAATTGGCAGTTATTTGATATCTTCTCCACTTGTTGATGGTTCCAAACTCATAGGCATCTATAATCTTTTTTCTGAAGACCTTAGAGAACCTTTTCAATTTAGGCACCACACACTTCAAAAAGCAAATCAAATTAAATGTTTAAATAAGACAGGTTCCTCCTAGATCCTCTCAATGTTCTAATCATTTGCACTAGCTGTACTGCATCTGATAC
Organism: Bothrops alternatus; assembly: GCA_034064705.1. Lineage (NCBI taxonomy): Eukaryota > Metazoa > Chordata > Lepidosauria > Squamata > Viperidae > Bothrops > Bothrops alternatus. The sequence continues at coordinate 1,790,594 of JARGCV010000075.1, forward strand.
TAATTGTAGGTATTTGAGATATTGATAGATGTAGTGCTGTACTTACTTTTTCACATGCAAAATGTGCATTTATGTTTACTTAAGTTACTAAGGTGACCAACCGTCCTCCTTTAGGGAGGACAGTCCTCCTTTTGTAAGTTCTGTCCTCCCTCTAAAAGTGTCCTCCTACATGTCCTCCTTTTCGATATTTGTAGACTAATCTGCAGGGCTTTTTTTTCCCCTCATAGAATGCTCAGAACAGCGTTCGGCACCTTTTTTTGATGGTTTTTTCCCCCAACTTTTGCATGAGCTGTGCTACTCCCACTATTGGCTTTCGAAAGCCAATAGGAATTGCTGCTGAGCGCGCCAAAACACCCGGCCCACAAACTTTGCACATGCAAGTTGTCTGTATTATTGTTGCAATGAATAAAATGTTTATTTTATTTACGATATTTTTTTCTTCAATTTATTTGTGTCCTCCTTTTCATTGTAAAAAAGTTGGTCACCTTAAAGTTACACAATGTGCAACAAAATGTAATCAGTACATGATATATAGAAATTTAATAATAAATATATTACATTCTCTTTATCTGTTAGCATTATTGAAATGGAGATCAAATATCTGTATGTTGAAATATGTTGAAAGAGTAAAATAAAATCAGTCGGGTGTATTTACTTTTTTGCATGACTATATTGTAAAGCTTAGCTTTTATTATGATCGCAAAATGTAGCATTTATTTATCTGAGGCATTTTTGTGCCATCCTGATGTGGTTTACGACACATATAAAATACTTCAAGAATAAAATAAAATAGTAAAAGAGAATAAAAACAAGGTTAAAAAGAGGACAAAAGCAGTCTAATAAAATTCAAAAATCAAGGGAATTGATGCCTAGGGAAAAATAAATGTAAAGACATGTTGTTTTTAAAAAAGCCTAGTACATTAGTCTTAGTACTGCTGTAAAGAATATTGGAAGCTACTTCCTTATATCTGTTTTGTTTTATATATATTTTTTATTTTTTCCCTTTATTTTATTTCTAGCTTTTTAAAGCTTTATTTCTTCTTTTTGTTTTTATGTTGTTGTTGTTTTAAAAAAAATAAGTGTGTGTGTGTGTGTGTGTGTTTAGCCTTAAGCCCTGGTATACTAGAGGGGACTGGTCATTGTGTCCTGTGTCACAGCTAAGCCGGATTTTGCAGATTATGACACACATACCATCTCTCTAAAGTCAGAGATGCATGGAGGCTAGGTATGAACATACAGAAATATTTCTAACTACCAGTATTGAAATACATATCAATACTTCAATATCAAATACATATCATGTCAGCTTGCAACAGACAAACATTAGCTTGCAACTAACAAAAGCAGTGACAAAGAGAGAAAAATGCAGATAGCCATAAACCAATTCTTAAAAATTCTTACGGTTAACAGCAGAAAACATTGTCCTAAACCACCTTATTAGTTTGAACAGTAAAGAGAGGCTGTCTCTTTTATGTTATGAAAGCTGCAACTCAAGCAAGTCAGAGCATTACATGTTTTATTTTATTTATTATGTATCTTCTTTGGATGCCGTTTGAAACATCATCTGAAGACCTGGCTCTGCCAGCAAGTCTGGGGGTAGGGGGATGTATCAGTCTGGAGGTGTTTAGTAGATTAAGAGAAAATATTTATATTTTTTCAAAATGTTGAGCTAAAACAATCAATCTGGTGATTTCCTGTTTACGGATGGCCAAATCTATTTTTGCTCTAAGTCTTGCAAGGTTTTTTTTTGTGTGTGTTTTGTTTAAAGAAAAGCTATAATACTATATTTTTTCCATCTATATGTTTTTAAAATTTTCAAAATGTATTCTAGAATACATACTTAACATAGAAAATATTTTGTCTAGGTATATTTTAATGTATTAAAAATTCCAAGAATTTACTATATTTGTGGAAAAAAAATGTGGCCTGCAGATTAATTTAACAAACATGGATTATTTAATTAAAATCTGATTGTGTCACTTCTAGCAGCAAAAGCATGGTATTTTTGTACCTAAATGTGCAAATAATTCCTTAAGTTTCTGTATATCAGAGACTGTTGATTGGCATCTTATATTCTCACCATGTATTATTCTTATAATTTATCGTTATATCTGGGCATACATTATAATTATTTTTATTGTGTTGGTTTTTTTCCCCTCTAGATGTTTGAGAACTATGAAGATAAATCAATTTTCTAAGTGGCCAAAGTTATTAGTATTGTTTAAGGGTTAGATGGACTTCCTCTAAGATTTTAATGCAGTCCCTATGTGAGAAATGATTGCCTGTAGTTTCAAAACTGGCATACATTTTGTATGGGAAAGATAGAATATATATGTTATTATTAACCCAATTAATAATTCACATCCACTGCTGCTGAGCTCCATTCAGTTGCAAACAGAATATTAACCCTTAGAATAATCTCCTAGGGAACAAAGATTTAGTGACACTGCAAAGTGTAGAATTGTCCAAATATTAGGAACTTTACAGATGCCAGGACATTTTCTTTATCCTTTGATTCTTATTTCACTGCAGTTGCAACAAGGTCCTGAGCAGTGAACCGAATTATGTCAGCTGGAGAAAACAAAATATTTAAATACAGCAGTTTCCTCAGTGACTGTGAAATGATTACATTAGCTCAGTAACTGGGGAATTGAGATGCTTTTACTGATGCAGTTTGTGTTTACATGTTTGTTTTTGCAGTAATTTGTGTGTAACAAAATATATGTAAAATATATGCAAAATCACACATCATGTTTCTCCAGATAGATGGATAATTATAATTGGAAGGGAGAAGAAATATGTTTAGCTCTATATGACCAGTGGGAGATTTCTGTTTAATCAAGCAAAATGACAATTAATTTTGTTCTGATATGATATAAATTTAAGACAGAAGATTGTGTGTGTTGACATTTTTCAGTACAAGGAAATTTTCTATGAATGTTGATTCATTCTCTGTTTCTCTCTAAAAATATTATGTTCAGTGCTTATTGATGTATAAAAGAAGAAGGAAAAAGGAGATTGCACAGGACAATATCAAAAAGTGATCCTAAGATACTTCTAGGGGCAAGATAGGAATTTTTTGGTTCCTGGGAACATTTTGGTTTATAGGTTAGTCTGTTACTAATAAGTGCTAAATTCACACTCTGGATTATGCATTTGTAATGAATTCTCAAATACGAATGAAGACATTCTTGTCTACGGTATTCTATTATGTTTTCAGTGACTAAACATTTTCTTCTTCTTTTATGTCATTGCACGATTCATAACATTTTTAAAGCTTTCCTGTAAGCCAATTCATGTCTATTGGTTAAGTTGTATCCTCGGCTTTTTTTATTAATGCCACGTTTTAATAAAAATCTAAATATGTATATCTTTAACCAGTGCTTTTTTAAAAAAAAAAAAAAAAAGATGACGGAACTCACACATGTCATACAACCTGCCTTGCCTACCCTACAAGGTTCCATCCAAAAAAGGTGCCGGAACTCTGTTCTGGGCGTTCTATGAGAAAAAAAACCCTGCCTTTAACGTCCTAGATAATGGAACTTTTTACCTCAGAAGACCCAAGTAGGCCTTCATTTTGGCTGGTTTTCACTGTTTGATTAAGGTATCCTTTTTTTCACCACACTTAGTCTGATTTAAGCCCCCCCCCCTTTTTTTGAATGATACAATTTAATTCCTTTCCTTGAATGCTGCATGGAGCAGGGGAAGATAGGATAAGTTTGAATAAATAGAACATGTAAAAGCAATAGCACTTAAACTTATATACCGCTTCATAGAGCTTTACATCCCTCTCTAAGGGGTTTACAGAGTCAGCATATTGCCCCAACAATCTAGGTCCTCATTTTATCGATCTCAGAAGGATGGAAGATGGAGTCAACCTTGAGCTGCTCAGGATTGAACTGCTGGCAGTGAGCAGTGAGTTAGCTTCTAATACTGCATTCTAACCACAGCACTTCCGCAGCTCAAGGTTGACTTAATTAATTTCCAGGATAAAATATGTAATGTTCCAGGACAATACATTTGGAAATACATACAAACAACATTTTTTGCCATAAAAATACAGTCCTAATCATAGTAGTGTTTTATATTGATAACATAAGTCACACAGTTCACATGAGCTTTGTGCTCATGCATTTTCTGTAGAGGCTCTTTAACGTGCTGCAATAGTATTGGTATTCAAAAGGCTTATTCATACACTTTGGTATTTTATCAAGAAATGTGTGATGGCTTTATCGAGGCTTGAGTTTTGCAAGCACAGTTGAGGTAATGAATTTGTTTGACAAGTTTATTCGTGTAACAAGTTAGATAAGCATTTGTGATTAACAATTGGAGTCACTGGGGTTGTTAATTTGAAATTCTCACAGTATTCCTGATCAGATATTCATTAAAGTGTTTACGTCATGTTCAGCCAGGTCTGTATAAATCAGTTTACTGTAAATTTACACTTCTTACAAGTTTATTACTTTATCAGGTATTCACTTAGGATTTCCACTGTTCTGTCATAAAATATTTCCCAGACATAATATATATTCTCCTATTGAGTTAATACATGGTATTAATCAGGCAGTGCATCAGCTGCTGTGGGCAGAAAAGGAAAGTAAGAAACATTGTTTACAGCTGAAGCAGCTGGGGATCACTTAATAGGGCACAGGACAAAAGAAGAAACATGTTAACATGAATGTAGGGTGGAGGTGGATCATTTGCAAGATGGATTTGACAGGCAGGAAGCACTTTTTTGTGTTGTTTTTGTTTTCTACTTCATCATGTTCATCTTGGCTGGGTCCTCTAACTAGAGAAAAAAGTTACAAATAAAAACTGTGAGCAGGGGCCATCCATATCCATGAAAGTTAAAAGTTCTATTTTCCTCTTAGCACATGATGAAAAAACTAGGAGGTTCAATAATTCTTTGTTTACTCATCATTGTAAGCCAATACTGCTTTAGTATGGTTTGTTTAACAATATATTAGTTTGTAGACAGGCTAATCCCAGTTTATTAAGACAACTATGATTTGTTTTGCCTCTGTCTGTTACAGTATCCAGATGGATCTTAAGTTTTCCAGGAGTAAAAGGCTATTGTGCTCCTGTTTATGTGGGAGCGGGCTTTTGTTTAAACAATATTAAACAATTGTTTATTGAAGAGCATGGGTTTTTTACTTGCACGTTTGCAAAGCACTGATGGAAGCTGTGTGTTCATGCAGGCTGTGAGATTTGTTTGTTTGCTTTGCGTATTTCAGGGTCTTTCTTTTTAAAGAAAGTGTATGAAATTTGTAATCCAGCTTCAAACGGTGGCATTAGATTTAGATTTGTTGTCCAGAAATAAATCATAAATTGATGCTTGACATGCCGTATTTCGCGCCCTATAGGGCGCGCCTGCTGATAGGGCGCACCTAATTTTTAGAGGAGGAAAATCGGAAAAAATGTTTTGAGCCAAAAAGTGGGCTAAAATATTTATTACAATAACAGGATATCTTAACATGAACAATAGCCAACAGCAGCATTAAGAACCATCATTACTGTAAAAGATAAGGTCTCTAGTCATTGGTAAATCCAAAAAATTCCTCACAACTGTCCGAACTTGCGAAGTCCAGTGGCTCTGGCTCACTATCACTGGTGTCAGGGTCTTCATAAAGGGCACCATCCTCTGAACCATCCAAGGCATTACTGATGCCACATTTCTTGAAGGAACTTACAACTGTTTCATCCTTCACGGCTTGCCATGACGTTTTCACCCACTCACAAACTTGAGTGATGGTGGGCCTTTTCATTCTTCCAGTGGGTGTCAGGTCATGATTCCCAGCAGCCATCCACTTGTTCCACTCCTCTCGCATGAACACTTTAAATGGCTTGTTAAGTGAAACATCCAGAGGTTGCAACTGGCTAGTAAGCCCCCCAGGAATGACAGCTAGATGGGTCTTTGCTATTTTAAAGTTTTTTTTTGTGTTGTCACTGATATGTGCCCTAAACTGGTCAAGTACTAGTAGGGCAGGTTTCTTCAGAAGACCTCCAGGGCGTTTGGACCACACTTTTTCTATCCATATTTTCATTCCACCTTCATCCATCCATCCTTTCTCATGAACATGGACAATAACTCCACGTGGGATCACCTCTTTCGGCATGGTTTTTCTTTTCAAAATTATCATTGGAGGCAACTTGGTGCCATCCGCGCAGCAGGACAACACAACAGTATAATGGGTTTTCTCATGTCCTGAGGTCTTCACAGTTATGGTTTTTGCACCTTTGTCATCAACAGTCCTGTTTGATGGAACATCAAAGGTTAATGGGACTTCATCCATATTTCCAATCTGCCCTACTTCAAAGCCATTTTTCTTTCTTGCATCAATAACAAACTTATGGAAAGACAGAATCTTGGATTCATATTCTTTAGGCATTTTTTGCGCAATTCTAGTTTTGGTGCGCATAGCAAGGCCAGATCTTCTCATGAACCTGTAGCACCATGATGCTGATCCAGTAAAGTCGTCAATGCCTTTCTCTGCAGCAAAACGCTTGGCTTCACATCTTATCATTTTCGTGGAGACTGATAATCCATTGTTCCTGTGATGTTTGATCCACTCTTTCATTTTCACATCTATCTGTGGCCATTTTGCAGCATGCCCACGAAAACTGTGTTTGCTTTTATCTGCTTTTTGCAGTGCTTCCTCCTGTCTCCTCCATCCCCGTATCATTTTTTCAGTTGGAGGTGGCCCAAAATGTCTTTCAGCTGCCCTGTTTCCATGTTTTTTGGCGTATTTTACTACCTCCAGTTTAAATGGGATTTTATAGCTTAGCCTTCTCTTCTTTGACATACCCCATATACATGAATGTGTTAAACTGTCACTGAGTGATTCTGTGTAGTGACAGTTCAGAGAATTCATGTTGTGTTTTGCCTTTTTTTTCTTCTTGGCACGCTTTTCCGAGGAATCAGTTGGCGTTTTGAGACTTTGGGTCCGCTTAGCTCCCCTCCCCAGTCCGGCTCTTCACTCACCTTAGCAACACCTTCGTCCTTGCCCACTTCAGCCCGCCCCTGCCTCCTTTGCAGCCTTTTCAGTCTTTGCAGCCGCCGGCCAATGAGGGCTCAGAAGGTGCTGGGCAGTTTACATACGGTATTCCAAAGAATAAAGCACTGGGCTAAGCCAGGCAGGGGTAGGCAACCCTGGCTCTTTGAGGACGGGTGGACTTCAACTCACAGATGGTGGTAAAACCAGCGGATTCTTAACCCCCACCGCAGTTTCCTCCTAGCAATGCAAAAACCTCCCGACTCGAACCGAAACCTGGAAGCTCCGCATGCAAGAGAAAACGCCGCCGTAGAGTCACGCGGATGCTAAGCGGCCTCCTATTGGGCTTCCGAGTAGTCACGGGGGCGGGGCGGGGCTAGGCTACATTTCGCCTCTTCTCGGCCTGATCGCGGAAGATTACGGCGGCTGTGAAGATGAACGCGGATCTGCGGAAGGAGCGAGAGGCGGCTTCTTTCAAGCCGGAGCTGCTAACCAACTTTCTCCTGCAATCCCGTAGTACTGCGAGGTAGCGCAGGCCAAAAGGCCCGGCAGGTACGGCGATTCTCCGCTTCCCTTCCTTTCTCGCCCGCTGCCCTCCCACTCCGCCGATTCTACCTACCGGTAAGCTTCCCTTCCGTTGCCCTCCGCCCTGCGCCGATTGTACTGGTAGGCTTCCCTTCCTTCCGTTCTCGCCCGCTGCCCCCCCACTCCGCCGATTCTACCTACCGGTAAGCTTCCCTTCCGTTGCCCTCCGCCCTGCGCCGATTGTACTGGTAGGCTTCCCTTCCTTCCGTTCTCGCCCGCTGCCCCCCCACTCCGCCGATTCTACCTACCGGTAAGCTTCCCTTCCGTTGCCCTCCGCCCTGCGCCGATTGTACTGGTAGGCTTCCCTTCCTTCCGTTCTCGCCCGCTGCCCCCCCACTCCGCCGATTCTACCTACCGGTAAGCTTCCCTTCCGTTGCCCTCCGCCCTGCGCCGATTGTACTGGTAGGCTTCCCTTCCTTCCGTTCTCGCCCGCTGCCCCCCCACTCCGCCGATTCTACCTACCGGTAAGCTTCCCTTCCGTTGCCCTCCGCCCTGCGCCGATTGTACTGGTAGGCTTCCCTTCCTTCCGTTCTCGCCCGCTGCCCCCCCACTCCGCCGATTCTACCTACCGGTAAGCTTCCCTTCCGTTGCCCTCCGCCCTGCGCCGATTGTACTGGTAGGCTTCCCTTCCTTCCGTTCTCGCCCGCTGCCCCCCCACTCCGCCGATTCTACCTACCGGTAAGCTTCCCTTCCGTTGCCCTCCGCCCTGCGCCGATTGTACTGGTAGGCTTCCCTTCCTTCCGTTCTCGCCCGCTGCCCTCCCACTCCGCCGATTCTACCTACCGGTAAGCTTCCCTTCCGTTGCCCTCCGCCCTGCGCCGATTGTACTGGTAGGCTTCCCTGCCTTCCGTTCTCGCCCGCTGCCCTCCCACTCCGCCGATTCTACCTACCGGTAAGCTTCCCTTCCGTTGCCCTCCGCCCTGCGCCGATTGTACTGGTAGGCTTCCCTTCCTTCCGTTCTCGCCCGCTGCCCCCCCACTCCGCCGATTCTACCTACCGGTAAGCTTCCCTTCCGTTGCCCTCCGCCCTGCGCCGATTGTACTGGTAGGCTTCCCTTCCTTCCGTTCTCGCCCGCTGCCCCCCCACTCCGCCGATTCTACCTACCGGTAAGCTTCCCTTCCGTTGCCCTCCGCCCTGCGCCGATTGTACTGGTAGGCTTCCCTGCCTTCCGTTCTCGCCCGCTGCCCTCCCACTCCGCCGATTCTACCTACCGGTAAGCTTCCCTTCCGTTGCCCTCCGCCCTGCGCCGATTGTACTGGTAGGCTTCCCTGCCTTCCGCCCTCCGCCGATTCTAAGCCTCCCCCCCTGCCTGCACCTTCGCTCCATAGGGCGCGGCTGATTTTTCCTCCTACTTTTGGAGGAAAAAAGGTGCGCCCTATGGAGCGAAAAATACGGTACTTCGTCACGCATGCACACGCTATGAAGTTCCTGTTGATGGTGATTTTATTCTGGATATCCACAGGCTCCATTGGCAGTGTTTAAAACGGAATGGTAACAATGAAACTGAAAAGCATAATATTGATCACTTCATGAGTGGACTACTGCAAGGGGCTGCCCTTGAAGACCATCTGGATGCTATAGCTGGCACAAAATGCAGTGACACAAGCAGTAAAGTCACTGCTGCTACGTGAGCTTCATTGGTTGCCAGTAGTCTTCCGGATGCAAGTCAAGTTGCTTTAATATGCAACACAAGGTGTCACCATCTACAAAGCTCTTCATGACATGGAGTCTGATTATATAAACACGCCTTTTCTGTCATAATCCCCAGCCTCAAGAACAGCATCTACTTTCGTTTGGCAAGATTTCTGTTCATAAGCGAACAATAAAGAAATTACTGTGAAGTAACTCATTTTATTCTTGGTTCCTTGAGTATGATAGAGTATGATTTCTTGATTGAGCCCCTGTTGTGTATATGTATGTACTGTATGTGTTTGTTTATTCATTTCATTCATTCATTCATTCATTCATTCATTCATTCATTCATTCATTCATTCATTCATTCATTCATTCATTATATCTGTTTGAGTCCAGGCTGCTGGTTTAGTGGGTTTTAATTTTTTCCCCATGGATTTTGTAAACTGCCTATAGTCTTCTGAAATGGGTGGTCATATTATAGTGAATAATTAAATTAAATTATTAATTGTTTACAGCTGAATTAATCTTCCATGCCAAAATTGTGTTCATTTCTGGTTTGAGATATTTTCCATTTTGCGCATACTTTTACGCTCTCAAGTTTCTCATCTACTAACCTTAGAAGCAGTGGTGATGACTATAGTCTTTGTATCGATGAATATTAAACACATATAAATTGAAAAACTGGTTTTTGAACATCAGCATTTGAAGAGCTAATCTGAAATGTGGTAAAGCTAGGTGAAAATACTCTAAATGTGCTTAAAATGACTTTATTTAAAGTTAAATGTAAAAGATTCTGTTTTCAAGATGCAATATTATTTTAACATAATGTAACTTTATAGTTGCTTAAGCTATGTTGCAATCAATTTACAATGGTTATAATGAAAAGTAGTAAATAAACACAATGACTTAATATTCAGATCAATCACTGAAGAATTTACCTATTTTTATTATATTCTCACTTACCTCTTACTTCAGAGCATTGGTTTTCATTTTTTTTAAATCTCTGTATATTTTTTAGCCTTTCAGTAAATACCCTCCTGTAATCAATGATATATCCTTTTGGCTGCCTTCCGAAAAATATTGTGAAAATGACTTCTATGATTTAATCCGATCTATTGGAGGAGACATGGTGGAAGAAGTCAAGCTCATAGATGTATTCACACATCCAAAGTAAGTCTAATGTTTTCTATATCATGGTGAAGTATTTGTAATCAATGTTTACAAATATTTACTAATATTCTAAATAGAGCTAAACAATATATAAATCATTATATATTGCCATTGACTTGTAAAGTGACTCTAAAGTTCTAAAAAGTTAAAAACAACAAAAATACATTGAGTGGGGGGCAAGCCACAACCGTTTCCATAGATGAGTCAGGCAGAGAGGGATGTTTCATGCCTCAGATGCCCTTCAGGTCTCTGAATCTCAGCTCTGAAAATTTCCCAGTAGCTGAAAATGTTACATTTTGAAAGCTATACATCTAGGAGAATATCCAGATTAGGAAAGGCTGGACTAGAAGAATAAGGTGATTAGCTGTGGTGACGCAGTGGTTAGAGTTCAATATTGCAGGCTAGCTCTGCTAACTGTTAGGGGTTTGATCCTGACTGGCTCAAGCTTGACTCAGCCTTCCATCGTTCCGAGGTCAGTGAAATGAGGATCCAGATTGTTGGGGGCAATATGCTGACTGTGTAAACCTGCTTAGAGAGTGCTGTAAAACACTATGAAGCGGTATTTAAGTGCTATTGCTATTAAGCAAGATTAACACAAGTTTGGTAGAAAGTGTATTTGAGCTAATAAATTTATGATGATGGCAGGATGGCCGAGGAAGATATGGTAGAAGAACTCAGCTCAATTGCTTGTGGGCAAGCTCAGGTGCAGACATTGTTAAGCAAAGATATTAAAATCAGAGACCAATGAGCAATCTGACGTTTTCATGAACGGATATGCAGGATTTGGTAAAACAGCTCCTATTCAAAATTACATCTCTGAAAGGAAATATTTGGGTTACAGGTCCGCTACTAATGTTAACTCTATTAAATATAGGCACCTTTAAATGGTTTCTCATAGCCACCTTTGGCATGTGGCAAGCTGTTTTATGTACACTTCAAGTAGCTGAGATGATTCTTCTCTAGCTTTCCAGAGACATTACAAATAAAAATTGTAGTGCCCACAGAGATTTCAGAAAGGGGTGAAGAAAATTGTGTATCTGCTGTTTATGGTGAGTTAATGTGTGTATTAAAGATTCAACTCACATAAGTGTCATTGAAAATTATTTGAAATGACTACCTCAGGGGAATATAATTGAATCGGCCAAACTTTTAAATATATCTCCTGGATTCATTTTATCTGTCTTACGTTAATAAAGGTGTTTTTTTAAAGATAAGAAGCTATAACTTGCCCAATAATGTTTCATTCATACCTTAACAGAGAGTTTAATCTTAGAAACCACTAATGTGTAATGAAATCTTTGGGGTCTTTTATATTGGTGAAAAGCTACTTTGGAAGGAGGCAAATAATACAGAGAGGGATAGGGAAAGAGGACTATTTAAAGTTCATTTGATTTTTAGTTTGCAGTATTTAGTGCGGCATTCATCAAGCTTTCCATCTTTGTGGACTGGTAGGTGAGGGAGAGGGCATTGTTACGTGTGGGTGGTGAGTGAGCACACGTGCTTGTGCAGCTCACCCATTGCTTGCGCAAGTGGAGCTGCACACGCTCATCCACTACTTCCATGGCCTGGTTCCGAATGAGCCAAGGCCTGGTAGTGGGTCGTGGCCTGGGGGTTGGGGACCCCTGATCTAGTGCATGGGAAGCAAGGCTGTGAGCTGAGAGGCGTGGCAAATAGTCATTTCTACCATAGTCATTAATCCATAATCACAATTATGCCAAAATAATGAAAGATGCATTGTGACCTTTGTACTTGGGATGTGACATTGCATAAAGAGTATCAGGAGTAGAGTTAGAGTTGTGACATTGCTATGTACATTTATCACTTACTGTCTTGTGTTATTCTCCTTCACACATCCATGTTTTCCACGTACGAAGAAAGGTACAAGAGAATATATATAGGAAGAAATAGACAAAAGTTTAATCCAGAAATGAAGTGATCTGACAGTAGTATAATATATAAGAAATATTTTTTTAATCAGAACAACTAAAATAGTCTTTAAAAATGCCATATTAGTAAGCATAAATAAATATTATTTTTTGCTGTATCACATAATCTTTGACAAAATCTCTTTTTATATCTCAGCGGTTTGCTTGATTACTTCCTACAAGCAGAGTTGCATATTTGTAACTGGCTAAAGCAAATTTATTTACCTACCTACCTACCTATTTATCAAATTTAAATAAGTTGACTCTGGGCTTATTTTTCTGAGGAAAAATTTTAAAAATTAAAAAAAAATGGTCATATAATAAAAACCCATAACCCCCCACCTCCTGTGGCAACAATAACCCAGTCAAATTAACCACTTGATTGGCTCCATCTCCATCGGCTGACAAAACCAAGATTTTGGGGGCCTTTCAGAAAAGCAGCAGTATGGGGAATAACCATTCCTCAAGGGGAATAATGTTTCATAAAGAAGGGGCCACCACCAAGAAGGCCCTTTTTCAAAGTCCCAAATATTAATACTGGGGAAAGAAAAGCCATTGACTATCATTGTTTAGTTAGGTAGATGATGATTCGTAAAACATTTTGATGCATCTAGTTTCAGAATACAAAGATATCCACTTTGAATTCACATATTTCTTGGTGGGACGGAATACTGGCAAATATTATTTCTTAAATAATATCTCGCTTTCAAAATATTGGTTTATGTTAATTTTCATTTCTCCTTCCACATTTCTAACAAGCTGTTCTTTTCAAATATCCTAATAAATTATGCTTCAGTTTTGCAGTGAAAAAAGAAAACTGTGTTCCAGGTAAGCTAGTTTGGTGTAGTGGCTAAGGTATCAGACTAGAAGCCAGAAGACCTTGAGTGCTACTCTCACCTTAGGCACCATGCCAGCTAAATTACTTGGGCCAGTCCTGCTTTCTCAGACACTGGAAGGAAGCAATGGCAAACCACTTCTGAAAAATCCTTGCCAAGAAAACTATAGGAACTTGTCCAGGCAGTCCCTGAAAATTGGACACGATTGAATGGAAGAGAAAAATGAAAAGAAAGAAAGCAACACAATTTTCTGTTACAATCACATAAACGAAAACATAATCAGTTCAGATTTTTAGCATTGATTTTTCACCATTTGTGTGTTCATTCTGAATACAATTTACTTGCAAAGCAAACAAATCTCCAAAGAAGAAGACAGTGAAAAGAGAATCTAACAGGCACTAAAGTAATCAGTGTGGAATTTGAATCATTTGGATATAAGGAGCTTTTTGAATCTTTTAATTTACTAATATTTCTTTATCTACCTAATAATTTATATGAAGATTTGGGCACCTGCTGGAAAGGAGGTTGACTCTTGGCCTTTTATTCCCTCTCAGTTTAGAATAGCTTGAAAATTAAATGATGTAATCTCCAATTCAAGATGAAAATTACTCTTTTCTTCATACTACAATTTGATTTGGTTGAGATGAAGATTTCCAGTCTGGCAAATTTTTGTTTCCATTTTTAAAGTAAAACTCTGTAGAAAAATTCTCTAAATAAATCAAGGGGCAGATGGATATTGAAACTATATTCTAGTGTATCTTTTTTTAACTCTTCAGAAGCCTATCACATTTAAAACAGTGTGACATGAATACTGACAATTTTAGACTGGCTGTTTCTCTTCTAGTGTATCGTCTATTTTAACTTCCACAAAGGAAATTGGCATACGTGCTAGCCCAGAAAATGATAGTGAAGGAGAATAAGCTAAATCATTTGTTTCCATAAAAAAAGCAGTGTAAACTGTATTGGGCTTTTTTAATCAGAGGAGATGTGATAAAATTTGTGATGAGAAAAAATGTTTGAAGAAGCAAATAGATAGGTGATAGCGGCTGTTTTACTCCAGTTTCCACAGTAATTAGCTGTTTATAGTAACATTTGTTAAATATCATAATTTTCATGTTGATTCTTGCATCCAAGAATTTATGTCCTGCAATTACCTTTAGGGGAAGAAAGAAACAGTGATAAGAATGTTATCATAGACATTCATGTACATTTGGGGAAAGCTACATCCTTTTATGGACCCTTTTGAATGATGTGTGTACAGGTAGTCCTTGACTTACAATAATTCATTTAGTGACTGTTCAAAGTTACAGCAGCACTTTAAAAAGTGACTTATGATCCTTTTTCACACTTATGACAGTTGCAGTGTCCCAGGATCATGTCATCAGCTTTTGCGACTTTCCGACAAAGTCAATGGGGAAGCCAGATTCACTTAGCAACCAGGTTACTAACTTAAACAACTACAATAATTCACTTAACAACTGTGGCAAGAAAAGTCATAAAATGGGGCAAAACTCACTTAACAAATGTCTCACTTAGCAACATAGATGTTGGGCTCAGTTGTGGTCATAAGTTGAGGACTACCTATATTTTTCCAATGGCTTTTGGTAAAATTGGAGGACAAGTCTTTACACATTTGTATGCAGTCAGCCATAATAAACTGACTGCCATGAGGAGACACTTTATATTTCATTGGTTTTCCTGCTCTTCTTTCCTACTATTTAACTAGGCAGCTTCCCAACTGTTGTTTCTCAAGTCAAGTGGAAGTAAGTAGCAGGAGGCTAGCTCAAGGGATAGGACCATAAAGGAGAACTGATGATCAAACGAAGAGTTAAAGAGGCTATTTTCTTTGATTCTTCATTTATACTTTTTTATTTTATTTGTCTTAAAACATTTATTTCACCCTTTCCAAAGAGGTCCAAGTGCTTTTAAGGCCTAAAATATACCAATAGGGGGGAAAAAAACATTGAGCAAAATAGGCATTCACCAATTTTACAGGGGATAAGATCACCAATTTTAAAGGGAATAAGATCTCTAAGAGTGGCAGAGGAGAGATAAGAAATTCTAAATCTATATAAACTCAGAAACTGATAAATCCCATAAAAGAGTATTTGTATTTTAATGGTGATAGTGGTGGTGAGGATGATAATGCAAATCATCCAGTGTCCCCACAATAAGACAAAAGCAAGCTTAAAATCTTTGTTGAGATAATGTGTGCTTTTGCTGTTAAAAATAATCAAAGAAACAAATTAGGGGTGGGGATTAAAAGAACTTTGAAGAATCAGTTATTTCTGATTTAGAGATAAATCCAAGCAATGGCTTATCCTAAGTCATATTGTAAAAATAAACATAATTATATTGCATTTTCATCTAGGTGTACCTTATGTGATTCAATATATATACCTGTACATAGGCATAATTACTTGTATATGAGCAATAAATGCTCCAAAGATTTGAAAATGTTAATCTATTTTGCCCAATTTGAAAATGCCTTTCTAACCATGTTTAGTTGACTAACAGTTATAGCTATTGAGGTTATCAGATAGGTTAATGCTGTTTTCAATATGTGCATATGTATAAAAATAATATTTAATTAATAAATTATACCTGGCCCAGGAAAAAAACCCTGATAACCTAACACAAAAAGAATTCTATTAAAGAAAATATTATTCCAGTATCTTAATGCTTGATAGTTTAAACATTAACTTGGACATGTACCTAATCAACTAGAATATTGGATTTAGGTGAAAGTTGCTTATGATCATTTATTTTAATAAAAAATAATTCACTATTAATCCATAAATTAACTGAATATATGATCATTCATGATGGTTTATCTTACATTATAAGCACATGCATATTAAATATATGAATGTTAGAACCAATTACTTTTTAAAAGTGGAAGATGGAAATTATGAGTATGACTTTCATTAAGATAGGTGGTTTTAATACATCTGATTTCTGAATGGGCACAATAGTGAACCTTAAAAATCACTTTTTATATTTTTTTTGAATGTTGCTCATTCATGTAGGAACCTAGAAAGTTATTGTATAAGTAATCTTAAATAAGTGAATGCTAGGAATTGAAGCTATCCCTTTCAAACACTCAGTTTGGGGCTAATGCCCAGTAGTATTTAATGAAGATTTAATTAACCTTTAACTATAAGATTTAGTGTTTTACATTTTTAAATATTACCATCCAACCAAACCATTCTATCAATTAAGACTGGTTAATAGATTCAGCCTCGCATAGAAGTCTGTTAAAATGCTGGAGATGATGCTTGAAAATTTTCTTGTAATATTTCATATTTCATGTTAATGTATTAATTAATGTACGAATTAATATTTCATGTTCTGTACTCATTAGTTCACCAGAGATAATTGTTTAATCAGATAATGATAAAACTTGTTTTTACTGATATTGATTTTCCTGACTGACTCCTGTGTCCCAAGGTGCAAGTTGGATGTCTCTCTTAATACCGTATACTCCAAAACAGTGGGATTTCTTGTAGAAGCTTATGTTGAATAATCTCTAGAGAGAAAGGCAAATGATGCTGGCATATATATTCTTTATGTGTTGCATAAGGGTGCTTGACATTGAAAGAGGTGATGGAAGAAAACTTGTATAGATTACAGTAAAAATATTCCAATATGTAGATCAGAGGTTTATAATGGGACCAGAAACACATTCTGTGCCTGTCAAAGTTACTTATGTACTTTTCAGAATTCTCCTTGTAATGGTAACTAATTTCAAATCCCTTCAGGAAAAAAATCTGTAATGTCTATTTACAAAGCATTTTATTGGTCTAATGTTCTAGACTCGTGGTCATATTTGCATTAATGCTTTTAAACTGTTGCAAAAACCTTCCGGTTATCTACTATACAAATATAAATACTATTAGCCAGTAGGGAGGTACCAGCAAATTAGATGGATGTACAAGAGCTTACAATCCCTATTCATTTCCCTTGCTTCAAAATGCTTTGTTTAGTGGACTGCTGCCTGCAAAAAGCACATCATAAATCCCAGCACTAATTCCTAAGCTAATTTTTGTGAAGTGCTTTGTAAATAGCCACAGTTCTCAGAGACTCTATGGCAGCTTTTCTCATCTGATACTCTCCAGATGTTTTGTTCTACACTATTTACTCAGTGTCCTGCTGGCTTGGGAGATTATAGAGACTGTAGTTCAACTCATCTCAGGGCAACGACTGATTTTATTTATATATATATATATATATATATATATATATATATATATATATATATATATATATATATATATATATATATATATATATATATATATATATATATATATATATATATATATATATATATATATATATATATATATATATATATATATATATATAAAAAGAACAAGAATCTAAACGATTTGAAAGAAAGGTTCGGTTCATGTTTGTTCTATAAAATAAGGAAAATTAGGTTGTTCTTTCTATCTCTGTCTAATGGCAAATTTCTCAGGTTCTCTCATAGCAAGCTTCCAGGATATTTTTTTTTAAAGGCCTGCACTTACAGAAAACATGAAAACATTGAAAATATAGTTTGTCTTCAACGTGATTTTCTGATCTAGCATTAGGGAGTGTAAAGTCGCCACCTTGGACAGTGGTTCCTAAGATAATACTGTATACAAGGAGATAAATGTTCCATTATTTGGTTTTAATTTAATAACATTGGGATTCGTTATTTTAATATAGTTGTATGTGTGTAGTTCATTCCTAATAGTTTGACTGTGGACTGGAGAATTGTCGCTTGGTGGGTCTAAAGCAGATTGCTTAAATTTGGAGCTTATGCTCAGAAAATTTAGGTAACTTTGCCTTATAGAATAAAATAGTAAAGAAAACCTCTGATGTCATATATGTTTCTTTCAGTCTTCCATTTCCATAACCTACATTAGCCAGTAACAAAGAGGATGTAATATACCATTCTCTTAACTCTGATTTGAAAGCAAATTCTGCAAGAAGTTACCAAAAAAGCCTTCTCAAAACAACATCCAGGAATCTGAGGCTCTTTAACCTTGACTGAGACCTTTGTCACCTTGTCTCACCTTCTTTTTCTCATGTCAGTCATAATTCATAACTCAGCTATCAGAAAAGGGTAAAAATGAGATTAATGCAAAAATAGGCTGAAGCTATGACTCACCATCAGTTCATTTCTGGATGACCTTCCATACTTCTGGAAGAACTTTCTAAGGACAAGTGAATCATATGTGCAATCATATGGGTTACGTGAGTGTCAAAGATATCCTTGGGGAATCAGCAAATGATGAAAGCATACAACTCGGTCAGTGACTCTGGTGTGTGTCATTATGTCTGGAGGCATCTAAATGCTTGCATTTACAATGAGAATTTCATACCATGTGTCAAACATACAGGTGGCAAGATGCTTTGATCACGATCTAGGGGTGCTTTGCTGCATCAGGTCTTAGACAACTTGCCATCACTGAAGAAGGAATGAGTTATGCTTGGTACCAAAGGATTCTGTAGGAGAATGTTAGTCTATCTGTCTGTCAATTGTGCTGGAAAACCTCACATTATTGAATTGAAACAGATTTCCTTTCTTATAAATGAATGATAATTACATTTCCATTTCAATCATTTGGGCAATGTATCAGTTTCTTAATGTGTGCACAGTTTCTGCTTCCTTTCTAAATACTAATCACCGGTCTCCAGCCAAAGAAAAAGCCGGGGCTCCAAATTACCGTAAATGAACATTCAAAGGATGGCTGCACAGCAAATAAAATTTTCACAGAAGGGCTGTGAATATATAGTTGTTGGAAAGAAATCTCAGGACATCTTGATAGAAAGTCATTAAGAATGTCATGTTAGAACATGGGGAAGTAGATGAGAAGTTTTATTCTCTCTTGGATTGATTCTCCATCATTCTCAGGTAGAAAATGTCCTGATAAGACAATCTGTAATAATTCCTTGTGTTCTGAAATGGAGTCAAAAATGAAAAGTTGAAAAGGTTTGAAGTACAAGCTCTTTACAAGTGATACAAACCAGCATATATATGCCTTTTCCAAATTAACTATAGTTTTAGATCTTCAACCTACAGACTTTTATCTAAAAATGAAGTTGATGGAAAATATCACTAATGCTCTACTAAGTTAATTTTACAATTTTTCTGTTGAAAATTTAAAGCACTGCTTACTTTTTTTCTGTCAGTGTTGCATCTTCACTGAGTGTTGTCTTTTAAATGTGGCATAAAAGTGAACTCATAGCTTACTTTATTTCTCTCTTATTTTGGATATGACTTTTCTTTATCTATTCATAATCTCCATTTTCACTCAGTTGCCTGCAGTAAGAGCCTGAATCATTCTGAACCCCATTAAGGATATTGGCAAATAAAATTGCAGTTGCAGTATCAAGGAAGGATATAACTCATCATGGCTTTGCCCTAACTGATAATATGACTTGCATGCTTTAGAATACCTTCTGGGTGATTTTTCCCCTTTTATGGAAGTATATTAGTTGAGGCCAAATTCTGTTACATGGACAAAACTGCCATGCATTAATCTCTCCATTCTAGATTCTAATCGGTTATACATAAAGGCAGAAGTAAACAAGATTTGTAAAATACTGCTTCTTTTGATTTTTTGAGCTGTGGTGGCTCAGTGGTTAGAATGCAATATTGCAGGCTGACTCTGCCCACTGCGAGGAGTTCGATCCTGACCAGCTCAAGGTTGACTCAGCCTTTCATCCTTTTGAGGCTGGTAAAATGAGGATCCAGAGTGTTGGGGGCAATATGGTGACTCTCTAAGCCGCTTAGAGAGTGCTGTAAAGCACTGTGAAGAAGCATACAAGTCAAAGTGCTATTGCTATTGCGTGAGCTCTGGTCTGATCCTGTAATTTATAAACAGCTTGAATGTTGACAAGTTTCTTTTTAGCCTAATTTGGGCATACATGCATTTATGTAGCCTTTGTGTGATTCATACAAGGTAAAATTAGTTTATAATCCATACGACAACTTCTGAAAGCCTCTTTTAAATAAAAATACTTGTATTTTTGTTGTGAGCCGCCCTGAGTCTTGGGAGAAGGGCGGCATATAAGTCAAATAAATAAAATTAAATAAATAAATAAATAAATAAATAAATAAATAAATAAATAAATAAATAAATAAATAAAAAAGAGGATCAAAAGCAAGACTAAACCAAAACAAAGAATTCGTCAAATCATAGAATTGGAAGGAGCTTTAGAGGTTGCCTAACTGAGTCCCCTGTTTGGTGTAGGAACCACTTGAACTTCTCTGACACATGACAGTCTGGCTTCCAGCCAAGGACGGCTCATTGTGGCAGCCTATTCTATTGGCTGAAAGTTTATATGGTCAGGAAGTTCCTCTAGATATTTAGTTGTACCCTACTTCCTTGTCGTTGCATTCTATTGGTTCTGATCCTGTACTCTGAGGCAACAGAAAATAAATCCATGAGATAAAAGAAACATGGTCTTTTCTAAGAAATGGCTCTTGACTTCACTGATGCTGTAATTGTTAAATTTGTATAGAATCATGGCAAATGCATAAAGCAAGCATTATTAGCAAATGTGCTCACTTTGAATTGGCTCAGCCTATCCTTTGTGCTTCAAGTAGACTAAAGAACATATAAAATAAAGTAATAAAACATAATGAATCAGACAATAAAACATTACAAAAATCATAGTCAGGGACAATTAACATTGTAAAATGTCTATAGATCATGACATTCCACAGTCAATTTTCTTAGTTCTTAAATTTTTCTATGATGTTCTTTTAACTAACACTATTAACAATAATGCTGTTATTATTAAAGTTGTATGACAACTTTAGAATATTAAAATATTATGAAAGTAATATTTAAAATATTTTTTTAAACTCTCTTAGATAAGCGAGTAACTGTAGATAATCCATTTTACATGTTACATTAATATTACCCATTAAGACATATTGTAGCTGTTGGGGAAGAGAGTTAATAACCAATGTGCTGATCAAAATTGGGCCTCTTCGTGGTTTCTTTCTGTAAAAAATTAAATTGATAGACAATCCAATCATGAACATCCAGTGACTCATTTAATTCAGCTACCCTAAGGCAGCAAAGGAAAGCCACTGACTTATGGATGTAATCTAACTTTCTAGTGATAGCCAATTCAGCCTTCAGGACCTCAAACAAGTCTTCTCCACTTTCCCTAAGTCATTAACCGATTCTATCATAGCTGATAGGAAAGTGACTGCTGACATCTTTACTGAAATGTCAGTATATGTGGTTATACATCTGCCTTTTCTTCTTGTCTTTTCTTCTTTAAAGGGGAATGGCAAAGTAGGCCAAGTCAGGAAACTGATACTATAAGTACTATGGGAATTCTGCTTTATTGGTGCAGGGCAGGGGTAGGAAACGATGGCCCTTTTATGACTTGTGGACTTCAGCTCCCAGAATTCCTGAGCATGGCCATTCCTGGACCACCATCGAATGGTGGACCATTCGTTCTCCACCTCTGGTTAGAATATAGTAGGAGAATCTTGAAGTCTAACAATTTTTGTCTGCCTTCTCTTTTAGTAAAAATCAAAACAGAGTCATGAGTCTCTTTCTTACCTCCTCTTTCTTCTAAGTAGGTGTTTACCTAACTGTTCTTGCATTTCTTGTTCACGGTTAGCTTGATATTCCTTTATAGAGAATGACAATGGAAAGCATCAACACATTTTCTGTATGTGACAGGCAGATGATAGGGTAATGCTTTTCCCAAGAGAAGCAGGAAGATAGAATCCTGAAAGAGGTAGTAGCAGTATTCATAATAATACTTTTACATGCAAGTAAGGAAAAGTACAGAACAGTGACTAAAGTTGGTTGCATATCACTTTAGCTGATTGCCATCATGGCTTTTTTTTTTTTTTTGCTACTTTTTCACAAAGACTTAAAATATATGAAGCCACAATTAGACCTACACATCGCAGGGGAGTTTATATCTTTTAAATTAAAGTTAAATTCAGTTCCTTGCAGAGCTTAATGATCAACACATCAAAAATTGTAAAGCAGACAGTTGCATAAAGGTGTTGGAGTTTGAGATTTATATGTGCCTACACTTATTGCATTGTACTTTTAATTATGCATATGTAGGCAGACTCTTATTGAAGAATGAGTGTTTAATAACTTAATTGGCAGCATTTCCCATTATACATCTATGCCATTTCACTCCACATTCGTGTATTGGTACGTTTCAATTCAATGAAGATGAAGCAGCCAAATTTATGTTCTACTAGACACTGTTGGATCATCATTTCAGAGATATTTTCTTACTTCAGCAGATAAGAATGACCCTAGGTAGGCATAAAAGCAGGGGAACAGGACCGACTTTTGACTTCCTGCCAGCTTCCTCATTGAGTTTTCTTGTGGGAAGCTGGTAGGGAACACCAACCAACCAACCAACCTTCCTCCCTCCCTCCCTCAGTGTTTGTCCCCCTTCCTTTTGGGGAGGGTCACAGGTGTGGATAAGAGATGCTGTGTAGGTCAACTAAGGTGTGTCAGGATGGCAAGAGTCAAAAAGAATGCATGTGATTTAGAGGTGTGTCAGAGTGCTGTACCATTCAGAGATGTTGTGTGTGGGGGGGTTGTTGGCTGAGAAGCCTAGGAATGTTTGTGAGTGCACAAAAGGTGCCATACAGGTCAGAGACAGCCTGTTGGGTGGCAGCATAGGTTGAGAAGAGTGTGTGGGGTGGGTAGATGAGGGTCCTGAATAGGTATCACAGAGATTGGAGAAGGCACATGGGAGGGGCACAAGTCAGCAAAGGCACCCAGGAATGTGCAAGAGCTGCCATGTGGGTAGGAAGGCCTTTTGGGGGGCAGCACAGATCAGGGAGGATGCATGATGCTTGCAATAGGTGTGTGGGTTGGAGAAGGTGTGGGAGCAGTACAGCTCAAGGAAGGCACACGGGGCGGCACAGGTTGGAGATGCATGGGCCAGGGGGTTCCTCCCTTTCCCTTCCCTTCTCTTCTCTTCCGGCAGATAAGTGATTGCTACTGGGTGAGGGAGGAAGCGAGGTATTGCGAGACTGGCTGGGAAATTGTCATGGAACATTGAAAATAAAGATTGTACGACTGCAGCAGCAATCAGCAGCAATGAAGTAGCCACAACTTTCCCAAATTTCATTCCGTCAGGACTCATGTTCCTGGATTTTAGACACATCCTGTAAATTAGCCCATTTGAAGATACCTTGGCTAAGTTGTTACTGTATGATGTATGGTTTTGCTTAGTTAAAGGTTATGAGAAGAGCTTTAGTAGTAGATAGGGAGTCCAGAAAGCATTAAAAAAACATGATTCGTCAAGTATTTAATGTCTGAATATTGGAAGATAAGCTCTTTGGCCTTTGGATTTTCTTTGGCCTTTGTAGTGTTCTTTTTTTAAAAAATATTTTCTTTTCATGTTTCCAAACAAGTACTCCATGCATGTATTGTCAGTGGACATTTGTGAGAAATTGATAGCAGAAGTGCAAACTTAATTCTTTTTCACAATATTTATGACTTTAAATTGATGGTATGAAACTGCTATGTTAAGTATATTTTCTGTGCTGTATAAAAGTAATACAAAGGCAGAAGAATAAGTGACCTTGCCATTGGAATGCAAATGTACTCAAAATGTATCAGTAGAAAAGTGTTATTTATTTATTTATTTGAAGTATCATTACTTGGTGAACTGGTATAAGGAAAACAGCCTAGTTTTAAATACCGGAAAAACCAAAGAGATCATTGTTGATTTCAGAAAAGGCAAGCACAGCCACACTTTCTGTGCATAAATGATTCACCTGTGGAGATGGTTACCAGCATCAAATTCCTGGGTGTGCAGCTCACGAGTAGGCTGGCTTGGTTGCTCAACAGTGAGAAACTGGTGAAGCAGGCACAGCAGCACCTGCATTTTCTGCGTTGCATGAGAAAAGCACATCTTCCTTCCCCTGTCCTGACCACTTTCTACAGGGGGACTATGAAGAGCATACAGCATCACAGTCTGGTTTGGAAACATCACTGCTTCAGACAGGAAGGCGGTGCAAAGAGGGGTGAGAATGGCCAAAAAGATCATTGGCTGTTCCCTCCCTCCCATCCAGGACATAGCACAGAAGCGCTGCTTGAGCAGGGTCCGTAGGATTATCTGGGACACTACACATCCTCTTCACGACCTGTTTTCCTTGTTACCTTCTGGGAGGAGGCCTCATGGTATCCGTAGCAGAACATCCAGATTCAGCCATAGTTTCATTAACCTTGTGACCTCTCAAGCTTCCTCCTTCCATTATATATTCAAGATGGACTGTATTTAATATTTATTTGCTATGTATATGTAGGGATGTGGGTCTATACATATGTTGTACATAGTATGTTTTAGGTGTGTGTCATGTATGTGTTTCACTTTGAGAGCGGGCAACTAAATTTCATTTTTTATGTGTGCCGTTGTGCCCACAATAAAAAAAATGACAATAAAGCTTATCTTATCTTATCTTATCTCATCTTATATCTTACCTTATCATCTTATCTTATCTTATCTTATGCTTCTAGACACTCTACAATCTTAAAATATCTTCTGTATATTATAAAATAAAACAAACATTGTTTTGCATTAGATTATTTTTATTAATGTTTTATATTGTTGTTAGTGGCCTAGAGTTATTTATTTAAGATGGTGGTATTATGATTTTTTTAAAATAAAGAAGCATAAATAAAGTGTCAGTTCTTTTACAAAAGATCTACATAATGCATTGCCTATTCAGAAATAATTGCCGAGGAGGGTGTGACCAGTAATAATCACAAATGAATGAGTTTGCTCACCAACATCCTCCCAAGTACTCAGGAGGTCTTCTAAAGCTTCATGTTAGAAATATAAATAGCAAAGGAATTGTCAAGTCAAATGGGGGTAAGCACGTGTCAAGACAGGTCTCTACCGCTTTTCTAAAGAAAGAATCTCAGGAGGGCTTCCAGTAGCTGCTTACAATTTCCAAGAATATTTTCAGAATTTGAGGCTATTGTCCTGGCTGTGTGCAGCTTTCCACTGTTGAGTAGAAGGATCCGAAGGAAGATTCAAAATACATTTATAGCCCTGATTGTGCATTCCCCAGCTGTGGATATATGCAAAATTTTCCTTCACACCCCCTGCATAATATGGGATGAGAATAGAGGTGGGAATGCAAGGGAAAGTGGAAGCAGATCTCATTTGCACATGTCCTCTCCTTTCTCTACAGATTTGGACTATATGATTACAAATTATTGTTCCTTTTGTTGAACAGTGTCTTCAGAACCAGCTATTCAAAGTAAATTGATTCAGGAAATGGACTAGCCTTCAGCAGTGAGAACTAATGGATGCAAAGGGACTAGATATGATTCTGGCATGCTTATAGGCATGTATTAGTAGCTGTAGCATGATTTAAATAAGTTGCCATATGGAACGTCACATGGTTATTATGTGCTTACTATCATATTTAAGATTTGTTCTGCTCCTGTCAAAATTAAGCACATCTGTTAACATGAATAGAAGCTACACATATATGAATCTCTCACATTAAGGGAAATTAAATGTACATTGATTGTATTAGATCAGTTGGATTTGACCATGATACTAAAGTTACTAAGTTGTTCCTGCAACTTGTTTTTAGCATAATGCATGTTTTATTTTTAAGGCTTGACTCCCAGTAAATACCTGGATATTTGGATTAGTAAAGATCTCTTAGCATGAATGTGATGGGATGCCAGTTGTTTATCCACACAGAAATGGATTTTTAAAATTAGTAATCTAATTCAGTCTTTCAGCTTCCATCATGCTATTCTGAAATGCCATAGAAAAGTTGCCATCAAAGACAATGCAATAACGTTTCTAAATTATTATGATATCAAAGACACAAGAATTGGTTATGTAGGGGTGGCGAAATAAACATTCCCTTCAATGTTTATATATTGAACTAAGGAAGAAAGGAGAAAAGAGACTTTTAGTTTGAATCGTATCCTTTTTAAATCTACAGTGCTTCTTCTCTGCATTTATTGCTATTTTTTTAACCTCAGAAAATAGCATTCTGTATCTTTTAAATTAGTCACAAAAATAATTGATCAAACTTAATATTAAAATAGTTGCTTTCTAAGAGTGTCTTTCTATTCGGCATTTGGATGTTTCTATTGTATGTACAGCACAGAATAGGGAGGATGAAATTCAGTCTTCTGCAACCATCTTCATCAAGAATCCTGAGAGCTTACTTAGTTTTTCAACCTAACATGCAGGTCTATTGCAGAACTGATGTGATGATAAAGTAAGAGAAGTGCTGTCTTGATCACTGGGGGGAAGATTTTTGTTCCCTCTGTAAAAATCCTTTAATAGTTTGATCAGCTTCTTCAGTTGGTAGATCTAAGCATACTAAAAGTCATCAGTCTACCTAGGGCTTCAACTGTCTTTAGCTGCTGAGACAAGATCTTACTAAGTGTGTCCTGTTAGGAAAGAGCAACAGCTAACAAGTTCAACTGGAACTTTGAAAGATCTTGATTTATTTGCCTGGTCTGGTTTTTACTTGCTAATTCTACTCTTGTCTACCGTGTCTTTGGGTTAGGTTTTATTTGTCTTAATTTGATTTCATCAGATGCCATTATATTGAATATCAAAGCCCTCTGATGTGGTGGAATGTGGTGCAGAATCACAGGAGAGAGGGGTCGTTCCCAAGAAGCGAAGAGGCAAATCAATCTGGAATCCTGGATATGCAGGAGACCCAGAGTGGACTCTCCCTAAACCTTCACAGGGTACATCGAATAGTTGTGCAGATTGTGCTTTAGTCTGGCAAGATTCCAGACTACGGACAAGCAGTAATAAAGAAATTATTCTGAGTAAATCTACATGTTATTCTTGGTTCCTTGTACCTGACAGTCCACTACTACAGCCAGTGAAGTAGCATCCACCATCTCTTTATTCACCATCTCTTTATTTAGGCATTTGAACTGCTCTAACCATTAGGATTTTTTCTCCCTATATCCAATTGCAGTCAACTTCCTGATAATTGTATTGGATGTCTAGCATCCAGCGTACTGCTTCCAATAATTGGTATTGCACTGGGCTCTCTTCTTCTTCCCCCCTTCCCAATTTCATTTCAGATCCCACCCCCTCAGACCCAGTTTGTATCTTGCAAACATATTCTTCGCAGTTTTGCTGCGGTGCAGTCCTTCTCTTTCCAAGAGTCCCTCATCTTATAACCTTTATCAAATAATATAAATTTCCCCACTGCAGTTGTTGGGTATCAGTAGAATATTCCTATTTCTCTTCCAGAGCCATTTCCATGAGCAGGAAGATATCTATGCCCCCAGATCTTTAGCCTTTTTGCCCCAGCACTTCACGGTCACTTTCTGTCTAGCTGGATCATGTACTCTTTTACTGATCAACAGAAAGGGATGCTTGTACCTGAGTTTAAAAGGTCAGGAGTGTTTATCTCACATCTCTCTCACACATGCTGAGGAAAACAGCGTATTTCCCTTTACAGATTATCTTGTCGTCTGATTGGTCCTTCAGAATAGAATCTCCAATCATCAACATCTAAGGGCTCCTGCTCTTTAGAGGAGAGGCAAGAATCCTTCCTCTGCAGAGCCTGTAGAATCTTCTTCCTTGGTTCCCCAAGGATTTTGGAACTGTTTATCATCAGGAGTCCAGGAGCATCATCAACAGTGAACCCAAGAATCTATTTTGTAACCCCAGAATTTAAAGCTATTCTGGACAAGTTTGGGCTTCATCTTTTCATCCCTCACATTCCTTCATCTTTTGTTCCCTTCTCCCTGGCTGGTTTTCATGTATGTTCCGGGAAACTTCTTCTTGTCTCTCTGGAAATGCTTATTTTGCCCCATTTACGAATTCTCTGTTATTAATAAGTTGGGAGTGGGGAAAGGTTTGTTTCAAGTTCATTCTTCTCATCTCATAACCTTCTTGAACTTTAACTTGTAACATATATACAGGTTGTCCTCAACCTATGTAAAAATTGGGATCAGAATTTCCATTGCTAAGCAAAGAGGCTATTAAATGAGGCACACTCAATTTTATGATCCTTTTTGCCACAATTGTTAAGTGAATCCAGCTTCCCAAATGACTTTGCTTGTTGGGAGCCAGCTGGGAAGGTTGCAAATAGCAATCACGTGACCCCCAAGATATGCAACCATTGTAAATACATGCTGTTTTGTCAACAGCCCAAATTTTGATCGCATAACTGTGGGCATGCTGCAGTGATTGTCAGTGTGAGGTCTGGTTGTAAATTATTTTTTTCAGTGCCATTGTAACAGTTGCTAAACGAATGATTGTATGTTGAGGTCTATCTGTAGTTCCTGCCATCTTTAGGGAGGAAAACAGTCATGTTGCATCCTGTGCAGGTCATAAAAATAATTCTCTCATCTCCATGTGCTTTCTCTTGGACTTTCCTGCTTGCTGCTGAGGATTTCCTTCTTTGCTCACTCAGTGAGTTTACTTTCTGGAGAATTATCTTCTTTACGTGTCCCCTGAACCTTCCTCAGTTAGGTCAGCAGTAAACAATGCTTTCTTTGCACACAGCTGACAATCCAAAACAGTCATCATCAGCAACCTCGTTGGTTCTTCTGCCTTCTCCCTCTTCTCAGTTGAACTCTCCTGCCAAATTCCTCTTGCTCTCCCTGTTTGCTGACTCAGTGAACCCTGGCCCTTAACCAAAAGGTATAATTTGAATTTCTAGGACAATTTTTCATTGTTTGTACCTATGTCTTTGAAAAGACTGTCATAAAAAAATAGAAAGAAAAAAAGAAAGCAATCTTTTTTATGTCCCGTAGATTAATATTGGAAGTCTACTGTCACGTCACACAGGCAGAAGATCAACTATTTTGTAAATTGGGTCTGGAGTGGATGGGTAGGAAAGAGTGACATTTGAAAACCTGCTTACAAGATGGTCTAAATATTTTATTCTCTCTTAGGAGAACACTGAGTTAGTCCAGCTCCCTTTCTACACTAATCTTAGAGCAACCAAATGATTCATGATGAAAATATCATTTAGCTTTTATGTTGTGAGCAACAAATAAATGATTGCTTCTAAAGTGTGGCTGTTTAGTGAGATATTAATAGGAGACATAATCCATTTACATTTTTACTGCAGAAGTTTTGCAGTGCTTCAGGGATTCATTTATCCTCTGTAGTTGCTGAATAGCCTACACTGAAACAGAGCTAAAATAATTCATTCTCGAAGGCTACTTTCGGTTTTCAGTTTGTTTGTTTTTGTTTCATATAACTCAGGCTACAGATTATCATGAACACCATCAATCTAACATGCTCAGTAAGGACTTTTATTCAGAAGTGAAGATCTTGTTGCTTTTCAAATGTTGAATTTAAACTCGCAGCTTCCTTCACTATTGGCCATGTGGGTAGATTCTAAGAATTATAGCAGAACAACATTTGGAAAACCGTAAATTCTCCATCCAATATATAAGTATGTATGAATGTATTTCCCTGTGTGTACATCTCTTGTTTCTATCTATTTTAAAATTGTATGCCACCAAAACTTTCAACACTCATCATGGCTTGCTAAAGTAGAAAGCATGCCATGCCATGAAAAATTAAAACATCCATGGTAATCCCAAAACAAGCCCATCCAAATAATAACAAAATGTAAGCCAACTTCAATAAAAAACCTAAACTGTTAGTAATAGTGGAGACACTCTCTCTCCCAAAGGCCAGTCTGAAAAACTCACTATTGTCTAGAACAGGGGTCTTCAAACTAGGCTGGCTGAGGAATTCTGGGAATTGAAGTCTTGAAGTTGCCAAATTTGAAGATCCCTGATCTGGAAAACTATTATTGAAGAAGCCAATCTCATGTTCAGGGGGAAGCTATTTCTCCTAGGAAGCTAATCTCAGATCCATTAGGTTTTTGAATAAGTGATAACACCTATACTTCATCAACATCACTTATACCAA
Organism: Bothrops alternatus; assembly: GCA_034064705.1. Taxonomy (NCBI): domain Eukaryota; kingdom Metazoa; phylum Chordata; class Lepidosauria; order Squamata; family Viperidae; genus Bothrops; species Bothrops alternatus. The sequence continues at coordinate 1,820,648 of JARGCV010000075.1, forward strand.
ATACATTACAGAAATCCAACTGAATGATGCCTCAGAGATGCTTTATAGAATTATAGAACGAAGGGAGAAAATACAGAACATACTGATATTGTTATGTATTACTAAATCATAGCTTATTTAGCCTCTTCCAGGGCTTAAATGCTGTTTTTTCTTCAGGTTGAGCTGTTAAGTGTTTGGAAGCGCATGTTTTATCTGTTGCACCCTGAACATAAGAAGAGCCATGCTGAATCAGGCCAAAGCCCATCGAGTTCAGCATTCGGTGTCACACAGTGGCCCACCAATTGTACATGGGGATCTTGAGCAGAAAGAGAAGGCAAAACCCTCCCTTTCCCTTGACCCCCAACAAATGGTACTCAAGGGAATCCTGCCTGCCTCAACCAACATAGAGGCGGCACATGGACATCCGTTTTAATACACTTGGCATCCATGAATCTGTCTAACCCTGCCTTGAAGCTATCAAGGCTGATAGCTGTCATGACCCCTTCTGGAAGTGAATTCCATAAATCAACGACCCTCTGGGTGAAGAAATATTTCCCTTTATTTGTCCTCACTTTCTTAGCTATGAGCTTTAGGGAGTGCCCCCTTGTCCTAGTATTGTGTGATAGAGAAAATAATTTTTCTCTATCCACCTTTTCTATGCCATGCATGATTTTATACACTTCGATCAAGTCACCCCTTAAACGCCGTCTTTCAAGGCTGAAGAGACCCAAGGCATTGCAATCTGGTTTCATAAGGGAGGTGCTCCATTTCCTTGATCATTCTTGTTGCCCTTTTTTGCACCTTTTCCAGTTCCATTATATCCTTCTTGAGGTGCGGTGACCAGAACTGTACACAGTACTCCAAGTGTGGTCTCACCATCGATTTGTACAGAGGCAATACAACACTTGCTGACTTATTTTCGATTCCCTTCCTAATCATGCCAAGCATGGAATTTGCTTTTTTTACTGCTGCTGGGCATTGGGTTGACATCTTCATCGAGCTGTCCACCAAAACCCCAAGATCCCTTTCTTGGGTTGTCTCAGAAAGTTTGGTCCCCATCAGTTGGTAAGTATAATTGGGGTTCTTTGCCCCGATGTGCATAACTTTGCACTTGTTTAGGTTAAGATGCATTTGCCACTTTGTTGCCCACTCACACAATTTCGAGAGATCCTTCTGGAGCTCCCGACAATCAGTTTCACTTTTCAGTACCCGGAACAATTTAGTGTCATCAGCAAACTTGGCTACCTCACTATTAACTTCTACATCCAGATCATTGATGAATAAATTAAAAAGTAAAGGTCCCAAAACTGAACCTTGGGGTACACCACTTCTCACTTCTTTCCATCCAGAGAATTGTCCATTTATTGCCACCCTTTGCTTCCTACATTTTAGCCAGTTACCAATCCAGGACAAGACCTGTCCTCTAATTCCGTGGCTGAAGAGCTTTTTTAGGAGCCTTTGGTGAGGGACTTTGTCCTGGAATGAAGTAAGATTGGGCTTACTGCACATGTTATATTGCCAGCCTCTTATTTGTGATTAAGAGATTGCATTTGAACCAAACATTTCCTCTTCTTTCATCCTTTCCTTCTATCATCCTTTTGTTGACTTAGCCACGGGCTGATTGCTGCATTTGCGTCAACACTAACTGTACTTCACATGACATAAATTACTCATTTTAATTATGATTTAATGTAGTTGTGTCATTTGTGTTATCTCTTAAAATTATTAATTTCACAAAGATTTGACGGCTCATTCTCCTTTTCCATAGGGCTGAAAAATCTTTGAAGTTTCCCTCAAATTCTCTAGCAGAAGCAAAGATTAATACATTTTGGCACTTTGGTTACAAATGTATGGTAAAAGCAGAGAAATCTGTTAATATGCTCATTTTTTAGAAAATATATGAAGCTGATATTTTTTTAACTGAACAATTATGGTAGTCTGTGCATATAAATGTGTCAGCAAATGGTGGTATTTGGCTGGCCTTCTTTGGGTAGAAGTTAAATGGGGTTATACTTGACTGGGAAAATACGAAAAAATGCCAGGACAGTAGCCTAAATTGGGAAGTTAAGAACATTGTGAAAGAAAACAGTGGCAAGCTACCTGCATTTATTTACTATTATTTCGTGGACTGTCCATAAAACCACCAGGAGCTGACGAGAATTACCATAAAGTTTCAGCAAAGACAAGAGGCATGAAACAAAATGGAGATTAAGCAGATTTCAATTAGTATTTAAACTACTTGTTATAATCATTTTAATATACTTATTCTGAACCTGATTTACATTCATTTGCAGACTTCATATGCAAAGCCCCTGACTAATTCCAAAGTAAATTCTAGATGTTTGACAAAATGTCCCTGAAATGTACAATGGATCTTGTGTTTTAATAACTTCCTTAAGGAATAAAATCATCTCAACTGTATGCATTAAAAACTAATTGAATTGATAAAGTATTTCTTTGTATGTCCTTTAAGCAGGAAGGTAGTTGAACTGCTTTGTTCAATTTAGCATACAAAAAGTTAATGTACCGTGAAGCATATACTCTGAATCTGAGTCTTTTATTCTTTTCCTCTCTCTTATGTCTTTAGCCTATATATGTATAAGAAGTACAGTTCGGGGGTTGGATAATTTTCATATTAAGTGAATCACACAGTACCTAGCAAGTTGTCTTAGCCAGAATATTCTGTTGTTTTTTTTAAAAAAGACAATTGGGTTTTTTTTAGTCTAGAGAAAAAAAAGATACCTCAAAGAGAACATCATAGATACTAATACAGTCATTCATGGTATGGGTAAAACAGAGCATTCTCCTTTTCGTATAATACTAAAACTTGAGACTATCCAAGATGACACACAAATGAAATGGATCTAGCTTTCACAAGCTATAGCAACAATAACCATGATCTCAGATGACTTACCATGACTATATTCTATCACCAGTGTCTTTTAATACTAATTGCTAGAGGAGATAATACTGTACTCATCTGTAGGAGATGACTAGGCTGAGCCTGAGTGAGGGGTCAAGTGCATTATCAGTCTCGAATCCCTTCGCACCCACAAGAGACTTAAGTCCAGCCCACCTTGAATTCCATTGACTTTTATCTACTGTCAGTTTGACCGTTAGTAATTCAGATTCTTGTAGAGACTGTTAACAGGCGGTCCTCTCTTTGCCCACCCATAAGCAATTTCAATTTCGTACAGAGAAACTTAGCAGACTAGAAAACTGAATCTTATATCTGTATTGTAATACTACAGAATGGCAAATTAATACTACGCTGATTCCAGGGGCTGTAATAGTCTATTTGCAGTTTCTGAGATGTTCTTGATATATGGCAGTGTAATTCTTTTTAGGGTTTGTATTGTTTGTGCTGTATTGAGTTGAGTGGTCAGGGACTTTTTGAAACATGGAATCAATGTAGCACATAAGCCAACTAAAGCTCTTCAAAACATCCTAAGTAAACCCAAAGACCCAGCAACCCCAGAAGAAGAAAAAACAGGAGTCATCTACAACATACAATATAAGAACTGCAACAACCACTATGTAGGACAAACAGGTAGAAGACTGGCAGAATGCATCCATGAATACCAACCATCAGTCAAAAAGGCATGACGAAAATTCTTTAATTTCACAACATATAGACAGATTTAACCATAGTTTCAATTGGGAAAATGTGACAATCCTAGTCCAGACCAATTCCAAAAAATGCCAGGGAATTTCTAGAAGCCTGGCACTCTTGACAAATCAGCCATCAATAGACACATAGACATTAACAACATCTATAAATTATGCAAAAGAGACAATCAACCAGCCCCAAAGAGAAAAAGACTCCAGCATCTCTCCACCAATAATCAGCACTCAGATCAGTATAGATTAACTCCAAGGTCACCTTCAGACCAACAACAATCAAGCAAGCAATACCCCAATCAAGAAACTGCCAGAGAGCCATTAGTAAAGAGCCCAACCAAAGAATCCCTAAGACCACCCCCACCCACACAGACAGGCAAGACCCCAGAATATAAACTGACAGCAAACAGCACTCCTTCCTAGCACTGATGATGTTACCTAGTTAGGGTAATGAAACGTCTGCAAGAAAACAAGCAAGCTCAGAGGACCCCTCATTTCAACCCTGAGTTACAAATATTCTCCTTCATTGATAGTAAAAAGGCGAATGAAGGGGCTTTTTTTAAAATTGATGTTATACTGGGAAGCCTAGAGTAAAATAGCTAAAGTAAATATTTATCCCTCAAGCCTTCTGAATATATTATCTATTCTGATTCCTATTGCAAAGTAATTTTTTTTACCGTAAATAATCCCAGTTCTTTTTACATCCATTTTTTAAAATAAATATATTTGATAATAATTGTCCATAATTTTGCAGAGGAACTACCTGCAGCTGCTAACTGATAATACAAAAGTAACTTGACAAAATATATTCCCCAGACTTTTTGAGTATGAGTCTTGGCTAACTCTTAGCATAGTACTGATTTGTGGTAGTGTGTTTTGTGAAGCATATTTTAATAACACAGTGTCAGATGTTAATAGACTTTTGTTTCTGCTGACAATATAACGTTACTGCGGTGGTACATTTTCATGAAATAAATGCAGATTAGCATCAAGTAATTTCTCTGGCACATTGCCAGCAGAGCCATTCTAATCACACCCCTCACAGCAGTTCTAATGTATTCCTGATCTAGAAAACATTTCTGTCATTTTATTTTAGGGACAGCTTACAGAAATACATGTAACATGCTAAAAAATAGTTCTATATATGCAAACTAAAGATTTGGGAGATCACTGAGTGATTGGCAAGAATGTCTGATTTTGGGTTGCTTAAAAAGTCATAAAAATGAAGAGACCTTCCATCCTCTTAATTCAGCTGTTAGAAATCCTGGACTGTAGTAAATGAAATGCAGATTTAACTATAATATGCAGCTGATATCTGTTCAAGGTTTCTTAGGATTTGGAAGAGGCTTTTTCATGTGGCCTTTGCAAGTGGATTTTTAAAGTATTGAAATAATGCCACAACAATCATGTCTGTGCTCTTGTCATTGGCAGGGTGATAAAATGAAGGATATTCTGTAAAATGATTTTTGGAGTAGATTTAAGAAAGAAAGCTGAATCGTGATTTAAATCCGCCATGGCAGGATTTGAAAAGTGCCATCAATCATCCTAAAAATCTTGTTGGCTGTGCATACTCTGCTGTCGTTCAAATGTCAGCTCCGGCCTCTATTGAGGAGAGGCTGGGTGCTCCTCCAACAACTGACACACCCCAGCTGCCATTGTATGTCATGGGTGGAATCTAAGTCAACAAAATGGTAGCTATATTTATGGAATAGAACCCTATTTGCCACAAGGCTTTGGTTTATTTTTTTTTCCTGAGTTCCCCTCCTTGTATCTATTATTATGTCAAATCTGTTTGTATTTCAGTAAAACATTGTAAAACACAGCCTTAAGCCATCAAATGCTTCAGAGTCTTGCTCTTGCTCTCTCTCTCTCTTTTTCTTTCGTTCATACCTCCTGCTGGTAAGTCATCATTTGAATTTATAATCTATTCTGCTTGGCATATTGGAATAGTTTTTTGCAGCAGATGGTATGATATGCCAGAAAAACACGGAACAGTAATGGCAAAGCACGTAGAACGTCAGTAAGGTTATAATAGTGGTCTTACGTTGACTTGATCCTAATGGGCCACAGGACCATACCCTGACTTTAAACGGATGAGGTTTCGGGATGGATAATTGGCTCTCTGCTATTTTCCTCAACCATTCAGGATGTACATCAAAGAGAATCCAATATTATTTTTCATAAGATAGGAGCCCAAAGTAGCAAGATATATCAATTTCTTCCTGTGAAGGGGGGGGGGAATTATCATTGGCTTTGCAATATGATGCAGCTACCATACCTTAAAATGCCCTCCCCTGACCTAATATTGTATTCTTACTCAATATAGAATGAACATTAGGTGTGGAAAATATAGTTCTTCTTACAGGCATTTTTCCATGACCGAGACTGGTTTTTTCTTCAGCAATTACCGTAAATTGCAAATAACTCAGATAGACATCCCAGATGGGGGTTTTCCCCCAGAATTTCTATATCTTCAAGAGTTTTATTCCCAGCTAAGCCTAATAAGCATTGCTTTGAAACATGATAACTTGTGTCCAATGCATTTTGGGCAGCTATGAACATTTTGTCCTTGTTTCAGTTTTAGGACCAAGCTAGGATACAATATTCTCTTCTGCATTTTGGTTTTGCTTAGGCTTGCATTTTCCTGCCTCCAAAGACCCATGATTTCAGTCATAGAATGAGGAATTGGACTGGATGAGCTGAGGGCACTGTATGGAGAAAACATTATTCCACAATATAAAAGTACTCCTACTTAAAGCACAGCAGTTATTTGGCTAAAAATGAGTACATATAAAGAACTATGCAAATCTAAATCAAATTTATAACTTATCTGGATATAATCCTTAGTCCTCATAATTATATTCTGGAAGAAAACCCCAAATATATTTGATGACCAAAGTTTATTTTTAGGATTCACAGGATGTTGTTTGTAATTTTAAATATCTGTAGGTTCAACAACAAGAGAGCCCCACTAGGCCAGGTTTTTAAAGACACTTTTCAAATGCACAGTAGTATTTCTATATTAACCTGTCTGACTCAATAAATTGCTACTGACTTCTTTCTCATGGGCATTATGAAAAGTGTTGCTAATTAGCTTATGTTTGTGCAGGGTTCAACGGTGTAATAGACAGAGAAGGACTAAGCACAGTTTTATAACACCCATCCCCTCGATTATCCTAAAGATAGTTTTAGAATAAATCCCAAGCCAGTATGTGTCAGAATTTACATCAGAAGAATGCTAAACTCCCCAACAGAGCATTGGGAAGGTTTAAGGTTATGTCAATATTTGTAAAGACACTAGACAGCATCCACAGCTAAATGTGAAACTTTATATGAGCACAAACCACAGCTCAGCAGCTCTTCCACTTGACAATGGCTTTGAAGCAAGAAAAGTCTCATGTAAGTAGGTAACCCAGGTATCCTTCAGATGGGAGCACCCACTGTCTGTGAATCATATATAGGCCCCAGGCTTTTTTTTTTTTTTTTTTGCAATCCCCTACTCTCAGGAAACGGAGGCTTTTAATTTAACACATAGCTCATTCCATAAAGTGATCAGAACCATACCTTTTTTATAATCATAACAAAATAAGCAGAATCTTGAGAAAAGGAATTCAAAATGCCTTGGTGACCAAAATCCGTCTGTGGACTTAGTATTAATATTTAAAAGTGAGCCTTTCATTTCGATCAGTGCATCTCATAGTGCATTCTTCCATCCTATCTTTTTGTATCCTCAGTGGATACAGGTAGTCCTCGAATTATGACCACAACTGAGCCCAAAATTGCTGTTGCTAAGCGAGAGAGTTGTTAAGTGGGTTTTGCCCCACTTTACAACCTTTCTTGCCACAGTTGTTAATTGAATCACTGCAGTTGTTAAGGTAGTAACATGGTTGTTAAGTGAATCTGCCTTCCTCATTGATTTTGCTTGTCAGAAGATCGCAACAGGTGATCACATGACTCCGGGACACTGCAACCGTCATAAATATGAACCAATTCCCAGGCATCCGTTTTTTGATCATGTGACCATGGGGATGTTGCAATGGTCGTAAGTATGAAAAACGGTCATAAGTCACTTTTTTCAATAATTTCGAGCGGTCATTAAACAAATGGTTGTAAATCGAGGACTACCTGTATTGTCTAAAATCCCAGCCACCTAAACAGTGGATTTTTGCTGGCAAATAACTTGGATCTACATTTCCCTCTGTAAGGAAATGTTGGTTTATTCACCAACATACTTCTGCTTGAACTGTGCACAATAGCCCCGTTCACCGTATTTTTTTTGAACGGTGTTTCTGTCAAAATAATAAAGGTAATAATAAAAAAATAAATGACAGTTTTATAGCATCTATAAAAGGATCACAGAGAGCTTTGTCCACTATAAACATGGATATACAAACAATACAAGGGGATGATTTGAACTGCCCCGTGGTTATAACTCCGTCATAGACAGAAACCAGCAAACTAGAATACAACAAAACAGTAACCAAAACCTGTTGAAGAAGCAAGTAGAGAAACAAGAGCCACTAGGAAAGAAGCTTGCAGAGGTATTTGAAAATTCAAAATGCATGTTAGCACTTCTATTCTCTTATCTGTGCTTTGCAATGACTTTTAATTGTTCCTGCAAATATTTGATATCCAGAAACATAAGAGCAATGTGCTCTTCCAGACATGTACAAGTAGAATATCATACAGCTATCTGTGATCTTTGATGAATTAAGTATATTGCTCTTAATCATGGATAATTATCTTTTTAAACTATCATCCATCTACTCTGTTCCACTTAACAACTAGCAAGAAACCTATAGCTGCATGAATGGGAAGTGGAAAAGAAATTATTTCACTTTATTCTTTTCCATTTGTTTGTAGGTTTTTGCAAACCATTTTAGTTTTATTGTTTCAAGAAAGATAATATCTGTATCTCCTCTCATAATTATATAGATCTTTATTATATCCTTCCTTAGCATTCATCTTTGACTAAACAAACCAACCAACCAACCTAACTCCTACACACTTCCTTCATGAAGAAAATGCTTCCCATAATAATTGATATTCTCTTATCTACATTATTTTTGTGCAAAGTACTCTAATATGCACTGTTTATAATATGTAGAAAAACTAATCAGTGAAACAACTTGCCTCCAGAAGTTGTAGATTTTTAAGAATAAATTGGACAACCATTGTCTGAAATGGTATAGGGTAGGGGTAGGCAACCTTGGCTCTTTTATGACTCGTGGACTTCAACTCCCAGAATTCCTGAGCCAGCCAGAAATTCTGGGAGTTGAAGTCCACAAATCATAAAAGAGCCAAGGTTGCCTACCCCTGGTATAGGGTTTCCTGTTTTAGCAAGGGGGTTGGACTAGAAGGCCTCCAAGATCTCTTATTCTGTTATAATTTATCAGTAAAATCGTTAAAATGATGCATTAGCTAGCAAATCTACAACTTTGCCTACCTCTTATTAACCATGAATTTGAAATCATTTATAAACAAGTTAAATAGCATCAGTCACGATACCATAGGGATTCTATTGTTTATTTCTGTCTACCACAGAAATTATCCGTTTGCTCCAATCTTCCATTTTTTGTTCTTTTCCTCGGGTTTTGAGAATTTTCCTTCTCTTTTACAATCTTGAGAACGCTTCCCCTAATTTCTGACCTCTCATCCCTCCTGGAATATTTTTCAGGATTTTTGTACCTTACATAACTGTGTTAGGCAACTTGTAGCCCTTCAGATACAATGTATGTTTGATCCCAAAATGGATTAGATTAAGTCAGCACAGCTAGAGATCAGAGATCATGGGAATTATAGACTGAAAATATGGGCCATAGGTTGCCCACACTGGCTATAAAGACTTAATGAAACCTGAAATAAGAGTTTAAATAGGCAGTAAGGTGCTACGTATTTTTGATTGAATTTTTGCAATAAGGATAGAGGTAATCCTTAGACTGTATGATAAATGAATGAGGTAAATCAAGTAGTATCTACAAACGATTCCATGCCGACTATAATGTGGTATTAAAATTGCAAAATGATGATAAAAGATAAAAAATAGAAATATCCAAGTGCAAGGGAAATATAACATTGTGTTCGGTGAGCATTTGAAAGAATATATTCAAAATATCTATCTGAATTTTATTAAATAATGTTTACAAAATATAGACAGTGATAAAATCTTCTGATGGACATCTGCAATTTACAAAATTAATATGACATGGAAAAATGCATTTGTGTGCATCTTATAGTATTAGTGATTCCTGCTGAGACTGAGAAATTGTGTGTGCATGGAAATAAATTATTTCACACAAATGATTCACCATGTATTGTAGGGAGTCAGTTGCTTGATGGCCTTTTGTGTACCTTACTTTTGCTTTTTCAAACATAAACTGTAAGAAAATAATACCAGTAGAATTAAAAGGGTATGTTTTTTCCTTGCTGACTTAAGTGCTCAAACCTCTGCATGTGTGATAGTCCCGCTTTATTGAAACAATCTCTTTTTTAAATAGTCTTGAAATCTTACATGAGGTCACAGTAATTTATATCAGTTTAATTTTATTTTTTTAATTATTTTACTTGATGGTAGATATGTCATATGGACATACAGTGGAAAACTTAACATCTATAGGTACTATTTAATTCATACCTCATTTAGATACCTTAGCAGATAGCTAAAATCCACCATTCCATTAATTTCCTTCTTCTTGAAATGTGTAAAAGTATTAGTGGATTCAAGCACAGCTTAATTAACATTACTTGTCTTACTGAATTCTCTTTTATTCATGTTCTTTTTACATTTTGTCTACTTCTAGAAAATTACATATGTTACAATGCTACTTTGTTTTTTATGACTATGCCTTTGCATTTTGAAAATTCTAAAGAGGAACATCATTCTTTAATCTACCTCATGTGTATATCAAATTTGTTTGCAAACTGAATACATATTTGTAATTATTATTTTACAGTCACTGAGGCAAGTATTAAATTATAGGTTCAGAGGAAAAAAGGAATAGAAAATCGGCATTACATGGAAATTATCTGTGCTAGGAAAAGAATATATATTTAGAATGACTTTTTACTTACAGTGCTGTGTCACATAGATTCCTTTCCTATAGTTTTCTTTAATTCATTTGCTCTCGTTTTGGTAAATGCCAATATTAGGAACTTACACATATATATTAGGGCCAGCCTACTGATTTAACCTATCTGAAAATTGGATTTAAAAAATCTTTGGGGGCTCTTAGTCTGCACAGTGGTTTGAATTATAAGGCAAATATAAAGGTACAATGTTTAAAAATCAAATCAAAATGTTGAACAATGAGGACAGATGCTAAAAAGTGTTTTTAATGTGGAACAGAAACAGAAACAAACACACTTCCTCAGGAGTTCCCTGAAGAAAAGTAAACCTGGCTAGATGTTATCACTGTAATATTTTCTTTTATAGCTTGGATGGTATTGGAATGGGAGCATTTTCTTTCATAATAAGAAGCCAATAGGTAAAAATGCAAACAGGAGTGATCGTTTCATTTGTTTGTTCGATTTAAAAATTTGAAGACAGCCTTTAATAAATAATTTCAGGGCAGCTCATAGAAGACAAACACAATAGTATTGCCCAGTAAAACACAAGGTTAAAGCAGCTTTAGAATAATTGGATCTTAACATCTCATCAGACGTGAAAATCCTGCAGAAATAAAATGTTTTTTGCTGGTGGTGAAATGATATTAGACTGCAGTAGGCAAGGATCCTGCTGGAGAGGAGTCATTAAAAAGCCAAAAAGGAAACTAAAAGACCAAAACATCTCACCAACAATAAACACCCAGAAGAGCAGAGATTAACACCAAGAGTGTTAACACTAGACCAAAAATCAGGATGTAAACAATACCCTAATCAAGGAATCATCAACTCAGACAAACAAGCTAATAATAGCCTAATCAAGGAACTACCAAAGCCACTCCCAACCACTGACAGGGTAAGCCAGTAGTACATAAAATGAGAGCAAAGCCTTACTAACACTGGTGATGTTACCTAACTTGGTAAAGAAATATTAGCAAGAAAACAACAAAGCTCAGACAGCACCAAGGCCCCCTTAGTACAGTCTTTGACAACATCCTTCTTTTTTCGCTCAGGCTTCACCAAAGTTGTGTTTTTAGTTTGCAAGGTATTAGTTCAAAAATGTATTTGTAATTTTGCACAATAGTGCATTTTATATCTATGCATTAGCATGCAACCTGCCCAAGATATGGTCATATACAACTTTCCCCAAATACGTACATTTTTGTGTTTAGTTTTAATGATCGTAATATAGTATCTCTGATAAACCCTATAAATGATATAATCATCTGTACTATGAAGCAATCTTGGTGTTACACACCAAAAAAGATATGCTCAGTTAATTGATTTTATACCAACCCCAAGCCTGTAGTACAAAATCCAAAGAAAAATGTTGCAAGCCTGATCTCAGATTATATTAAATACAATACAGTTATTACAAGATAGCTAGAAAAAAATAGTCACTACGATTGCTTAGCATAGATCAGCGTTTCTCAACCTTTTTCGGGGCTCGACCCCAGTCCGCATCGCGCATGCGCGGCGCGACGGAGCGCATTGCGCATGCGCGGTGTGACGGGGCGCATTGCGCAGGTGCGGCACGACGGGGCGCATCGCGCAGGCGCGGCGCGATGCGCCCCGTCGCATGGCCAACCCAAAAATGGCCAACCCAAAAAAAAATGGCCGACCCCCAAAAAAATGGTGGGCCCGCATTGCGCATGCGCGCGCGACGGCCCGCATCGCAAAGGGGGAAAAATGGCTGACCCCCCAAAAAAATGGCCGACCAAAAAAAATGGCGGACTGCGGTGTTTGGCGACCCCCGTGAAATGGTCGTTTGACCCCAAATGGGGTCGCGACCCACAGGTTGAGAACCGCTGGCATAGATGCAGTAATGATATTGTTCTGTCTGGCCTCTCTCAGCTCATTAAAATCCACATAAATATGTCTTTAAGAGGTTTATTTAACACATTTCAAAAGAATTCACTTCAAAGCACGCTGCTGGCATTTTGCTGGCAGAAACAGCCAAGTCTCATGTATTTACATTTAGATTACAACAGGCTCTGCCCACACCTTCCAATTACTCACTCTTTCTTTATCACATTGTCCAATACCTCATTATTCTTCCGTAGATTTTCAAAACATCAGAAGACTGAATTCAAAGGCAATGCTCCAGATATCAGGCTACTCCTTGATTAACGTTGCTCGTGACAAAGGCGTAGTCTCTCTGTCCCCTTCTAATATAGTGTCCGATACGTCACTTCCCCTCATTACTTCCTTTTTCCACTTAACTGACACCGTCGCTTATCAAACCTTCGGAATCTCGGATCAAGCCATTTATCTTCTTGATCCAAATCTGACTCCTCACTTTGTGAATCTGATCCAGACTGCCTGTAAATCTCCTCCCTGTCTGGCTCAGCTGCCGGGAGGGGAAAATACCCAGAGGGGCCTGGCTGCTCTTCCTCGGCTGCCGGGAGGGGAAAACACCCAGAGGGGCCTGGCTGCTGATCCTCATATTCTGACACTTCCCAAGCTGGTCTAGGGACACTCACAACAGATATTATATAAAAGACTGCTTGATGTAAAATCATTATTAATTTATGTACCGATTCATAGTTGCACACATTCCCACACCCAAAATGGCTGTGTTGAGGGAGGCAAGCAGGAAATCTTGCACTTGTTTATCTGCCTCAGGGTGATGGTCTCCTATTGCCATTCAGTTCCCTAACATTTAATATTTGTATATCTATTTTTTATCCTTTCACACCTTTTGTCTGTACCAGTTGTATGCATAGAAAGATGTCACCACCGTTGATTTTTCAGAGTAGTTACTTATGATGATAATGATAATCCTTGCCATCTTGCTTTTTTTATTGTGTTATCAATATTATACAGGGTTTTTTTTTACTTGCCCCGACCATTTGTGGTATTTTGCTCATTGTATAGGCATTCATTTGCCACAAAGAGATAATGCAGATATTTTTGCTTCTGATTGATTCCCTCATTTATATTTATTTTACAGGTACTCCTCAACTTAGTAAGGAAGTGCCAATCTTTATTTTGAGATGACTGTATTCTTCCCCATCTCTTGTGCTCGCTATTTTTCTAACCTATCTTTCCAACTCAGGTTCTTTTTATTGACTAAAAATAAAACGACTGGAAATGTTTCAAAATGTCATAGGACCTCTTAAAAATAATGATCTGTAAATGTTTATTTTAAAAATGGAATATATTATTTTTCCCTGTACAAAGAGATACCATAAAATCTTTTTCACTTGCACTTCCCATTTTTGCACTTAACTGATTTGATGACGTGACCAGCAGTCTTTCCAAAAGTGGCCACCAGTTGGCCACTTTCCACATTCTTGTTCATGACCAGTGTTTCTTTTCCAGTAATATCATTCTTCCTGCCAGCTTGCATGTACCTCCTCCCATGTGTTACCCACAGAAGTGTAGCACTCCTATGTGCTGTTCAGTCATCTATACTGCATCCAGTTTTGGTCACCATGATGTAAAAAAGATGCTGAGACTCTAGAAAGAGTACAGAGAAGAGCAACAAAGATGATTAGGGGACTGGAGGCTAAAACATATAAGGAACGGTTGCTGGAATTGGATATGTCTAGTTTAATGAAGAAAAGGACGAGGGGTGACATGATAACAGTGTTCCAATATCTCAGGAGCTACCACAAAGAAGAGGGAGTCAAGCTATTCTCCAAAGTGCCTGAAGGCAGGACAAGAAGCAATGGATGGAAACTAATCAAGGAGAGAAGCAACCTAGAACTAAGGAGAAACTTCCTGACAGAACAATTAACCAATGAAACAACCTGCCTCCAGAAGCGGTGAATGCTCCAACACTGGAAGTTTTTAAGAAGAGACTGGACAGCCATTTGTCTGAAACAGTGTAGGGTTTCCTGTTTGAGCAGGGGGTTGGACTCGATGACCTCCAAGGTCCCTTCCAACTTTATTATTATTATTATTATCTAAAACAGGGCTTTTCAACCAGTGGTATGGGTACCACCTGTGGTACATTGGCACCTGGCAGGTGGTACGCGACCATCCTAGAAAAGTGGTAACGGGAGGGGAATGAGCTGAACCAGTGGCAGCACCGCACAAGCCTGAGCGAGAGATGGCTGGAGCTGCAGAGCTGTCAGGGCTCAGTAGAAGCACCAGGATCAGTGCCGCTTTCCAGCTGATTGGCGCTTCTTTGGGGCTGTCAGGGCTCAGTGGAAGCGCCAGGATCAGTGCCAGGCTCCAGCTGGAGCTCGGAGCTGATCCTGGTGCTTCTGCTGAGCCCTGAAGAAGCACCAATCAGCTGGAAAGCAGTACTGATCCTGGCGCTCCTGCTGAGCCCAGAAGAAGCGCTGATCAGCTGGAATGTTGCAACATCTCCAGGGTCTTGTGATTTACATTCAGATGCTTGGCAACTGATTCATATTTATGATGGTCACAGTGTCCCAGGGTCAGGTGAAGTGACCAAAACCTGCTGCATCCACCCAGCAGATGAGGGGAATAAAAACCAAATACCTCCCCACCCCACCTCTGCTGCCAATCCTCAACAGAAATGCTCACAACAATGAAAACCTCAGATAGGAGAAAGAGTGCCACCGGGCAGGCAGGCAGGTATCTTGCCCGGCTGTGGCTTGGAGGGGCACTTTTTTCAGTGCCATTGTAACTTCGAACAGTACTAAATGAACTGTTGTAAGTCAAGGACTACCTGTACTTTATCACTTTTTTCCTTTTTTTTTTTTTTGGTTATCAAGTTTTTCACACCTAGCTAGGCGACTGGTGGTACTCGGATGTTGCCATATTCTAAAAGTGGTACAATGGGTGAAAAGGTTGAAAAGCCCTGATCTAAAAAACACCAAGATTCACTTTCAAAAACTTCGTAGTTTTTCTACTGCATCTTGTTCCTTTCTATCACCTTCTGCGTTTTGCTAATATTTTGATAATTTAAAATTTCCCATCATTCATTCTGCCAGTTTGTTTGTGAACAAATTGAAGTTCCCAGGTGAAAAAAGAACTATTTATCTAGATATGTCCTACTTTAAAGAAGACAATTCTCTATTTGAGTCCATGGTGTGGTCAATAAGTTATTCATCAAAGTCCCTGTGAAAAGTAAAGAACATTATGAAGGGATAGCAGCGATCTTGAACTTTCCTAAGAATTAGGACATAAGTATAGACATAAATATGGTGCATAGTTTTTCCTACTATAGTAAATGTACTCTATTTACATTTTAGATTAGAACCTGGTAATCCTTTCAGGCACCAGACAAAATTGTGGGATATACAAAGCTTTGGGCTTTCAATTTTCCACTTTAAAAAAATAAATACAATTGCATTGTTCTCATTCCTGAAGAATTTATGCAATTACACAAAAGAACATTGACATTTTAGTTGTTCTCATCTGACATTTCTGAACATTCAGCATTTTTGCTTGATGATCTTTTAATATTTTTGATGATTTTTTTGAAAAGGAATTTCCTCTATAGGGATGTTACAGATGCTTAAGTGTCCAGAGCAGCTATTGCATATAGTTGATTCACAGCAGCTATTTTGACCCCTATAAATTAACACATGCATTATGTATATCTCTGTCCTATTTAAGCATTTCCTTTTCAGAGCAGAAAACTTACTAGCTGTTATGTTATTCATGAATGTAGGCAGTTTGGGATATGTTATTCCTAAATAGAGTGTAAAATAGTAGTGTTCTGGTGTATAGTCTCCTTGCTTGATCAGTGAGCCTTTGTGCAATGAAATATATGCACAGTCAGGTGTGGCATTGCAATATTATAATTCATAACCAATGTACAATCTTATACAGTATTGTTGCATGTATAAATGTTGAAATAACTATGCTAAAAACAAGATGCCGTATGATAGGCTGTGAAGCCATTATGATATATGCATGGACAAAGGCACCAAGCATGGCTAAGAAGTGGACTCAAGACTTCTTCAGTATGTTTGTCATTTTGTTCACTTACAGGAATTAGGTAATTTATTTTCAAATTATGTATTCTAATTGTTATACAGTTTGGATTTGTCCCCTCTTCTGGCCACATTGCATGAAGCTAAATATATCTGCATATATTTAATTATGACAACAAACCAAACCTGTTCACTGTTTCATTCACTTCCAATCTTCTACTGTAACTTGCAGTAATTCCCTGCAGTGTGGCATGCAGAGAGCATCACATACATCTATTACATCATGTCATATATTTTCTCTTTCTGCACATTAAGGAGAGAAGAAGAAGAATTCATCACAAGGTTGACATTGCTAGTCAAGTTCCTTATCACTTCTAAATCCTTCTTAAGTGTTTCCTGATTTATCTCTTTTGCTAACAACACTGCATCTTGTTTATTTTCATGGCAACCATGGTTACAGGTTTTGATAATAAGAAAAAGATTATTGCATTGTTTGCAGAAGATAGTATTTTGAAGGTTAGCTCACAGCATAATTTAGTGGTCCAGAACAATGTGGAAAGTTTGTTTTCCAGAATATTAATGAAATGATTAATGAAATTTTAATGGGAACTTTTCTGCATGCTGTCACATATACCTGCTTCCATGAAGTAAAGGAAATTTATTTTAAATTCTTTTATACGGTCTCTTGTTCATTCATTAGTGGAATACATTTTTTTAATCTGACAGTAATTTTAATAGTATACTCGCATCCTTTAGTTAACATGTAATGGAGCCATAGGGATGGGGGAGAGGCTTTCAGATAATTATTTATAATGTTTTGGTTTGAGTATTACGTTCAGGATTTATTTTAATTTCTCCTATGTTTCAGTGTAAAACCCAGCATCATCATTTTAAAAGGAATTCCTAATAAAATGTTAATCCTAATCAACCCCATTGCTATTATTTTTGCTTTTGGCAAAATTAAATTTAGTTCCATCAGGTACTGAAATTTGCAGATTCATCTGTAACTGGGCATGCCTAGTAATTGTTTGCACAGAAGTACTTTCCTTTGCACGGTGGATTTATGCCTTGCTGGCTTGACTTATGTATAGGATCTCAGGACAGCTTATGTGGAGATCTTTCCTTCTTTTTAAATAGTGATAGAAGAGAATATGTGTAGCTGAGGGTTGAACTGTGGGGTCCTTGGTGCTCTCTGGGCTGGGTGGTTTTCTTGCAGATGTTTCATAACATAACTAGTGCACTTTTAAAAATATTTTTAATAGTTCATTTTACCTCCTTAACAATAATTCTGTGAGAAGTTACTTGTAGAATGTCACCCATTGACATTCTACAATGAAGCTGGATTTTAACGTGCTCTACCCAGTCTCAGTTCAGTTCTTAAACACTGTGTAATGCGTAGGACTCTATATTATACTCTTAACAATATATACTGAGCTCTTATAGGATCTCACCTTTGTACTATTTGTATATTTATTTATTTAAAATATCTTGCTTTTCATTACAAAGAATATGTAATCATTATTAAGTACACCCTTACATATTTACGTTTATGTAAGGCATTGTTAAACATACGGATGTTTCCTTGGAATTACACCATCTAGTTGACTATTTTCCAAATTTGTTGAACTGAGACATACATAACATGATAAACTTGGTTAATCTAAAGATATTACTAGGCAATTATTTCTTTATTTCAGGCTTTTTTAAAAAAATAGCTGGGGGGCGTCCCCAAAAAAAGTTGGAGAGGAAGACCCGATCCCACGAGTCTGAAAATAATCTGGAGATAATCTCAGCTGTTAATAGAATACATATCCCTCTTATCTCCAAACTAGTCAGGTTATATATTCTGTTTTATATAAAATAGTAGTAGATCTGGTATCCCAATACCAAATAGTATTACTTTGAAGCTAAATTTGAAGTTCTAAGGTGATTTCCATTACTCTTTCTTTTTGACTTGTCCTAGCGAACCATAATATGATGGATGTGATAAAGGGAAGAAATGTGCTTCTTCCATAATATTAGAATTAATTAGAAAGCTATGAATAGGATGTCATTTTATTTCATTTCTCCTTTGTGTTGATTAAAGACTGCTGCTGTGTCTGTGAATTTCTGTTTTTTTTCAAGAAATATTTCAGATGAAAAGCCTCAATGACCAAGGCCAGCAGATGGCTGCATTGTTGTACAAGACTTGGTGAGAATGGATCTACCCGGTTAAACATATTTTCTCTAGAATATAGAGAACTGAAAATTTAGCAAAGCAGCATATTCGGCATTGGTAACTGCCTGCTTTTGTCTGCAATTCCATCTGAGGGTAGTATTAAGATTAATAATAATACTTTTTAAGAAAATTGGAAGTGATTTAAGTCTTACTGCATATTTGTTCAAACATTTCTTTATATTTTTGAAACATAGTGTGAATGTATATACTATACTCCCTTCGCCTCTGCCAGGAAGAAGTGTAATGTAATTAATATAGAACATTTTACTGATTGTTCAACATTTTGGGATTTGAACAGACCTAAATGTTCAGAAACATCAAACAATTATATATGGATTATTTTTGAAAAGCAGGAAGCATAAAAATTTAAAACAGCACCCAGAAAACCTCAGCCAAGTCAGGGAATAACAAATTTAAGCTTTAGGATAATTTCCATTTAAAACCCTTTACCCAGATGGTTAAAATTAAACAGGTTTATAAGAATGTTCTAACTTCAAGATTTTAACCTTGTAGTGGATGATTAGAAGGGAACAAGATGAGACATTCAGGAAAAATGGATTCCCCTATGCTCCATAAAGTCTTTCTAGAAGAAGAATTCTGCTGTTTTTCATTCAAATGCATATTTTAGATTGATAGGAGACAGGATGCATAATACATAAAGGTTTTGTGGCATTTTGACACTACATCTTCAGAATTGTCTATGCTGCTCAATATCTTATGTCTATTTTCTCAGAACACATAAGATACAGGAATGTCATACAGTATATGGACTTTTTTCTTTAAATCACTCTGGAGGCTGCATGCTTTTGGGGTCACTTTCATTCCCTGCCAGATCAGTCACTTGAACTGTTACCTCCAGAAGAGTGCAAGTAACACACATTCATGGTGTGAATGACTTCAGTGATCTTATCTCATATTAATCCAGGGCCATTTGTTAGAATTTTGTAGGTGGAGCCCTGAAGGTCATATCTGTATTTACAGAGCCCATTTATGAGTGCTTCCATGTATTTTATGTACAATTATGTATATTAGGCATCAGTTAAATTCACAGGTTCAGTGCTGGAACGCAAACCCCTTATTCTGCTTTCTATGTGTTGTTGCATATTTCATCCTGCCCCCCCCCCCAAAAAAACTGCTGAATATCAGTAAGAATAAATTACATCGTTGTAGTGATGCTCTGTCAGTTAGCATTTTGCTTTACATGATATTTTCATTGATTGTGGAGCATTACATGAACCTTGGTCATCTTGTCACCTTTTGACGTAGAGCCAAGAGCTGTCATTGTCAGCTTTAAAATGAACTGTGTCCCGAGACAAGACAAGACAACTTTATTACGGTCCTTGTAATCTGACTCAAAAACAGAAAAGGAAAAAAAGTTTGAAACAGCAAACAAAAACCACAGTAAAAAAACAATACTGATAAAACAGGTGTGCCAAGGCATAATATATTTTGTGAATAGTGAAAAAAAAACCCAAACCTCAGACACATGAAGAAAAATAAGATCACATTGATTAGATGATGGTAATGTAAATAAATGATAGATAATGTAAATAAAAGGAGGTGAGTGGCCTGAAAATCCTGAGTAGATGGGGTATTATTAATTGCAATTCTGCATCTTTCTGATAGGAGCAATATAAAAGAATATAGGTTACTGTTTCAGGCACTCCTATCCACAGATAATTGTCCTTATCTGCACTGCCAACTAGATTTTATTTCCCCGTTATCTCTTTTTACTATTCCTGTCCCATTCTCCACAACCACACATAATCAAAGTCTTCTCACAGGAAAATTTCTACACAACTACTAAAGTGGATGGTAATCCACAAAAGTTTATTAATTGATTAGTTTCTATGGTATCACTGAAATATTTTTGCAGCAAAAGGCACCATTAGTTCTTCGTTATTAGTTCTGGTTGATCTTGTGACTAATTAGGGAAATGTACTGAACCTCTGGTCATATTGATAGGACTTGTAATCTACGGGTTGTTGCACAATTACACAGGAAGCCCAGCCAATATGGCTAATAGTGAGAAACGCTAACAGTGTCCTTCTCAAATTCAGCGTTAGGTGAGGTATGTGGAGCCTCCCACAATCTAACACCTCCATTTACCTGTAGTCCTCGGATTATGGCCCTAATTTCCATCAGCATTTCTGCGAAGCAGTCATTAAGTGAAATATCACACGACTGTGCCACTTAGCAGTCACAAAAGTCCCAATTGTGGTCATTAAGTGAGGACTGCTCAGTCATAAGGTGTTAGGTGTTCTGTCCCAGCCTACACGAGTACTTGCTCAACTGCTTTAGTCACGAGGAAAAATCCCTCTTCATGGAACCAGGTAGGACCCACAAGAAAAAAAAAACCCTTTTTATTTTTACACATCTGACTCAATGTCCAAGATTTGGAGGCAAACAACCCAATCAATAAAACACAAAGCCGCAGTGTGAACGGTTGCCTTCAGCAACCAGCACCTCCCACACCTCCCCCTTTTATAATCCAGCCAGGGCGTGGCTTCTTAATGACTTTTCTTTTGCCTCTGGAGCAAACCCACTGCTTTCCTCTGTCTTGCTCACCTTTCCTCTCTGCGCATCCGTGCATCCGGAATTGGCCCTAACTGTTCCTCATCGTCACCCAACTCAGTCTCCCAAAACTGCTGTGTCTCTGCCTGAGCATGAGTAGAGGGGCCAGGCTCCTCGTCTGACTGAGTCTCGGTGCTCCTCAAAGCCTTTCTCAGATTCCAATGTCACTCCAGGCCCCTCCTCATCTGAGTCCTCAGACTCAGCTGCCGGATCCATTGGCTGGTGAGGAATCACAACATAAGGCGAGAACCTCAGACCTGTGCATTGCACTAACTACCTCCGCTTCAACTCATCAACCACCTATCTCTACCCCATCTCTGGCCTTTTGGACATCCCATATTGCATGGCCAATATGAAGAAGCCACTGTATTCTGCTGCTACCACTCTCAATAACCTACAAATCCTTTTAACAGAAGGAATGGAAAGAGTGTCAAGGCTGTCCTTGAAGTAACCAGCAGGCACGGACTGGGAAAAGAGCCATTTCTTGTCTCCCCCTAGTCCCTCAGCCAGTCAGGTCAGGAAGAGCCAAACATTAGGCTGGATGCATAAACAGTATCAATTCCTGAGACCCAAACAACTTCCTTTGATTGCAGGAATATTGTGATGGTCATAAAAACGGGCTAATCATCAAGCATTGAAAAGTTGATCACTTGACTACAGGGGTTCTGTGGTGGTTGTAAGCATGAGGACTGATTGTACATGTTTTTTTCAGTGACACTGTAATTTTGAACAGTTGTTGAATGAATGCATGTAATCTGACAACTACCTGTATAGTGAAGAGAATATAGTATTCTAGGGTGTCATTCTGTGAACTTAATGACCTTGATACAGAATTCTGTTGGACTAAAAGACCACAAAGGTCCCTTCCAACTCTGATGATGTTCTATGTTCTAGGATGAATGGGGAGGTACTGTGTTGAATGCATAAAACTGGATCCCCTTTTTCATGTCCAGCTAATTAGATGTAAAAGGAGGAAATTTTATTATTCCCACTTCATGCAATTATAATTTTGCAAAGAAAGCTAGCTAAGTAGGACAATTGCTGTAATATTCTGAATCCTTCCTGGATTGCTGCTGCTTCTTCTTCTTCTTCTTCTTGTTCTTCTTCTTCTTCTTCTTGTTCTTCTTCTTCTTGTTCTTGTTCTTCTTCTTCTTCTTCTCCTCCTCCTCCTCCTCCTCCTCCTCCTTCTTCTTCTTCTTCTCCTTCTCCTCCTCCTCCTCCTCCTTCTCCTTCTCCTTCTTCTTATTATTATACAACAACAACAACTGCAAAAGTGCAAGTAATCAGAGGGACTTTTAAAATTAGGTAGGCCGGGAGGTGGTACGAGGCTGGTTCTGAGCAATTATCAACGCTTCCTTGAGTGAGGGTGTCTTTCCCGCTGCCTTGAAAGAGGCAGTGGTGAGACCCCTCCTCAAGAAGCCTGCCCTGGATCCAGCTGTTTTATCAAACTACCGTCCCGTCTCCAACCTTCGCTTTCTTGCGAAGGTTGTTGAGAGTGTGGTTGCCCGACAGTTCCCGCAGCACCTGGAGGAATCGTCATATCTTGATCCGTTCCAGTCGGGCTTCAGGCCTGGCTACAGCACGGAAACAGCATTGGTCGCGTTGGTGGATGATCTCTGGCGGGCCCAAGACAGGGGTTGCTCCTCTGTTCTGGTGCTATTGGACCTCTCAGCGGCTTTTGATACCATCGATCATGGTATCATGCTGCAACGGTTGGAGGGGCTGGGCATAGGAGGCACTGTTTTGCAGTAGTTCTCCTCCTTCCTCTCTGGCCGGATGCAGTCTGTGTTGACAGGGGGCCAGAGGTCGACCCCGAGACCCCTCGTATGTGGGGTACCTCAGGGGTCGGTCCTCTCGCCTCTACTGTTCAACATTTATGTAAAGCCGCTGGGTGAGATCATCCGTGGTTTTGGCGTGGAGTACCACCAGTACGCTGATGATACCCAGCTGTACATTTCCACGCCGAACCACCCCAACGATGCCCTTGCCGTGCTGACCCAGTGCCTGGAGGCTGTGCGGGTATGGATGGGGAGAAACGGACTCAAGCTCAACCCCTCCAAGACCGAGTGGCTGTGGTTACCGTCGTCCCGGTACAGCCAGCTGATTCCATTGCTGTGTATTGGGGGCGAAACAGTGGCTCCCACAGGAAGGTTTCGCAATTTGGAAATCCTCCTGGACTCACGGCTGTCCTTAGAGGACCATCTGATGGCCGTGGCCGGGAGGATGTTCTACCAGGTTCGCCTGGTGCGCCAGTTGCGTCCCTTCCTAGACCGGGACTCGCTACGCACAGTCACTCATGCCCTCGTGACCTCCAGGCTGGACTACTGTAATGCTCTCTACATGGGGCTCCCCTTGAGGTGCACCCGGAAGCTCCAACTTGCCCAGAATGCGGCCGCACGGGACGCTCCCACGTAACACCACTCCTGCGTGAGTTGCACTGGTTGCCGGTGGTCTTTCGGGTGCGGTTCAAGGTGTTAGTGACCACTTTTAAAGCGCTCCATGGCATCGGACCCGGATACTTACAGGACCGTCTACTGCCAGCAAATACCTCCCGCCGTCCGGTACGCTCCCACAGAGAGGGCCTCCTCAGGGAGCCGTCGGCCAGACAGTGCCGGCTGGCGACCCCCAGGGGGAGAGCCTTCTCTGTGGGAGCTCCCACGTTATGGAACGAGCTCCCCCCCCCCGAACTCCGTACAATAACAGATTTACGCACCTTCCGTCGGGAACTAAAAACATTCCTTTTTCGACAGGCCGGCCTGGCATAGAAGCTTCGGTTCCAATAGGGTCAAAATGTTTTAGGGGGACTGAGTATTTTTAAGATTTTAAGCTTTGTATGTCTTGGGTTTTAAATGGGGATTTCGGCCAAATTATTTAATTCATTTTTAATTATTTTAAATTTTGTAAATCTATATGTTTTTTAAATTTTAGGCTGTACACCGCCCCGAGTCCTTCGGGAGAGGGGCGGTATAGAAATTTGATTAATAAATAAATAAATAAAGTAGGTGATGATATGGATGTATATATAAGAAAGAAGGAAGGAAAGAAAGAAAGAAAGAAAGAAAGAAAGAAAGAAAGAAAGAAAGAAAGAAAGAAAGAAAGAAAGAAAGAAAGAAAGAAAGAAAGAAAGAAAGAAAGAAAGAAAGAAAGAAAGAAAGAAAGAAAGATCAGCTTGGTTGCACGTGTGCAACTTGTAGTATTTTCTGCTAACAATATTTTGGCCAGTATGCTAGTACAATTATCAGTTGTATTATCAATTAATATACTACTACTACTACTACTACTACTACTACTACTAATAATAATAATAATAATAATAATAATAATAATAATAATAATAATAATAATAATAATAATAATGTTGGAAGGGACCTAGGGGAGAGGGGAGTAAAAGAAGACTCGTTCGCTAATCAAGAGTTAAAATGGAACTTTATAATTTACAAGGCAACAAGACAGAAATATAACACTTAAATTCAACTTACTCTGTCACATTCTTTATTTTGGTGCTTACTGCCTTGTCCTGTAAATGTGCTTGGTTTTATAACCTTGTATAATAAAGGAAACATTATTATATATTGTTAATAATTGCATTGCATCTTAGAAAAACAGGCAATTCTGAGAATACATGGGAAAGGAGACTTTAAAAAGGTATACAAATTGAATGCAATACAATGTCTTTACTAGGGTTCCAGATTTGATCTAGAACACTTCAGAGAACCAGAAGACTGACAAAAGTTTACACTTCCCCCTATCTCCTTGCTGCCATTTAATGGTCATTTAGCATTTTGCCCTCCACATCTGGCAGCCTTACCCAGGAGACGATGATGATGATGATGATGATAATAATAATGTAAGGGACCTTGGAGGTCATCTAGTCCAACCCCCTGCTCAGGCAGGAACCCTACACCATTTCAGACAAATGGCTGTCCAGTCTCTTCTTAAAAACTTCCAGTGTTGGAGCATTCACCACTTCTGGAGGCAGGTTGTTCCATTGGTTAATTGTTCTAACTGTCAGAAAGTATATATTAATCATATATTAATATATTAACTATATATTAATATAATTGTATCAACTATATATTAATACTATTAATACTATTGGAATAAATTTCTTTTACTGCTTACAGCATAGGCCTTTAGGAAAAAAAACCATTATCAACTCAAATAGCATTGGCTGGATAATGTAACAAAAAGGACTTTGTTTTGTTCATATCAGTATTGTAGTAGGTGGAGTAGTTCTAGTACTGCAGAGGATGGGTATGTCTCTTACAAGGCAAACTGTGGATATATATAACCCATTCCCCCAATAAGGTCACCCTATTGAGAGGAAGAATATTCTAGATGAATATTGTGATTTCACACTTGCTAAATATTTAAGAGAACCCAGAATGCATGAGCACATTGAAATCTGTATTTTTCATCTCAAATGCATAGTCACTGAGTTTAAATAAAACATGCCATATTTTAATATTGAATCACCATGTCATTTTTTTCTGCTGTGTTAATGGCCCCTCTGTCCTCCTTAGTTATTTGTACAGAATAACCACACACAGTACAATTGTATCATATAAGTGCATCATACCTTTCACAATTCTGTATTTAAAATGAGTGGAATGAAAGAATAGCATAGCATAGCATAGCATAGCATAGCATAGCATAGCATAGCATAGCATAGCATAATTTGGCCAAGCGTTGTTAGGCATACAAAGAATTGTCTCTGGTGCATAAGCTCTCGGTGTACATTCCAAAACAATAGAGTAATAATCATAATAATGATAAGAATAAGAGAAGGTAGAAGAAATGATGCGAAGGATAAGCCATGCTACATGGGTAAATATACTTAGATGTAAGACAGTACTGTGTGAATTAGTTGTTCAGCAGAGTGATGGCATAGGGAAAAAAACTCTCTCTGTCTGATTGTTTTGGCATGAAATGCCCTGTAGCGACATCCCAAGAGGAAGTTGAAACAGTTTATGTCCAGGATGTGAGGTGTCTGTAGATATTTTCCCCGCCCTCCTTCTGACCTGTGCAATATACCGGTCCTCAATGGAAGGCGGACTGGTTGCAATTATTTTTTCTGCAATCCTAACTATCTGTTGAAGTCTGTACCTGTCCTGTCTGGTTGCTGTACCAAACCAGACAGTTATAGAAGAACAAATGACAGACTCAATAATTCCTCAATAACAGGAATAATAATAATTGAATAATAGACCTGCATATTTGCATCATTTCCCTTAGACCAGTGGTTCTCAACCTTTTTCAGGTTGAGACCCCACTTGCGCCGCCCATGCGCGCCGCAACGAAAAAAATAAAAAAAACAAAAACAAAATGGCGGACCGCGACGGCCCGATCCGCACATGCGTGGCGCGCGCGCAACGGCCTGATCCGCGCATGCGCAGCGCGCGCGACGGAAAATAATAATAAATAAATAAAAACCCAAAATGGCGGACCGCGGTGTCCAGCGACCCCCGCGGAACGGTCATTTGACCCCAAATGGGGTCGCGACCCATAGGTTGAAAACCGCTGCCTTAGACAATTAAGGAATAACATTTTAATGAAAATACAGAAAAGAGTTTTCTGACATCTTAAAGACTTAATTTATCATATTATAGGCTTTCATTTTATGGAATATGGAGCCAATTATATATTTTAACTACTTCAATTATACATATAGTATGTTATGTAACTGATGAAGTGGTTGCTAGTTCACTAAAACTTGTGCCATAATAAATCCCTAAAGCTTTTTTCTCATTCTTATTTTTACTGGTATAACATGATCAATATACATGATGTTTTACAGAACAACACAATCAACACTAATCTTAATTTTAAGAACAAAACCTGCTATATTTGATTTGTTTTGGGCCCTTTGCAGCAAAACCAAGGAATCTTATGACACCTTAAGCACTAGTGGGCTTATTATTTTATAAATGTTTCTGAATTACAGTCCACTAAAACTTATCACATTTATTACAATAGAAGCTTTAGCAGATCAGAGTCAATGGACTGTGATGATCCATAAGAGAATATGTGATAATACTTTTTAAAATATCACAGGCTCTTTATTGTAGAACAGCGGCCCACAACCTTTTGGGCACCAAAAGGTCTCTGTTCAACTGTTGAACAACAGGCATCTGAGGTCTATTTTCCCCAGTATGAAAAAAATGAACTAGTACTATTATTAAAGGCAGAATTCTTTTAAAGCGTATGCACACAGGAAGTCAAATGGGACTTGTTGTTTGAGCTCAAGCTTGATTGCAAGTTATAGATTTGGATCTGTTTGAGATAAGTGGATTATTTGAGACAAAGGCTGAAAGCTATTATCATGTCAGATCCATTTAGTTTTGCTTCTCCTTTGTCCATGATTCTGTTTGTTTCCAAAACTAATGTTAATGAAGTATTGGCCAACGTTTAAATGATTCGGGGTTTTTTCCTGCCTGTTATTTGTTTTCTCTCTTATAGTTTCTCTATTTTTTTTTCTGCTTCAAAGTGTCCAGCTCAAGAAATATCATGATGTAGTTGGGAGTCAACATCTAGCAATTAAAGACCAGTGTCGTACAAAATACCATTATTTACAACATGACCCTGGTGCAGCTGCTTGGGCTTTATTGCCAGTATTGGTTGCCAAGATTATTGCCAGTATTGGTTGCCAAGGATAAGAGATTCAACTTGGATACAGGTAGTTCACAAACAATAGCAGTGCAGAAAGATCTTATTGAGGTAGTTCTGCAGAGTTTTCACTGCCCAAGGCATGCTTGCTATTTTTTTTTCCTTGCCTGGTTGTTGTTTTTGAAGTTGGGTTGTGGCTTTTGTTTGTTTCTTAAAGTAGTGCTACAAGGCGTACAGCAGCGGTTCTCAACCTGTGGGTCGCGACCCCATTTGGGGTCGAACGACCGTTTCATGGGGGTCGCCAAACACCGCAGTCCACCATTTTTTCCCCTTTTCCCCTCGGCCGGCGCAGGGGGCAGCACCGCACATATGCGGGGGTAGCACCGCACATGTGCAATGCGGCCCGTCACGCCACGCATGCGCGATTTGGGCCGTTGCGCCGCACATGCGTGGTTTGGGCCGTTGCGCCGCGCATGCGCGGTGCAGGTCGGGGTCTCGGCCTGAAAAAGGTTGAGAACCGTTGCCATACAGGGTTATGAAATATTATTATTTTCTGTAAAACAGTTGAACCAGCATGCCTCTTGTAACTGCCCAGTCCTTTTACAGGTGCTTAAATATCTTAGAAGGGTAAAAAAGGGAAAGAGGAATGATAGACATTCATAGACAGGCATGGGTCCAAGTTACTTAAGAAACCATCTCACCCCAATGGGACTGGCCCACCCCACCTGCATCGGCAGAAGAGGCATGCTGCAGGCCTGGTCAGCCAAAAAAATCCAGCTGGCGAGGTCCATGAGAAGAGGCCTTTCTGCCATGGCTCCTACCCTTTGGGAAAGTCTTACCACCACCACCGCCGCCGCCTCCCCCCCCCAAAGTGAGATCTGCTCCAACCCTTCTCACCTTCCATAAGGATCTAATGCCTGTTGGCATGGGGTCCCAACAGGAAAACATCACGCTGGAGGTGGTTGATGGATTAAGAGGAGATCTCACCTCCCCTCCCCCGGCAATCCCACTCCCTCCCACCCATCTTTTAACTGTAACCTTTCTCTGATTGTAATGCTATTTTTATTGCTTTTATAATATTTATGTGCTATGGTTTTATAGCTTTAAATGTTATAAACCACCCAGAGTTGCAAATAAATTTAACAACAACAATAACAATAATAATAATAGACATACTAGAGAGAGTAAAACCGTTTGCTTCTAAGAATGGGGGTCACAATAAGAGATTTAACTTGTGAGCAGATAATTAATGAGAGATGCATTTTTTTAAAAGAAGTAAAGCATTCAATATAAATGACAGCTTTTGGGGGGAAGGGAAAAACATAAATAATACTGATTTGATTAAAGAGTAGAAAATGAGATATTAAAATCACTGACTGGCTTTGGACTGAATCTAAATGATAGCATGGTTTATTTGGTTTTGGCTTAGCATATTGTATGAAATTGACTATTATCATTTGTAAACCACACTAATGGCTAGCATAAGCAAACAAACAGTTCTGGTTTATCACTATTAAACCACGGTTAAACAAATTATAGTTTTGTGCAAAGGATGAACCCTGTGATAGAGTTAAAAGCAATCTCGATTAGCTTCTTGGTGATGGAAGACCTTTCCTTAGAGCAGGAGTAGGCAACCTTTTCAGCAAATGCTTCCACTTTGACTCGTCTTTGGGGTAAGAAAAATGAAAACCCATACCAATGGCAATCAGTGAATTTTCCTGTTGAATGACATGATGTGGTTTCAGAGTGCTAATAAATTACTGGGGTCAGCATATGCTTCTCGTGGTCCAGATTGCCTAACTCAGCTTATAACATCCCAAACAGATGGCCATTCAGTCTCTTTAGGTATTACTAATGAAGATGCGTTCTTGTACTATGAGTCTTCCAGGCAGTGGGATGAGGTGAGATTGAAACCCGAAGACTCTGTGGTTTGATGGATGGAAGATTGTGGATAAGTCACCTGGCTGTCTTGGTTTTATTGTCTTTGTTTCTATTATTGTTGTGAACCACCCACCACTGTGTTTGACAAGCTGGATAGCCAGCCATATGAGTCTTATTTATAAATACATGCCTACAAATATACTTGCCTTTTTTTCTCCCTGGGACAGCTGCATATGGATGCATCAATAAATAGATGTTCCTTCAAAAACAATGTCAAAACTCTTTCTTGTGAGGATTATAGGTTAAACAAAGCATTTACTCCACAAAACGTATAGGACTCTCAGCCTATTGCCACCCACCTTTTTATTTGTTTTATTTGTCATTGAGCAGTTGGATTACAACTTAGAAGAGCTTCAGACTGATCTCAGCTGTAACAGCAGTGATTTACTTAGTCCTTAGAATATGCACATTCTTATGAAAGAAAATATGCACATTCTTATGAAAGAAAATCAACATGGTTTCTGCAAAGGCAAATCATGTCTTACTAACTTGTTAGAATTCTTTGAGGGTGTAAATAAATACATAGATAAAGGGGGCCCAGTTGATATTGTATATCTTGACTTTCAAAAGGCTTTTGACAAAGTCCCTCACCAAAGGCTCCTAAAAAAGCTCTCCAGCCATGGAATTAGAGGACAGGTCTTGTCCTGGATTGGTAATTGGCTAAATTGTAGGAAGCAAAGGGTGGCAATAAATGGACAATTCTCTGGATGGAAAGAAGTGAGAAGTGGTGTACCCCAAGGTTCAGTTTTGGGACCTTTACTTTTTAATTTATTCATCAATGATCTGGATGTAGAAGTTAATAGTGAGGTAGCCAAGTTTGCTGATGACACTAAATTGTTCCGGGTTGTGAAAAGTGAAACTGATTGTCGAGAGCTCCAGAAGAATCTCTCGAAATTGTGTGAGTGGGCAACAAAGTGGCAAATGCATTTTAACCTAAACAAATGCAAAGTTATGCACATCGGGGCAAAGAACCCCAATTATACTTACCAACTGATGGGGACCAAACTTTCTGAGACAACCCAAGAAAGGGATCTTGGGGTTTTGGTGGACAGCTCGATGAAGATGTCAACTCAATGCGCAGCAGCAGTAAAAAAAGCAAATTCCATGCTTGGCATGATTAAGAAGGGAATCGAAAATAAGTCAGCAAGTGTTGTATTGCCTCTGTACAAATCGATGGTGAGACCACACTTGGAGTACTGTGTACAGTTCTGGTCACCGCACCTCAAGAAGGATATAATGGAACTGGAAAAGGTGCAAAAAAGGGCAACAAGAATGATCAAGGAAATGGAGCACCTCCCTTATGAAACCAGATTGCAACGCCTTGGTCTCTTCAGCCTTGAAAGACGGCGTTTAAGGGGTGACTTGATCGAAGTGTATAAAATCATGCATGGGATAGAAAAGGTGGATAGAGAAAAATTATTTTCTCTATCACACAATACCAGGACAAGGGGGCACTCCCTAAAGCTCATAGCTAAGAAAGTGAGGACAAATAAAGGGAAATATTTCTTTACCCAGAGGGTCGTTGATTTATGGAATTCACTTACAGAAGGGGTCATGACAGCTGTCAGCCTTGACAGCTTCAAGGCAGGGTTAGATAGATTCATGGATGCCAAGTGTATCGGTGGTTATTAAACCGGATGTCCATGTGCCGCCTCTATGTTGGTTGAGGCAGGCAGGATTCCCTTGAGTACCATTTGTTGGGGGTCAAGGGAAAGAGAGGGTTTTGCCTTCTCTTTCTGCTCAAGATCCCCATGTACAATTGGTGGGCCACTGTGTGACACAGAATGCTGGACTCGATGGGCTTTGGCCTGATTCAGCATGGCTCTTCTTATGTTCTTATGTTCTTATTCTGCCTTCCTATAGGTAAATCTCTATTTAGAATAATTTGTTATTCTACAGTAGTGGCCAAAATTGTGGAAACCTTTTGGGGAAAGTGTACAGTAGAAATGCCACCTTTGGTTAAGTTTTCACCAATTTTTCTTCTAATTTCTTTATAACTGTAGGCTTGTTCACTTAATAATATTATTTTACATTGCTTTCTGGGCAACCAGTCAGCTCTTTGCACCATTACTTTAATTTTATTATGTTTTACAAGCTCACTAAATGAAAGAACACAAAAAATCCAACCAATTTTATAGCGATCACATAACACACTGACAAATGTCCTCCTCTCAGCTTCAATACATGACATCAATAATTGAATCCTACTGTGATCTGATTGGCTCATTGCCAAAACAAGATGACACCTGATTGGCTCTCTAAACACTCATGCTCATTGGCGACAATCAAATGAAGGAAAGCTACCTGACATCAACCTATGCAAGTTGTGCTTCCTTTTTCTGATTATTTGGCAATAACTTTTCATAGAATACAGTACAGATAATTGAACAAACTTTGTTGCATTACATTCTTGATTAAATTATCTTTCCATTGATATATAATTTTATGGTACTACTCCAAAAAAAGTGGTGTTATTAGCCATCAAACCTCAAAAATACACTTTTCCCAAAAGGTTTCCACAATTTTGGCCACTACTGTACAGGGGGATGTTAGTTGTAGATGTTTGAGCAATATGAACTATGTCAAACAGGTCACCAAAGATTATGGTTTTCTCTAGGAAATATATACATTTCTTGCGGCAATAGTACTTCAGTGCAGCCTCCGACAAGCTGTCTTCTCTATTCAGACTCTTTCCATATGAATTGTCTTCATGCTAGCATATCTTCAGGAGGATACATATGTCTGGTGCAAGAATTTGCATCGGACAGGAAAGAAGGAGAAAATATGAACAAGCAATATAGTGTCCATTTGAAAAACAACCAGAACTCAACTGGAGTTTTCTTCTTCCTCTGGGGAGGTTAATTATTCATTACAAAAAGGGCTTAAGTCTGACTCCATCCATTGTATTGGTAACTTGAAAAATATAAGTAAACGCCACGGCAAGAAAAGGATAAAATAACTTCAAGGATAATTTTTTTTGTTTTCTCCTTCCAAATATGTATAATTTTGTACAAATTAATACCAGGAACTGATTTTTTTTGTCGTTGTTGTTGTTGTTTCCCTAGGACAAAAAGGGTCAGCCATTGTTACAAGATCACTTACCGGCACTTGGAAAGGACTCTGACTCAAAAGGAAATAACCAATATCCATCAAGCCATTCAGAAATCGGTAGTACAGGAATTTGGAGTGGATGGAAGATTTTGACTTTTCAGCTTTAAATTTCTGCGTTGTTTTTTTTAAAGTCCTTATTTCTATTAAAAAAGAATTCACATTATGTGGAAAACCTTTATGTAATAAAGATGAATAATGTAACAGTTGCTACTAACACTAATAAATACCTTGCTGGTTTGATTACATGTTGACTACTAGTTCTTATATGTAGTAGTGTGTACATAATATCTGGCTATTTGTTTTATGAGTCTGATGTACAAGTTCAAACTTTCCCAGATGGTTTGAGATTAAGACACAACTGTACAACACAAAAGGAACCTGTAACAAAATATTCCTTGACAATTTCAAGGAAGTGGATTATGACACAACAACAAAGAAGCAAATATGGTCCATGACAGACCAAGAATCCTGCCAGAGAGGTTAGTCATCCAGCCAGAATTGAAGGACAGAATTTGTCTGTCTGTCTGTCTATCGTATTATCTATCTGTCTGTCTATGTCTGTTTGTTTGTCTGTCTATGTATCTATCTGAAACCTCTTAACTGCCCATCTCCTTCACAGAGGGGCTCTCAGGTGTAGAGATTGAGGAAAATCACCTTGATGGAGTTAAGCCAGAGTGATGGAACTCCATCAAAGTCATCGCTCTTACTCTTAGAGCAGAGCAGGAAGCAAGGACAGAGAAATGGTGAGATGTTTCCAAGAAAGAGCCCATCACTGGCAATGTTCTTAAATATGCTGGATGCAAGTAGGGCTCACTTATGTGCATTGGCTTGGAGGAACCAAGGATATTGCCTTAGTTTGACTTTGAAGCTGCCATCATATCCTAGGGATGATTGACTGCTGGCTTCTGAGATTGGCAACTTGCTTGTTCAAGTCTGAGGAGTCTGTGACACAAAGTTAAATATGACATCTTTCTGCAAATTTGAATGCATACTTACAACTGGTGTGGAATTGTTTATACACTCATAACAAGGGAGAGGCTGCAATGATCATAAAAGAGAATCAGAGAAGACTATCTATCCCTGGATTAATTGGACCATTGGTCTGTCCTTAAGTGGCTAAAAGAAACAAAGATCAAATTAGTAGTGGCCCATATTGTGTGTCTCCATATTAATAATGTAAGCTATGGCTCTCTTATTATGTAAAGCTAAAGATGATTTCAAGATGCCACTTTGATAAATGGTATATAATTAGCTGGCATGGCTGGAATATCTCATTCTTAATTATCACTGTTATATATTATTAATATAGGTGTTTACATTGCTGTACCAAACCATCAGCCAGGGGACCACAGTACTTCAGAATTTCAGAATGGGACTTGCATTTAAGAATGCTGCTGCTGTGAAAAGGTGAAGATGCTTAGCGCATTTTGGCCCAGTGCTTTCAATCCCAACTTCTTCATCTTGTCTGTGGTCCGGCTGCCTAGAGCAGCGGTTCTCAACCTGTGGGTCGCGACCCCATTTGGGGTCGAATGACCATTTCACGGGGGTTGCCAAACACCGCAGTCCGCCATTTTTTCCCCTTTTCCCCTCGGCCGGCGCAGGGGGCAGCACCACGCACGCGTGGGGTAGCACCGCGCATGCGTGATGCGGGCCGTCGTGCATGCTCTGCGCATGCGCAATGCAGGCCATCACATGCGCACTGCACATGCGCGATGCGGGCCGTCGTGCACACTCCACGCATGCATGATGCGGGCCGTCGCGCCGCGCATGCGCGGCGCAGGTCAGGGTCATGGCCTGCAAAAGGTTGAGAACCGCTGGCCTAGAGGGTCAGCCTGTTTTTTCCTTGGATTCCTCACCAGAGCCTATCTCTCCAGTTACCCCTGGGGGGGGGACTCAAACTGTTCCTGTCTCCCAGTAGGGGAATATCTGGCCATTTGTTCCATGCAGCTTTGAGAATACTGTTATTATCCATTGTTTCCATCCCTGAACATTTCTTCTTTGATTCTTGGGATTATTCAGATAATTTTGAAATCAGTCTCTAAGATTCAGAAAGATTTGCTATGGCATCATTGCAATTCATTCCTTCTTCACAGCCTCCAGTCATACCAATTTCACAAGCCTACTAATAATCCTATCTACCTGATATACTGCCCTTGCCGGAAATGGGTCATTCTATGGAAGTTGTCTTGGGAAGGCTGGTCCTTATAAATCCTGATACAATTTCTGTCTAAAACTGAGTGTAGACAAACAACAGGAAAATAGATAGATAACTACAATGTATTACTGTGTTTGGGTATCTGGTGCATATGCATCACTGACCAATGCCATTACGATTGTGATGGAATTAGACATCATATTGGTAACTCATTGAGAATTAGTGTCATTTGCTAATTGTGCTTGAGCTAATTGTGTTCAACAGATGAAGTGGCTACCACTGGATGCAAAGGATGTAGGTGCAGAGAACAACATTGGGCTATTGAAAGGTGTCTGTCACTGGCCTAGTGACCCAGTGCAATGGAGGTTTCTGTCCCATTGTCAGTATTTCAGCTGTCTGACCATTCACCTCAATGTAGAATGGTGGTAGGATGAACACCATCTTCTTCAGTTCAGGAAGTAAAATGATTTGGGACAATGCTCAAGTATCCAAAAGTTGTTGGTGCTCCAACACTGGAGGTTGGACAGCAATTTCTCAGGTTTCCTGCCTGAGCCTCCAAGGTCCCTTCCAATTATTCTGTTCTGCTCTGCTCTGTTCTATTCCTGCTCAGATATCTTCTCTATCAAGAACTTATTCCATGGTTCTGGACTGGCCTCCACAAGGTTCAACCTATTCCCCCAGCTTAGCATATACAATGTTGGAATGTGAGGGGGATATTTATAATAGCCTGCCCTATAGCATTAATGTAAGGATTGCAGTTATTCTTGGGAGGGAGCCCCTCCCTGATAAGATCACAATTCAGAGAGGGTTGTTTTTTGTTGTTGATTACAAATGTTCGGCCTTTTACTATTGCTTTGAGACAGCATCCTGGTGTTCCAAAATAAACAAAATACTTTATGACATTTCTTCCTAGCTGAGACTTGGAACTCCCTTTTCAAAAATTGGACAATTTAATTGAAAAGGGCTTCCTTTTTTTTTTCCAGATCCTGTTATTTTTCCAAGTTTGCTTCAAAAGTCTTTGAGGAATCTGTTTTTAGAACACTTTAACTATCAGTGGTTGCAAGAACATTTGATTCCTTCCTCCCCTTCATTTCTAGGAACAAAAGAGGGAGCTTTATCAGAACCTCTAGGAAATTCTTAAACATTATGCTTGTCAAAAAAGAAATTCTTTGTTAAAGAACAATCTTTATTTCTAGAATCAGTATATATTTTACTCCCAGCTAGCGTTCCTGATAGAAAGATCATTTAAAAAGCAGAGCACCTAAATGTTGTCATGACAAAGAAAGATTCTGGACATTGATTTGAATTGGCCCTATTTTTTCCCCAGCAGGTACAATGCAGCTTTTCCTCCCAAGGACCAGAAGCAATATCTGTATTTTTTTCCTTCCCTAAATCAGCAGCACAATTAATTCAGCACAGCCTGTATCCATACCCCAAACTGAAGCATGTGGGCTGAGTGTGTGTGTGATAAATTTGCACATCTGGGCCAAAGGTTAAGAAAGATATATTTCAGAAATTCAGAAAACTCAGAATTCAGCTCCACTGACTAGGTGACATCATACGTACCTAAACTTAGAATTAATACTAAATTCAATCGTTTGTGACTGCTGGCTCTTCAAACCAGCAGGTATGAGTGACATGAAATAATCTGTTCAAAAGAAGCCAGAAAAGGAAGCTATTCCTTGTTCATAGTTGACTTATGACTTCCTTCTTAGGTTTTTCTTCTGGATGGAGGAAGCCAGAACCCAATGCACATTTATTAAAATCAGACAAAACAAGTCACTGATTTTTAGCCATATCCTGGCAAATGTATTGCCCACTTAACTATACATTTAGAGGACATGATAGAGAAATTGCCTCTCTTTTAGTAGTCTCTACCATGGCATGTCCTA
Source organism: Bothrops alternatus (assembly GCA_034064705.1). Lineage (NCBI taxonomy): Eukaryota > Metazoa > Chordata > Lepidosauria > Squamata > Viperidae > Bothrops > Bothrops alternatus. Next base: position 1,857,704 of record JARGCV010000075.1, read on the forward strand.
AGCTTGGAGTTAAATCTTTGAGAGGTCCCTGGTGTTCTTTGAGCTTGGAAGTTTTCTTGCAGACATTTCATCATCATGCTCAATACTGATGACGTTACCTAGTTTGGGTAATGAAATGTATGCAAGAAAACAACCAAGCTCAGAGAGCACCCAGGACCCCTCATTTCAACTCTGAGCTACAAATATTCTTATCGATTGATGCTTTGCTATTATATAATTGTTTCAAAGCTTGCTGTTGTGCATAAGGAATATTTATATAGCTACACTCCTGTTGATTGTTCCGTGATAAAATGTATGGTGTCTGTGGTCAGTAAGATAAATCTCTCTCTTACCACATTTTCCACCTAACCATAATGTATTGTGTTATGAAATAAAAACATACACAGATGCAAATAGCAATATCATTGTTAAGTGTGCAAAAATAGATAATGGCAATGCTTGGTGTTTCTTTAGTTCTTTTTCACAGAAATGCAGTGCAGTATTTTTCAAATATTTCAACTAAATGAAATATTTTTGCAGTTTTCTCTGGGAATCAAATTTTCATTTTTTTTTCTCTGAGAATCAAATAGAGAGATATGTAGCAGAGTAAGCCAGCCTCAGTTATGGTAGCTGCTGATCAGAGGATTGTCCTCTTTAAGTAACTTCTAGGTAACCTTAAAATATTACAAGATGGGATAATGTAGAAATATAACTTCGATAGTGTGCTGCACAAATTTACTATAGAATCAAAACCGTTGAGTAATGGGGAAGTGCATTGACCAAGTCGGCAATTCTAAGGTCAAATCTACCGTAAGATATTTCTAAGTAATGCAACATCTGATTCACTCATAAACCACGGGATACACTCTCCTAATTCATCCAATTAATGTTCTTTCTCACTCTGTGTGCCATTTCCCCCCCAAATTTCTTTGTTGTTTTGCTGCAGGTTGCAGTTTCCCTGGAAACTGTTTTGTTCTTGTAATATAATAACTGCTGGGGGGGGGTTTCTTCAAAAACATAGATTAGTTTTACAGTGTGCCCCGCTTTAGTTCTTGATGTAAGTAGGGAAATGTCATTTGCAGGTAAGAAATTTCTGACTGTACAATTCCTTTTCTTTTTTATAAATAAGATGGATGGACATCTTTTGTGTATATGGATGAATGAATGAGTGTGTGTGAGAGAGAGATGATAGAGATTGTTGATGTGTACTCACACAGTGTAACTGCAATCCTTTGATTTAAAACCTCTGAGTATCCACACATATCAAATGTTTAAATAGAAGATACAGAGGTATTTTGGTTTTGTAGTATAGGACACCAAATGAATTAACAAAGCATGTGAACAAAACAGCCTTTCAATTCAGCAGCAAAACCCTGGAAATAGGGGAGGACTATTGCATGGCCTTTAATGTTGCAGTTCTAATCTTCCCACTTGCATCAACGCATGTTGAGTGAGAAGAAAAAGACCTGTTAGCCGCATATTTACAGATCTCAACAGTTCCACTATTAGGCTTTCTACAAGGTCTTCTGCCCACTGTGTGGGAACAAAACTGCATCAGGAATCAAGCAACTGCCACCTGGGCCTTAGTACGCTCAGTCTTTCAGGAAACATATTGCTTCATATCAGGAGCTAGAATCTCGAAACTATGAAGACAAGTGAAAGAACAAACGTAACAAAAAAGGGTATTCCCTGTCTGGTAGGCTGGCCGTGTTTGTGACCGTTTGGAGAATTTACTAGAGAGCCATCCATAATATTTATTACCTCATATTGTAAGAAGAGCTAGGCCCATATTGCCATTTGGAGAGCACTATGGTTGGGGAAAGAGCATTTTTGATGCCTCTCTTGCACTCCTCTCTGTAGAATGGAGACCAACCCGTGGAAACAGGCTCTATATGGGCTCCATTAACTGGAGAAGTTTGATTTAAGGCAGATTAAAACAGTGCTTGTCAAACTTTTTCCTTCAATGCCCACAATTGCTTACCTGAAAGTTCTTGTCACCAACAAATGCTGAGGATTAAACTTGTGACCAGGAAGCAAAGTCCCAAATGAGCACAGGGTTAGGTACAAAATACATAACATTAATTCCAAGATGTAATAAATTGCGAAACATAAATACATTTTTGAGGGGGTGGAGGCCACAATTCACTTTACAACTTCCTAAAAGGCTAAATGAGGCCATCTTACTCATCATCAGTACTATATAAGCACAACTGGATTGGGTCAGAATTTGACAATATAAGCACAACTTGTGTTTGGGCCAGAATTTGACAATTTTGCTGTAAAACTTAATTAGTTTAAGCCGGTGGCTTATGAGCTGTACTCCCACAGCTAGCTGAAAGAAAATAAAAGCCAAGTATCATAGTATCTCCTCTTCAAAAGGGGAGTGATATATTATTTTTTTAAAAACTAACATCTTCATTCTCAGATGAGTTACTATTAAAGAAATAATAATAATGACCAGGAAAGGGGATATTAAAGCAATTTGAAACAACAGAGCAGTTAAACTTTTGATAAGGTATCTTGAAGGATGCATGACCAAACAACAATTCCTTATAGTTTCCCCCCCCCAAAAAAAAATAATAGAAAACAAGTTTTCCTAAACTGGCACATGGACCTGTACTGGGGGAAAAATCAACCACATTAGAAGCCTTTCTGCTCTATTGGGCTGCCATACTACCAGCCCCCTCTACCACAAAGATCCTGCAGGAGAAGGGCAGTATGGACAACCATGGGATCTGAACAACGGGGATGGTGATTTAATTAATACAGAACATTCCTGTCCCTGGCAATCTAAACATTATAGGGTTATCAGTGTATGTGACATAGATGTGTGTGTGGACAAGAATATCAACCTTGCTGTCAAGCAAAATCAAGCTTTTAATAGCGAGTGCCACACAAAGTGCACTAATTAAACAGGTGGTAAGAAATCAGGGGAACTCAGGCACCATACAGGTTTTGTAGAAAGTAAACACAGGGTCAGTCATAAAGGATTCAAATGTCTGTATACCAATGCACGGAACATGAGCAACAAACAGGGTAAATTAGAAATTCAGGTAAAGGAGGGCAGATATGATATTGTTGCCATTACGGAAACAATATCACATCTGCCCTCATTTACCTGAATTTCTAATTCACCCTGTTTGTTGCTCATGCTCTGTGCATTGTTGTGTAGACAGTTGAGTCCTTTACAGAATCTTGGTGGGATGAAACCCACAAATGGAACACACAGCTAGAGGGATTTAAATTATTTAAAAGAAATAGACCAAATAAAAGAGGAGGTGGAGTTGCTCTCTATATAAGAAATAACTACATCTCTACAGAAATAGAGCACAACAATAATGAAAACTGTCTTGAATGCATTTGGGTCAATATAAAAGGGGGGGAATGACATTGCTATAGGTATATACTATAGCCACCCAACTAAACACAGGTAATAGATGAACTTTTTGCTAGTCAGTTAACTAAGGAAGCACGTCACAATAGTAATGGGGGACTTTAATTACCCTGAATCAACTGGGAGACAAACTCTGCACCAAGTGGAAGAACAAACAGATTCCTGACAAACCTAGCAGACAACCTTTTCTCCCCAAAAGTAGAGAAGGAAACTAGGGGATCAGCCATATTGGACTTAATTCAGACTAACAGAGATGATATGATAGAAAGTGTTGAAGCCACAGGAACCTTGCGGGGGAGTGATCATGCAATATTGGAATTCAACATTATGCAAACACAAGCAATAGAACACAGTCAAACTAGAATCATGGATTTTAAGAGAGCTAATTTTAATAAACTTGGAGAGAGCTTGGGAAGGATTCCATGGATGAGAATCCTCAAGGGGAAAACAACTCAAGAAACTTGGGAAATTTTGAAAAGTGAAATTATAAAAGCCCAGTCTAGCACAATACCAACAAAGAAGAAAAATAACAGCTCTCAAACGAAACCAGCATGGCTGCATAAAGAACTCTCTCATAAATTGAAAGACAAAAAGGACAAGTATAAAAAGTAGAAAGAGGGGCACATAACTAAGGCAGAATATCAGCAAATAGTCCGGGCCTGCAAAGATGAAGTGAGGAAAGCTAAGGCTCAGAATGAACTAAGGCTTGCAACAAAAGTAAAAAATAACAAAAAAAAGCTTCTTTCAACATATAAAAAACAAGAAAAAAGTGAAGGAAATGATTGGTCCATTAGTGGGAGAAAGTGGCAAGAAGGTGACAAGCAACAGCATGTCCTTGCTATCCATTCAAAATTTTGGCATTAGCAGTATTTATTTGTTAAGAAATGTGAAAAGATGATATTGAATCATTAAGGACATTCTCACTGTTCCAAGAAAATGATTTTCAGGGGCAGAAAGAAGAATGTGTGTATATAAATATCTAATGTTTCTTCTTAATATTGTGAAATGACTAATTGATTACTAAGTACTTACTATTATATAAGTATTAACATGTATCCACAGATGGCTTATTGCTACCCCAAATAAAAATAAATTATAGAACAAAGCAAGACACAAAAAATCTTGCTATATTTGATTATTTTACTTAATTTCAAACTTACATCCATGTCATCTGCAGTTTGTCATCAAATTGAATAAAGTGTAGTTTATAGTGTATAACTGTTTCTACTAATATTAATTTACTTTTAATAAACATATTTACCAATCGATATTGCCCATTCAGCTGCTTATACAGACATACTATAGCTTACTGCAGAATATGGAAAACTTTTGGATTCAAGGTTACATTCTCTTTGGGAAAATAGTTACAGCTTATATAGTTGTGGAGAGGGTCAAACCCAAGAGAAAGTGGGAATATAATTGCATCCTATTTCTTCAATCTCAGTATGGTGCATATGCACTACACAAACAATTGTCAGTGATATTAGAGGGTTACCTAACCTCAACTTTATCCATGTTTCTCTTCTTCCCTTCTGCACACATAGCAATGCCCCCTGTCCTCTTATTCATCCATCCACTCAAAGTTTAATACAATTTGTTTTCATAGCAGTCTATAAGCCCAGTCTAGCACAATACCAATGAAGAAGAAAAATAACAGCTCATAAAAGAAACCAGCATGGCTGCATAAAGAACTCTATGATAAACTGAAAGACAAAAAGGACAAGTATTAAAAGTGGAAAGAGGGGCACATACCTAAGGCAGAATATCAGCAAATAGTCCGGGCCTGCAAAGATGAAGTGAGGAAAGGTAAGCCTCAGAATGAACTAAGGCTTACAACAAAAATCAAAAATAACAAAAAAGCTTCTTTCAACATATAAAAAACAAGAAAAAAGTGAAGGAAATGATTGGTCCATTAGTGGGAGAAAGTGGCAAGAAGGTGACAAGCAACAGGGAGAAAGCAGACCTACTCAGCTTGTTTTTTGCATCCATATTTACACAAAGGGGAAAAAAACAGTCCAACCTATCAAAAACAGTACCATAAAAAACAGATTAGAAACACAAGTTAAGATAGGCAAGAAAATGGTAAGTGAGCACCTGTCCACGCTAGACAAGTTCAAATCACCAGGACCAGATGGACTACAGCCCAAGGTTCTGAAGGAAATGACAGATGTGATCTCAGAACCACTGAACTATATATTTCAAAGATCCCGGAGCACTGGGGAACTACCAGAAGACTGGAAAAGAGCTGAAGTAGTTCTCTTCTTCAAAAAAGGAACAAAATAGATCCAGAAAACTACAGATCTATTAGCCTGACCTCAATACCTGGGAAAATCTTTGAAAAGATAATCAAACAACAAATCAGCGAACGCGTAGAGGCAAACAAAGTTATTACCAAAAGCCGACATGGGTTTGTCAAAAACAGATCATGCCAGACAAATCTTATTGCCTTATTTGCAATAATAATCCATTATTGCATTATATCAGGTGACAAAATTAGTGGACCAGAGGAATGCTGTGGATATAATTTACTTGGACTTCAGTAAGGCATTTGATAAAGTAGACGACAACCTACTACTTGATAAGATAGAAAAATGTGGGTTAGACAGCATCACCACCAGATGGATTCATAGCTGGCTGACTGGCCGTACTCAGCCTGTGGTCCTCAATGGAACTGCATGTACACAGAGGGAAGTGTGTAGTGGGGTGCCCCAGGGTTCTGTTCTGGGCCCTGCGCTCTTCAACATCTTCATCAATGATTTGGATGAGGGGATAGATGGGGAACTCATCAAATTTGCAGACACCAAGCTGTCAGGAATAGCCAACACTCCAGAAGATAGGCTTAAGATACAGGAAGATCTTGACAGACAGATTGGGCACTATCTAACAAAATGAAATTCAATGGTGAAAAAAGTAAGGTTCTACATTTAGGGAAGAAAAACCAAAGGCAAGGTATAGTATAGGTGGTACCTTGCTCAATAGTAGTAACTGTGAGAGGGATCTCGGTGTCCTAGTGGACAATCACTTAAATATGAGCCAGCAGTGTGCTGCAGCTGGCAAAAAAGCCAACACAGTGCTAGGCTGCACTAACAGAGGGATAGAATCAAGATCACCACTTTACAATGCCTTGGTAAGGCCACACTTGGAATACTGCATCCAGAGAAGAGCAACAAAGATGATTAGGGGACTGGAGGCTAAAACATAAGGAACGGTTGCTGGAATTGGATATGTCTAGTCTAATGAAGAGAAGGATGGGGGGGGACATGATAGCAGTATTCCAATATCTCAGGGGCTGCCACAAAGAAGAGGGGGTCAAGCTATTCTCCAAAGGCACCTGAAGGCAGGACAAGAAGCAACAGATGGAAACTAAACAAAGAGAGAAGCAACCTACAACTAAGGAGAAATTTCCTGACAGTTAGAACAATTAATCAGTGGAACAATCTGCCTCCAGAAGCTGGGAATGCTCCAACACTGGAATTTTTTAAGAAGAGACTGAACAGCCATTTGTCTGAAATGGTATAGTGTTTCCTGCCTGGGCAGAGGGTTGGACTAGATGACCTTCCAGCTTTATTATTATTATTATTATTATTATTATTATTATTATTATTATTATTATTATTATTATTATTATTATTATTATTATTATTATTATTATTATTATTATTATTATTATTATTATTAATGTGAACTCCAAAGATTATTCAAATACTGTTTTGGGTTGAAAAAAGATTAAGATTATAATAAGTATTTAATCGAACAATAGCCTATGGAACCTCATCTCCCATTTATCTCATATTAAAAGCTCTGTAGCTTTGGTCCATAGAAGTCAAACAATCTTGTAATTCATTCAGAGAACACATGCACAAAGTCCCAGATTTAATTCTTGGCATCTTAAAATTTGGATGAAAATTTCCTATCACTGGTCAGGATAGACAAGGAATATGCAACTCTGTATCTTGGTCATGCTGGCTGATTTTTATGATAGTTGCAGCCTAAAACATAGACTGGGTATAGATTAGGCTAAGCTAAATTAACCAGTAGCCTGGCTTGGTAAAAAACACATTTTAAATGTACTGTTTAAGTTTATAATTGAAGTTTCTATTTTTTTGTTCCTTATTCCAATCATTTCTGTGGTGTTGGAACTGGTGTTTCTGTTGGCTGGCCTCTGTTCTGAATGCAATACAATCTATACTTGATCCTCAATGTGGATCAACTGAATTGACTTAAGAAAGTGCCAGAATAACCTTGAAACAGAATATGCAGTGGACTTTTCCAGAAAATAGATTTTGGGGTTCAATTTGTAGATTACAATTGTAACAGAACTAAGGCAAAATGAATTTGGGTCAGGAAAAAAAACCGAGAAAGTAAGATAAATAGGAATTGACAGGTTTGTCCATCTTTATTTAAAAGAAAAGCGGAATTCACTAATTACATCCCTTGGTTGGTTGATTGGATTATAATTAGAAATTTGAATGGCATCCATATCAGAAATAAATGGAAAGCATGCTATTATAATATCTTTGTCCATTCTTGATTGCCTTTACTGGATATATGTGTGCCTCGTCATAGCATCCCAAATTCCATCATTCCACTGAAGTTGAAATGTTTGTTTTAGAAACTTCAGTTCTATGCTACACACAGCTTGCATTGCTGTCTCCATATGCCCAGGCATGTTTTTATATGGATTTTTATCAAAAATCAGACAGGAAGGCGGTGCAAGAGAGTGGTGAGGATGGCTGAAAATATTATTGGCAGTTCCCTCCCTTCCATCCAGGACATAGCATATAAGCGTTGCTTGAGCAAGGTCCGTAAGATTGTCTGGGACATTACACATCCTCTTCACGACCTGTTTTCCTTGTTACCTTCTGGGAGGAGGCTCTGCGATATCCGAAGCAGAACATCCAGATTCAGTCACAGTTCCATTCCATAGAACAGGGGTCCCCAACCCCCAGTCCGTGGACCAGTACTGGGCCACAGCATGCCAGCAACCGGCCTGCACAAGCAAGCAAAGCCCCATCTGCGGGATGCAGGCAGCACACAAAACCACGCACCCTCTGGTCTGCAGAAAAACCTCTCTCCATGGAACAGGTCCCTGGTGCCCAAAAGGTTGGGGACCTCTGCCACAGAGTATTAACCTTGTGAACTCTAAAATTTTCTCCTTCCGTATGTATTCAAGATGGACAGTGATTAATATTTATATGTTACTTATAGGTAAGGGCGTAGGTCTGTATATACGTTGTATATAGTATGTTTAAATGTGTGTTATGTATGAGTACACTTTGAGAGCAAGCAACTATATTTCATTTTTAATGTGTGCCATTGTGCCCACAATGTGCCATAAATGTGCCCATTTTTTGTGCCATAAAAATGACAATAAAATTTATCTGTCTATCTAAAAGATGATATCTTCTGCTTCCATTTGATTCCATTTCGATAGAGCCAAGTAACTATGCCATGATCATATCAAGAAGATATACAGGGGATGACAAAGCAGGGATTTTCCAAATATTGCAAGGTCCTAGCATCCTTTGCCGTGTGGGATAAGAATGATGAGACTTGGGACACAGACTATCCTCCAATTCTGGATAGGGCAGGAAACCATGCTACTCTTATAACTCTAGCAGTCCCCATAGCATTCTAAACTTATGGAACAGGTGTATGCTTGGTCCTATCTATATAGGTGTCAGGACTGCTATCATATGAGAAGCTTCACATTTATTAGCTGCCAGTCTGCCATGAACTATGGAGGGGGGAGAGAGTGGCACGGGAGGTGGGGGGAAAGTTGGCAACTCATTGTTCCTTCCAGAGGCACCATCTCAAGTTCAAAGCCCTGGGAAAGGAATGGAACAGTTTAACAACCAGCCGGCTGTTGAACAGACCGTTCCTAAAACAATTTATTCAACTACAACTGGACCATGGGGGATAAGCAGAGGGGTGGAATGGACTGGGGAAAGTTAACTAGGAAGTTTTGGTGCGAGAGTTCTGGCTTTGCTACATTGTGTTCCAACTTGGCTTTTAGTAAAGTCTACCTTTTGACCGGAATGGAATCGAGGGTCTTTCTTGTCTAAAAGACCAAGCTGGGGCTGGTCTGACATTAGGTTTAATGTGCAGCATTCTAAGACACAATAAATATGATTTCAGGCTGCCTCCTTCACGTGCATCATCGTACTCTAAATTGACTGCATACGCAAATCTGAAGTTGAGATAAAAGGAAACACACTTTGCATAAAGCAGAGCACCTAAAGCCATCCTCCGGCTGTCTCAGCTATGCATGGATGATGAGATAAAGATAGCAGCAGGCAGATATATCCTTTGGAAATTATTAGAAGGCTGTCATGCCCTGTGTTGTATACTTCATTCATGTACTGGCAGGCTGGGACGCTGATTCAGACGCCGTATTCCCCTCTTCAGGACTTCCTGGGTAAGTCCTTAAATCTTTTGTTTCAGCTTGCAAAGGATCCCATCCTCATCGCCAGTGTTGTATACTTCGTTCGTGTGCGAATGATGAAGACACATGGCGATGCTGAACAAACACTTTATTCTCCTTCTACAACAACCAAGCGAAAGCAAAAGGCTCACAGACTTTTTTATATGGCCAGAAACCGGGACAGTGACAACCAATAGGAACATAGCGTTTTCGTGCCTTGTGTATGCGCTGAAGGCCGGTGCCGCTCTGTTTGGTCCCGGGCAGCTTTGGAATGCCCGGGACCAATGCAACATCCCGAGCCTGCTTTTGCAGGCTCAGGACAAAACACCCTGGGCATGGAGGCTGTGTGGATTTGCACATAGTCATTGTTCTATATCTTTGATTTAAAGACATAGTTCGCTGCAGATCATTCCTGGGCATCTGCACAGCTAACTTGCTGGCTGCATGATGCCTAGTCCACCATTATTAGGTCTCTAACTCCATCAGTCCTGATAAATGAAGTATTGCTAGCGGTTAACTTTAGCCAGTCCTAGCCAGTTATTAGTCCGTGCAGTTTAATAATAATAACAACAATAACAGCAACAACAACAAGCCAGCAGTGTAATAACTTTAGAGGAAAAGAGGTGTGGGGGGGAAAGGTACCTGAACTTGAGTTGGTTGTCATGACAACAGAATAGATTAGTGCTACAAGGAAAGAAGGAAGCAATATATTGTTCCGAAAGACAAATGACTCTAGCAAGGCTGCAATAGCTCAAAGTTGCTGGATGCCTGTGATTTCGAAATCCACATTAGGGACAGCAGATTTCTTTGCCATAAAGCCACCTTTTGTGTTTCATCCGACAGTAAATAAATGTTTATTCAGACTTCATGACATCCTCTGCCTGCCTGTGATGTGAAAGGTTTGTGCACAAACCTTTTCATTGCCTTGGGTCATCTCCTCAGGTGAGAACCAGAGAATCCATTCCCAACAAGGAGGAAAGCCTTGCATTGTTTCAGCTGTAGGCCTTCGCAGCCATCTTCCCAGCTGATTTCAAAAGAAAGGTTCCCCCCTCCACACACCCAGAACAGGCCACAGTCTTCTTGGACAGCAATATATGATCACGCCCTCCCTTTGGGTGTGGGGAGCACCCATGTCTGGAGGTTGCTTTCTTATAATGCACTCATTACATTTTCTAGTCCATTACAGTGGGAAAGCCATATATAGGCATAGGGTGGCTCACTAAAACAGCAATCTCCAATCATTCCGGCTTTGGGGACCTGCAGGAAAGAGGAGAGGGGATGGTTCCGTGCAAGAAGTGGGCAAGTGCGTGTATGTACGCAGTTCCATTTGCATAAGTAGCAGGCATATGTGTCCACTGCTAACCCAAACGGCGCTGTGCACATGCGCATGTGCTCACCCGCTGCATGTGAAAGTGGAGCTGTGCGCATGCTCATGCTCACTTGCCAATTCTGAACTGTTCTGAACAAACCATGGCCCGTTTGTGGGCTGCAGCCCAGGGGTTGGGGACCCCTGCACTAGAAGACAATTTGTCGTGAGCTGGCTATCAACACTGCTAATATTGAATATTCTTGCTTTGACAAAATATGCAGAACTGTCTGGTATTTTTAGAGTTAATTCAGATGACAGAGAAAAGGGAGGGGAAATAACGAAAGCCCGGCAAAAGGAACGGAAGTGAATCTCTGCCCTCTGGGCTAATTGGAAGATGTGACTTGTGACTGCAAGATAAGGGACGGGTTTAGCAAGAAAAGTTAGATGCCAGCAAGAGGAATTCAGATTCTGGCATAAACCTCCATGATGTGCCGTCAATTTGTAACACTGTTAATAAGGCTTTAGGACAGCGGTTCTCAACCTGTGGGTCGCGACCCCATTTGGGGTCGAATGACCATTTCACGAGGGTCGTCAAACACCGCAGTCCGCCATTTTTTTTGGTCGGCCATTTTTTTGGGGTCCGCCATTTTTTCCCCTTTGTGATGCGGGCCGTTGTGCCGTGCATGCGCAATGCGGGCCCGCCATTTTTTGGGGAGGTCGGCCATATTTTTTGGTCGGCCATATTTTTTGGGTCCGCCATTTTTTCCCCTTTGCGATGTGGGCCGTCGCGCCATGCATGCACGATGCGGGCCCGCCATTTGTTTTTGTTTTTGGTCAGCCATTTTTTTTTGGGTCGGCCATTTTTTTTTGGGTCTGCCATTTTTTTCCCCTTTGCAATGCGGGCCGTCGTGCCACGCATGCGCGATGCGGGCCCGCCATATATATATATATATATTTGGTCCGCCATTTTTTTCCCCTTTGTGATGCGGGCCGTCGCGCCACGCATGCGCGATGCGGGCCCACCATTTTATTTTTTTTTGGGTCGGCCATTTTTTTTTGGGTCCGCCATTTTTTCACCCTTTGCGATGCGGGCCGTCGCGCCGCGCATGCACGATGCGCCCTTTGTGGCGCACATGCGCGATGTGGGTAGGAGTTGCGCCGCGCTTGCGCGGCACGGGCCGGGGTCGAGCCCCGGGAAAGGTTGAGAACCGCTGCTTTAGGATAAACATGCCTGGAAGTTCTTTGAAGTGTTTCATTAGTCAGAACCATGACATCGGCTTAGCTCTGCTATAGTTCACAACAGCAATAGCACTTAGACTTATATACCGCTTCACAGTACTTTAAAGCCCTCTCTAAGCGGTTTACAGAGTCAGCATAGTGCTCACAACAAGTTAGGCCAGTTTATTTGGGAGGCACAAATAGCTGAAGGTTTGGCGTAGCCTTTTGTGATCTTATGACTCCTCATCTGAAAGTCAGTATTACAGGTAGTTCTTGACTTACGACCGCAATTGAGCCCAATATTTCTGTTGCTAAGTGAGACAGTTGCTAGGTGAGTTTTGCCCCATTTTACGACCTTTCTTGCCACCGTTGCTAAGTGAATCACTGCAATTACTAAGTTAGTAACATGATTGTTAAGTGAATCTGGCTTCTCCATTGACTTTGCTTGCCAAAAGTTCTCAAAAGGGATCTCATTACTCCAGGACACTGCAATCGTCATCGATATGTGTCAGTTGCCAAGCATCTGAATTTTAATTACATGACCATGGGCATGCTGCAAAGGTCATAAGTGTGAAAAACAGTCATAAGTCATTTTTTTCCAGGGCCATTGTAACTTCAAAGGGTCACTAAACAAGCTGTTGTAAATATGTACTACCCGTAGTCTGGTAAGACTTGGGGCTGCCACGTAATTAAGAAAAGCTGCCTTGAGATGTGCACTTGTAGGAAGTCAACACCCCCACTCGCCCCGAGAAAATGGAATATTTTGGGGGATATTAAAAAGAGGCAGGATAGAATATTTCTCCTGAAGGAGAAATGGAGAAAAAAAATCTTAACAAAGACAGAAACCTGAGAAGACCAATCTTTAGAAATGGAGAATTTTTTTTAATCCATTCAGAAAGACTGGGGCCACACTATTCATAAGCAAAATGCCTTCAGCCACAGCTCCCCCAGAAGGCTGGAGCTGATGGGAATAGAAAAACAAAGACTCCTAAAATCTACCGGTACATTCCCCACCCAGCTCCAAGGACAGGACAAGCCACAATGGGAGTCAGGCAACAATAATTAGAAAAGGGTGCACTCAAGCATAGGTCAAAGTACATTTCACAACAGGTATCTCAAATACAAAGCCCAGAGGAGGTATAAAAACCCATCCACTCTCAACTCATTTCCCAGAACTGCATGCTGTTGCTGGTTCTGCTCATCAATAAACAAGAACCTTCTTTCTTAACCACCCAGCCTCCATTTTATTTCCAGCGTCTTAGCCTGCCGCCTTGGAACTGGACCTGGTTTTTCTTTCAACATACTAAATGGGCAAGAGTATGGAATCATCTTTTAAAGAGGATCATACCATATTTTCTAAACTATTAACAAATGCACCCACCATTTCTCCCACTCCCAGAATCCACTCCAAATCTAAGTGATTCTCAGTCAGGTGCAGCTTCTCAAAGCTCCATTCTGTAGAGGCAGGTATACTCAAGAATGAGTTGCAAAACTCTTTCAAAAGTACCAAGGAGATAACAAATGCATATATTAAACAGATGCAAGTATGTGAACATAATCCTTAAATAAACACCCCACAAGACTCAATGATGCCACTTTTAAGGAGGTGTAACTTCACACTCCCTATCAACCTGCAGCCCAAATATAATTGTTCAGAATCAAAGGAGGAAACCAACTGACACAGCAAATGCTGGGGCATCACACAAAGTTGTCAAAGTTTCCTCTGAGGCCTTTATCTTTGTCCTTATTGCTTGAAGGACACTGCTGAAGATGCTGGGCGGTGGACCTTTTCCACTGTGCCATCTGCATTGTAGAATATCCTTACTGTTGTGTCCTGAGCCTGCAAAAGCAGGCTCGGGACGTTGCATTGGTCCCGGGCATTCCAAAAGCTGCCCGGGACCAGACTGGTCGGCGCCAGCCTTGTGCGCATGCGCAAAGCAAGACAAGGTTGTTACATTGTTTGCCATAGTCCAGGTCCATCATCCTTAAAAGAGCCTGCTTTACTTTTATTGGTTGTTGGTTGTAGTAAGGAGAGAAAAGAATAAAGAACTTCGATTTCACCATGTGTTCTTCGTGATTGCATTCGAACCCAGTACTTAACACTTACCCCTACCTCCCTCACCTTTGATCATTGGCAGGACCCTCAAAGCCTGATTGTGCCGCTAGGCCTGGGGCCCCCAGGGGAGCAGTGAACTTCTGTACTGAGGTGACTCTGTCACTACAGGTAATCCTTGACTCACAACAGTTCATCAAACATACAACAGCACTGAAAAAAGTGACTTATGGTCATTTTTCGCACTTAGAACCAGTGGAGCATCCCTGTGGTCACGTGAACAAAATTCTGATGCTTGGCAAACTGGTTCATATTTATGACAGTTGCAGTGCCCGGGAGTCATGTGACCACTCTTTGCGACCTTCTGACCTAGCAAAGTCAATGGGGAAGCCAGATTCACTTCACAACTGTGTGATTACTTAACGAGTGCAGTGATCCACTTAACAGCTGTGGCAAGAAAGGTCATGAAATTCACTTAACAAATGTCTCACTTAGCAACAGAAATCTGGGGCTCAATTGTGGTCATAAGACAAGGGCTACCTGTAAACACCCTTTTGCCTATTAGTTTGTTTTTGTTTTAACTCTGTTTTTATAGATTTTGTTTTTTAAAAATAGTACAGTATCTCATCATTCATCATCATCATTTTAGCCATTGTCTATCCACAGCAGGATGAAGGCCTCTTCCACATGTTTCCAACCCATATAGTCCTGAGAGTACCCTCTGCCTTCAGGCAGGCTTTTCTGCTGCCTGGGTAGTTGTCCTAGGGCCTTCAGGGAATGAGGGCCATTTTTGAGGTTGTATTGTTGTGTGAAAGGAATAGACCATTATCTAGCTAAAGTTTGTTGAGTTTTGAGAACTGGCTGAACCCATGCTGTTTCTGGAAGTCTGTTCTAGGCCTTGGAGGCCTGGAGGAAGTCTCCCAGGCCTAGAATGGCCCGCCGGAAGTGCGTTGATGTCACTTTTGGAAGTCTGTTCTAGGCCTGGAGGAGGCTCCCGGGCCTAGAACAGCCCACAAGAAGTGCATTGTTGTCACTTCCGGAAGTCCATTCTAGGCCTCAGGCACAGGCCTGCATCCACGCAGAAAACCGGATGTTAAGGTATTTGAATCCCATCGTTGGGCAGATGTGACTGGTGTTAGTCAGAGGTATCCATCAGTACAGTATCTATTTTATCTACAGTATTTATTAATTGCTTTAATTCTGTTGTACATTGCCCAGAATCACTTGTTTTGTGGGGAGCTGGGTTGATCCTCGCAGCCTCGCCGGTCCTCCACTGACCCGCAGACGCCGACCCAACTCCCAGCTGACTGTCGGGAGCTGGGCAGTTCGCAGGGCGTTGGTCGGTCGGCTGCTGGCTGCGTGCTCCCCGTTTCCTGGCCCATGGCAAGCCCAGGGGCTTGACAGGATGGCTGTATAAATTGAATGAATAAATTAATAAAAGCTGTACAGGTAGTCCTCGACTTATAGGAATTCGCTCAGTGTTCAAAGTTATAGTGTCGCCTGGCGGGGCCTAGGGGAAGAGCCTTCTCTGTTGCGGCCCCGGCCCTCTGGAATCAACTCCCCCCGGAGATCCGTACTGCCCCCACCCTCTCCACCTTTCGCAAATTATTAAAGACCCATCTTTGCCGACAGGCCTGGGGCAGTTAACACCTTGCCCCAGCCAGTGTATGTATGTTTGCATGTCTGTTTTGGGTGATTGGTTTTAATTAACGGGTTTTTTACAATGTATTTTAATTCTAGATTTCTACATGTTGTATCCATGTTGTGAGCCGCCCTGAGTTCTTGGAATAGGGCGGCATAGAAATCTAATTAAATAAATAAATACATAGATAAATAAATATAACAGCGCTGAAAAAAAGTGACTTATGGCCGGTTCTTGCATTTATGATGGTCACAGCATCTTCCCAATCACATGATCAAAATAGGGATGCTTGGCAACCAGCATATATTTACAAAGATTATGGCATCCCAGGGTCTTGGGATTGTCATTTGCAACCTTCCCAGCTGACTTTTGACAAGTCAATAGGGGAAGCTGGGCTCACTTAATGACCATGTGATTCCCTTAACAACCTCCTTGCTTAGCAATGGAAATTCTGATTCCAGTTGTGATTGTAAATCGAAGACTGCCTGTATAGTTTCTTCTGATCTTCTGGCCCATTCTTTTGAGGTCTCATGGAAGATGCTACCTCATCATCATGGCTGAAATAAGATTCACTTTTATACTGTGCTTCTTGTATATGAAGAGGGAAGTGGGAAGGTGTCTTTGGCCCCCAGCCCTGTTTAGAAACTAATTTTATGCTAGAAGCCTAAATATGGATAACTTGTTATAAAGCTGCAAGAAAAAGTCTCTATATTTTTTCTTATTTTAATTTCTGAGGGAGTGGGTGGTTGGTCAAACCGATTTGTGGGTGACCGCTCAGCTTCTGGGCATCTGTTAGGTGGAGAATTTAACCTCTAGTCCACGTGAGCCACTTTTGCTCTTCGGTGCAGGTTACTTTCACACTTAATAAAAGATGATTTTGGAATCTGTGACAGTTACCAAGGAAACACTTCACCTTTAGCAGGTCAAATAATTTAAACATAATTTCTGGTGGACTGTGTGACATAAATAGCTGAAAGGATTTCACAACCTTAATTTCTTCTTCTTCTTTTTTTGCAAAAAAAAATGCCTTTAAAGGATATTTTCTTCAGGGCATTCCTGTTTTCTCTCTTGTTATCTGGCACCTCATGAAGTGCTCAATGTTTTTATTCTGCATCTTGTACTGGGCCCTGAGGAGAAAGCAGAGAGAATCAGAGCATTGGACATGAATCAGTAAATATTGTGTGTGTGTGTGTGTGTTCACTGATGCAGTTAACATCAACTTATTCAACTTCACATTTTCTCCTTCTAACTTGTGTGTCACAGCAGCCTCTTGGATGCTCAAAAATGATAATCCAGAGTTTTCAACTTCCAGCATTCATGAAAAACATTGTGCAGTTTTCCGTGCCAATTTTTGCTTCACTGTTGTGTTTGTAGCATAATCCACAACTTTTTGTTGATGATAGTTAATCTGGAATTGGGACATCCTTCAGTATAGAGATGGGGCTGCAAGGATAATGATATGGGATTATTAACTTTATCATGGACTTAAGTTTAAGTGTTGCATTGCAGGCAAAAATCTATTGGCAAATTGTTTTTTTTCCCTACCACAGATGGTTGTTCTACTTTTTGATTTCTTTTATAATGCATCTGCTACAGCTTCTGCCTTTTTAAGGATAGTAACCAAATGCTTGTAGGAACATACTGATCTCATTAATGCCTTTAGGGTCCTTTTATTAAAGCATGCAACTACTTAGCAATGTTTCTGAGATCCAAGAATTAACTAGGAAAAATATCCAGGGATTTAGAACATCTGATATAGCAACTGACTAGGATGTTACTGTGCTCCTAAATGCTTTCCAGGATCTTCTGAATGAGACTTTACAGCTGGGGGGACAAATGAACACTAGTCCATCTCAATGTATGTATATTGCAGGATGAAGATCAGTTAATGTAGAAGTTATAGCCACAATTCCATATTTTATAGCCCCAGTGAAATATGACTGAGACATCAATTTTATTTCCAGCATTGTTAGTATAAACATATGTTATATATCTAAATGTATGGTTTCCATTTTTAGACATTTTAGATGAGATTCTGACTGTTTCCTAGCCATAATGGGACATTAAAGGAGATACTTCTCTTACCATTAAACTAATCATAGCTCCATTAACCTTCACATATCCAAATTGCAATCATATATTTCAAAAATTGAATTCAATTATATTTTATTATGGGTTAGTTCTATTCTCTTTGCCATTCAATTTATAATCCATTTTGTTTGCATTAGAGTTATTTTCTCTATCTGTAACGTTACTGTATTTCATCAAAAAAGGTAAAATATTTAGAGAGAACTGTTGCCAATTTGATTATTCTGAATATATTTGTATTCTATCTTATTATATCCATTTTCATTAGTGACTTAAAATATCTAGGGAAAATGTTAAACTTTTGCAACATGCTCAGTTTCATTTCCTCCCTCCCTCCCTCCTTCCCTCCCTCCCTCCCTCCCTTCCTTCCTTCCTTCCCTTTCCTTCTCCCTGTTTTTATGTGATTCAGCTATAGTTTCCTAATTCTATTTTATGCCCTGATAATGATCAGTTAATGAAAGCTACATTTGTCAAAATGTTATTGTAGGCCAACATTTGGGATTAGGTTAATTGTCATCACTTCAAGAAGTCCAAGTGTCCAATTATTTTTTTAGCTTGAAATAAGTACAGTTTGACTCCTTGAATTGAGAGGTTCTCCTGACATTCTGCTAAATCTTCACAATTTGAGCATACAGCAACTCTGGGACTAATTATGCTTAACTTGTAATAGATAACCTGCAGTCTCACAACAACTTTTTTTATTACTCATAAAGGAAGGATCCCCAGTCTAAATTAGGCTTGCAGTACCAAGGGAAGTAAGGTTACTCAAAGAAGATATATTTGGTCCTCCCTCTCTCCCTTTCTCTCTCCAGTAGAAACATCTGCAAACAAACTCATTTCTTTTCATGTGTTAAGATAATAAGAATTTCCCAGGGATTCTCTGACTTGGGTGTAAATTTCAGAGGAACTGCATGTGGCTAAGGATAGAAAGACCACCCTAGAACTAAGGAGAAATTTCCTGATAGTTAGAACAATTAATCAGTGGGATGACTTGCCTTCAGAAATTGTGGGTGCTCCAATACTGGAGGTTTTTAAGAAGAGATTGGACAACCATTTGTCTAAAACGGTACAGGGTTTCCTGTTGAGCATGGGGTTGGACTAGAAGACCTCCAAGGCCCCTTCCAACTCTGTTATTTTGTTATTCTGTTCTGTTATTCTGTTAATAAGATTCATTTCCATATATGCTGCAGTATGGATTCAGAACACACCCTTACACTTGATGGATGAGAAAGCAATGGTGTGTATGCCCTGTATATGAGTAGTGATCCAGGTGGTCGACCCCCTATCAGTTTTGCAATCCCTGGAGCTGCCAAACATTAGCAAAAAATTGATGGACTATGGTGGCAAGATTTCCTTATTTCCTTAAAAAAATAAAATAGGTGAGCTGAGCCTCTGATAAGCCCAGCAAAGCTATTTTATTTTTTGAATAACAATTTAAAAACCAGCTTAGAAAAGCAGGATTCTGCTCGTGATGACAATGTATTTTTCCTACTTTTATTTATTTATTTTTTAAAAATAAATAAATAAATAATCCTGGCTGTAAAATTATTAATTTTCTAGGAATTACCAAAGATTGGTAATTCCTAGATTGTAGGAATTGTAGTCAACAATCTGGGAAAGTTGAGGTCCAGAAAGGAGGTAGATTGCCCCTGCTGCATATTTTGATAAAGTTGGGGCAACAAAGCCACAGTGCAAATATGGCTTGTCTAAGAGAGACTTCCTAAGGGTTGTATGTCTCTGTGTGTGAAATCAAGCCTGCTGCTGCAGTGGTAGGAAAGAAGCCGTTGTCTATGAAGATTCTCAGTCATCCAGGTCATGATTATCCCAAAGGTAGTTTTTCAAAAGACAACTGGACTTCCTTTATTTTTCCTCGAAGACGTTTTGCTTCTCATCCAATTCTGAAGAAATTTCTTGGATAAGTAGCAAAATGTCTTCAAGCAAAAACAAAGAAAGTCCAGTTGCCTGTTGAAAAACCATCTTGGGGAAATAGCAATAGCACTTAGACCAGCGGTTCTCAACCTGTGGGTCGCGACCCCATTTGGGGGGCAGTTCGCCATTTCCCCCCCCTTTTTTCCCATTTCCCCTTGGCCTTCACGCGCGCGCCACGCATGCGCGATTCAGCCTGTCGCGCTGCGCATGCGCAATTCGGCCCGCCGCGCATGTGCAATTTGGCCCGTTGCGCCACGCACGCACAGTTCAGCCCGTCGCGTGCGCCGCGCATGCATGGTTCGGCCCATCGCGCGCGCCGTGCATGCGCGGTTCGGCCCGTCGTGCACGCCACGCATGCGCGGTTCGGCCCGTTGCGCTGCTCATGCGCGGTTCGACCTGTCACGCGCGCGCCACGCATGCGCAATTCAGCCTGTCATGTCGCGCATGCGCGGTTCGGTCCATTGCGCCACGTGCGCCATGCATGAACGGTTCGGACCGTTGCACCGCGCATGCGTGGTTCAGGCCGTCGCGCGCGCACCATGCATGTGCGATTCGGCCCATCGTGCCGCGCATGCATGATTCGGCCCGTCACGCCGCGCATGCATGGCGCAGGTCAGGGTCACACCATGCATGGGCGGCACAGGTGGGGTCTCGGCCTAAAAAAGGTTGAGAACCGCTGACTTAGACTTACATGCAGTATCGCTTCACAGTGCTTTGCAGCCCTCTCTAAGTGGTCAGCATGTTGCCCACAACAATCTTGGTCCTCATTTTCCCATCCTCGGATGGATGGAATGCTGAATCAACCTTGAGCCGGTCAGGATCGAACTGCTGGCAGTTGGCAGAGTTAGTCTGCAATACTGCATTCTAACCACTGCACCACCATGGCTCTTTTGCAATAGAAGCTGTTGCATGACTCCTCTTTCTTCCAGTCACCCCAATTTCTGTAGTTTGAGACTCTCTCATCTCAAAGAACATTGCGACTCTCTCATCTTGGGGGAGCCCCACCAGAGAGGCTTAGCCTGGGGTGGGGGGAGAAGGAAGAGGGGGTCAAATATCACAGATCCAGAAAGGACCACCAACCTGTTCGTTTATGAGATCTGTGCCTCACACTTTTGCTAATAAACAACGGTTAAGGCAGCTCGGGGGGGGGAGTAAAACTCCCATGTTAAAACCCAATTAAACCCAGTTAAAATATAAATCAGGATACATTAGAAACACCTTTATAACACCCAAGATGTTCCAGCTGTTATCAGCTTCAATCTATTTACTTATGGGAAAAATGCTAGGGGAGTAGTGGGACAAATAAAAAAGATTTGGTGGGCAAAAAAAAAGAGGAAAAATTTGTAAATGGCTAAATTGACTAATGGAACATGGAGAGAAATATGAAGCAGAGAGAATGGGTTGAAAAGGTATACTTGATTTAACATGTTTTTTTTAAAAAGCTAACAACTGCTCTTAATCAAGCAAAGCAGCTCTTTTGAATTAATAGATGTGTAAAAGTGGCCACCTGAGGAATATGCATCTTTGTCAAACCCCTCAGGGTAGAACTTCATGTGACACAGTTATTTCTAAAGAATATTTCTACTTTACAAAATTCAGCTCCTATATAACTGAAAGTTCAAAGGAAACATGTTAGAAAATCATCATCATGTTGCTTTTAGCTCACAAAAGCCAAAAAGGGGTTTTCTCTCTTCCTCCATTGAAAACTTTAAATCTTTCATTTCATTGGTCTCCCCAACAAGTGGTGGCCTTAACTGTTTTGTTTAGCAAAATAACATCTATCATAAAAGAATGGTAGCATTCTGACTAATTATTTGGTCCTCATGTATTTATATTTATAATTTATATTTATTTATATTTTCCAGGCACATATCCCACCTTTCTTCCAAGAGTTCATGTTAGCCTCAGTAGCATTTACTTTTTCCTACTGTTCTCTACAACAGCCCTGCAAGGAAGGCTGGACTGAGAAAGACTAAACCAGCCCAACGTCACCCAATAACTTGTATGGTTCAAATTGAATTTCTCCGGTCCTGTAACTTGTCCACAACTCTTCTCAAAGCTGGAACAATAGGAAAGCATGGCATTTATTGACTCCATGTTTTTAATCTACACTCATATGAATATATTATTGTTTTAAACACCCCTAATATCAATCCTCTGGGCAACATCCATGATTATTGAGGGACCAATAATTTATTTCTTTCTTTCTTTCTTTCTTTCTTTCTTTCTTTCTTTCTTTCTTTCTTTCTTTCTTTCTTTCTTTCTTTCTTTCTTTCTTTCTTTCTTTCTTTCTATCTTCCTTCCTTCCTTCCTTTCATTCTTTCTTGTATTGTTTTTTATTAATACAAATTTAAAGAAGAAAAAGAAAGTAAGAAAGAAAAGTTAAAAGGAAAAAAAGAAAGGACAAGAAAAGCTTCCAGATGAGCACTCTGGCAAAATACAACATCTCCAAGAGGGCAGAGACAACGATCTGGCATAGACCAATGGCCAGACAACAAGCCAGGGCCAGCAGAATCTCTCTGGACAAGGAGAAGCCGAGAGATCACCCTCCTGCACACCAGATGGCTGCTTCTTATGAGAAGATAGCAGGGCTTGAAGATCCTTGCAGTTGACTTGTGAACTGGGAGATGAGGGAGAGAGATCTAGCTTGCAACTGCAGCTGAACCTTTAAGGATTCTGGGTTGGACTAAAAACTTAAATCAGCCTTTTCTGATCCAATGCCCTCTAGGCATCATTACACCTTGGAGAGAGGTACAGTACACCTATCTCCGATTGTCTCTACCTGCCCTATTACATCTGGCAAGAGGGGCATCTTTACGCGCCTGACAATTGAAGAATGCCACCATGTGAGACACAGAAAACATGGCAGCCTTCTCTTTCATGGCACCTGCCCTCTGGAACCCTTTTTTTCTACCAGAGTTCAGAACAGCCTGATCGTGCTGGCCTTTCAGAAAACACTTTAAACCTGGGTGTTCATCCAGGCCTGGAGAGGGTTAGAAAATTAGTAGAACCCAGGTGTTTGTTTTTTTATTTCTGAGAAACAAGGCATTGCACCAAACAAGAACAGGGCAGGGGTAGTGAGTATCATGTGGGTGCTAGCCCTGCCCCATTTGGGGCACGTGCATGCTTGTGCCCCATGCGCACACGCGCTCATCCATGTAAAATGCTTCCCCCTCCCTTTTCCTCCAGTCCACCAACCGACAAAGGTTGGTGATCTCTGCTTTAGAGGGAAGATATTCAGCCCATTCTGAACGGGGTCACATTTAAGATATTGTATTTGCAATGTGAAAAATATATTTGGATCTAGAGGTCAAATAGGCATAAAACTGTATATTTCATCGGTTTACTCTGCTCAGGGCTATAATAGGCTGTTTATTGTTATTGTGGCCTACTGGAACATAGAACATGGAATAACAGAGTTGGAAGGGACCTTGGAGGTCATCTAGTCCAACTCTCTGTTCAAGCAGAAGGCCCTATATCATTTCAGAAAAATGACTGTCCAGTCTCTTCTTGAAAGCCTCTAGAGATGGGGCACCCACAACATCTGAAAGCAAGCCATTCCATTGGTTGATTGTTCTCAATGTTAGGAAATTTACTACAATGTATTGTAAATAATAATAATAATAATAATAATAATAATAATAATAATAATAAAGTTAGAAGGGACCTTGGAGGTCTTCTAGTCCAACTATCTGTTCAAGCAGAAGGCCCTATACCAGGGGTAGGCAACCTTGGCTCTTTTATGACTCGTGGACTTTGTGGACTTCCATAGCTGGCTCAGGAATTCTGGGAGTCGAAGTCCACGAGTCATAAAAGAGCCAAGGTTGCCTACCCCTGCCCTATACCATTTCAGACAAATGGCTGTCCAGTCTCTTCTTAAAAACTTCCAGTGTTGGAGCATTCACAGCTTCTGGAGGCAGGTTGTTCCACTGATTAATTGTTCTAACTGTCAGGAAAATTCTCCTTAGTTCTAGGTTGCTTTTCTCTTTGGTTAGTTTCCATCCTTTGCTTCTTGTCTTGCATTTAGGCGCTTTGGAGAATAGCTTGACTCCCTCTTCTTTGTGGCAGCCCCTGAGATATTGGAACACTGCTATTATGTCCCCCCTTGTCCTCTCTTCATTAAACTAGACATACCCAATTCCATCAACCTTTCCTTTTATGTTTTAGCTTCCAGTCCCCTAATCATCTTTGTTGCTCTTCTCTGTACCCTTTCTAGAGTCTCAATATCTTTTTTACATTGTGGTGTGTGTGTGTGTGTGTGTGTGTGTGTGTGTGTGTGTGTGTGTGTGTGTGTGAGAGAGAGAGAGAGAGAGAGAGAGAGAGAGAGAGAGAGAGAGAGAGAGAGAGAGAGAGAGAGAGAGAGAGAGAGAGAGAGAGAGAGAGATAATGAGCATGGCTGTCTTGGAGCATCTGTGAGAAACTTCAGTTAAATTAAAATGCATTTACCTGACATTTAAGCTGGACTAATTAGTGCGGAGCATATGCCATTGTATGTTTATGTTTATCTCTGGAAGATCCAAGTACCTTAAAAACTGACCTATTTGCCATGAGGTCACTTGTGAAAGTCTAGGTTTTCCTGCCATCTGAGGTAATAGTAATATAGGTTGCAACTAGAAAAGGAGGGAGGGAGGGAGGGAGGGAGGGAGGAAGGAAGGAAGGAAGGAAGGAAGGAAGGAAGGAAGGAAGGAAGGAAGGAAGGAAGGAAGGAAGGAAGGAAGGAAGGAAGGAAAGGAGAAATCTTCTTCAGGAAGACATTATGTTTGTGGAATTCCTTTCCCAGAGAGACCAACCATTGCCAACACTGATGTTTGGCAAATAGGTAAAAGGTGTTTGTTATCATTTCAGACTTTCAAATGCACATTAATGCGTTTTCTATTTTTAACATTCTATTTGTTATATTTTATTTATGCATCATTTTGTTTTAGTAAACCAATTGTGTTGAACAGCAGTGTGTAAAGCTTTGTAAGATAAAAGTATTGAACACTTTGTTGTTGTTTTTTTTAAAAAAAAAGATTTAAAAAAATTTGAATAGCAGTAAAAATTGAGTAGCAGAAAAGATTGAAAGAAGCAAGCAACTGATAAAACCAGTCCCTCTTCCTCCACTTGTTTCCTTAGTTTAAATTTTTCTTTGTACTGGAGAAAGAAAATGCAAAATGAAACTGCCATTTAACTTTTCACTCTTACTTTCTCACACGTCATGTTTGGACATTTCATTGTGCTTATGAAAGTTTTTCTTAACCAGCCGGTTTGTACGAAAGGACAGGCATGGATTTTAAAAACGATGAATCATCCAACCGAAATGCTCCCTTTGCATGGTATGATGTACTGTAAAGTCAGCCCCCAGGAATGGTTGCTATGCTTAAGGGAGAGGGGTGCAATTCAGCAGTTGTGTCGTGTTACAGATTAATGTTTCACAGGTTTCACAGGAAATGAATATTAAATTGATCCAAGAGAAATTATGAAAGTTAAAGCATATGTGGAAACAACCTAAGAGCCTGTTCTCAACACCATCTAAACCAGTGCCCCCACCGGCCTTTTGGGCATTAGGGAGAGAAATTTTTCTGTGGACCGGAAGGGATGTGTTGTCATGTGCTGCCTGCATCCCGTGGTTGGGGCTTCGCTTGTATGTGCGGCCCAGTTTCTGGCATGCCATGGGCCGGTGCCGATCCACAGATCGGGGGTTGGGGACCCCTGATCTAAAGTGATCTATTATCTTTTTTTGTAGAGTCTATAACATTTTAAATAAAGGTTTTGATTATATTTGGTATCTTATGTTGTTTTGTATCTAGAAGTTCTTTTGTTCTCTTTAAGATTCCCATCATTGGATCTTAAAACGTTAATGTGTGGCAGCCGGAATCAAGTGTAGAAATGGGCAGGCTTTAGATTATTTATTTATGTAGCCACCCATTTCACAATCATGATTCCAGACGGTGTGCAGCAATAGAACCAATTAAAGCAAATATAAAGCAACAATTACAAATAAATTTAAATGCAAGCATAAATAAGACCGTGGGAGAAAATGGACCGGAATCCTACACACACAGTGTAACCATCTTGCAGGCTCTCTTGGATTCCTTTGCCTATTGGAAGAGCCATGATTAGCAGTAGTTGTATCCTGTTGCATCAACACTGTTTTTAGGAGGCTGCACAAGTGTTAGAATTCTGGATTTCAAGAGTTGGCCAACCTAACAGGGTCGAATTAGAAGACCATGTTACTGAAATGCTAGACGGTGGAGATTAGAAAACAAATAGCTTTGTAATTTTTTTGGCTCTTGTTTTTTTTCTTTGTAATTTAACTGTTGTCAAAGTTGCTTTTCTTTCTTTCTTTTCAACAGGGAAAATGATATTGGGCAGCAATACAGCGGAGACCTTAGTACTAAGTTATCGGCTTAATACAGAAACCTTTATTGCATAACAAATACTTTGATGCAATCTGCAGTGGTTTTTTTTAAATGTTATATTCAGTTCTCGATGAAAAAGCTTAAAAATCTTACGCTCCTTACGATTCACTTTTAAATCATAACAAATATGGATACAATACTTCCCTCTGTTTTTTTTAAATCTTCAATGGTGTAAGTCAATGTTGCTTAAAGAGTGATTCTAGGAACCCCTGGGTGCCCCTTAAGACCTTCTCAGGGGCCTGTGAAATCAAAATGATTTGCCAGCTTATGTTGAAAAATAATACAATATTAATAGCCCATCAAACAATCATGAGTGACAGCAAATGCATCAATTCCATTTTTTAATATGGTAAATGTGATAAACATCAACCATACAAACAAAAGCTCTTTTGAGGTCCTCCCTAATTTTTTTAAAAATGGAAAAGGGTCCTGAGAGAAAAACATTTAAGAAACTCTGGTCTTAAATTAAAATTATCTAAACATTAGAGTGTTTGCCTTCTGTAGCCAATACTGTACAAATAATATAATGTATTATTACATTATATCTTAAGTATGTTTTATGACAATATAAGAAAAATAAAAAAGGGAAGGGAAGGGAAGAATAATGCTACAGTCCTCTAAAACAGAGGTTAGCTGGTCCATCTCTCTATTTTTCCTGATTCCTGGAGTCAAGTTCCTACAATCAAATCTATGCGGATGGGGGGAAAAAATCCAGGGAATACCAAGGGAATGAATCCTACAGAAGGCAATGGCAATTCACTGACATATTCTTGCCAAAAAAAGACACCAGGAATCAAGCTTGACTCAAAGGAGATTTTGCTTTAAACATATCGGATTGTGTTAGCTGAGAGCTTCTGCAAAATCCTATCATTTGGCAGGCATGGAAAAGAAATCCAGCATGGATTTCAATGAAAGAAAAATAACACAATCTACCAAAATAAACCACTTTCTGTGTAAAGAGGCTGCAGGCATGGAGGGGAGTTGGGAGAAATTTTAAACCATTTAAGAATTGCAAAACACAAAACAAAACAAAACCACAAGACAGATCATATTGGGAAAGTTGTATAGAAAAAGCATATATCAAGAAAAGTGGGATTTTTTTTTTAAAAGCTATACTTAAAAAGCATATTTAGCAACTCTTCCAAACACTGTTTTGGATTCAGGGGAATGTGTGCATAAAATTCACAAGCTAGAGAAGATTCTAAGCAATCCCAAAGATGGATTTTTCCAGCAGTGTGTGCTGGAAAGTGTGGGCAAAGAAACACGGGTAGTCCTTAAAACCACAATCGAGCCCAAAATTTCTGTTGCTAAGTGAGACATTTGTTAAGCGAATTTTGCCCCATTTTATGACCTTTCTTGCTACAGTTGTTAAGTGAATCACTGCAGTTGCTAAGTTAGTGACATTGTTGTTAAGTAAATCTGGCTTCCCCGTTGACTTTGCTGGTCAGAAAGTTGCCAAAGGGGATCACTTGATCCCGGGACACCGCAACTGTCATAAATATGAGTCAGTTGCCAAGGGTCTGAATTTTGATCCCATGACCCTGGGGATTCTACAACCATCATAACGTGTGAAAAATGGTCATAGATCACTTTTTTCCAGTGCCGTTGTAACCTTGAACGCTCCCTCTGAAAGAACTGTTGTAAGCAGAGAACTAACCTTGGGTCGAATGGAATAACATCTCAACATTTGAAAACTTTACAATGCCTTGGTAAGGCCACACTTGGAATACTGCATCCAGTTTTGATCACCACAATGTAAAAAAGATGTTGAGATTCTAGAAAGAATGCAGAGAAGAGCAACAAAGATAATTAGGGGACTGGAGGCTAAAACGTATAAGGAATGGAATTGCTGGAATTGGGTATGTCTAGTTTAATGAAGAGAAGGACGAGGGGTGACATGATAGCAGTGTTCCAATATCTCAGGAGCTACCACAAAGAAGAGGGAGTCAAGCTATTCTCCAAAGCAACTGAAGGCAGGACAAGGAGCAACGGACGGAAACTAATCAAGGAGAGAAGCAACCTAGAACTAAGGAGAAACTTCCTGACGGTTAGAACAATTAACCAATGGAACAACCTGCCTCCAGAAGCGGTGAATTTATTTATTTAGTTATTATTTAAACTTCTATGCCGCCCTTCTCCTAAGACCCAGGGCGGCTTACAATAACAATACAATAAAATTAATTACATTCGTACAGCATACAGTCACAGTCAACACACCGTCGCTGATGGAGGGACATTCCTAGGCCCAGGGGCAGAGTGCAGTTCATACGCCCCAAGCCTGTCGGCATAAATGTGTCTTCAACAATTTTCGGAAAACTAGGAGGGAGGAAGCAGTACGAACCTCTGTGGAAAGCTGGTTCCAGAGGGCTGGAGGTTTTTAAGTGTTGCACTGGAAGTTTTAAAGAAGAGACTGGACAGCCATTTGTCCGAAATGGTGTAGGGTTTCCTGCCTGAGCAGGGGTTTGGACTCGATGACCTCCAAGGTCCCTTCCAATTTTATTATTATTATTATAAACCTTGTTAGGGCCACTTCTCAGACTTATCCATCACCAGTTGCTGTCTCCAGCCCTTTAAGCACTGGCAGAATTTTATTACGCTTGTTTGTTTTCAGCAAGTCGACAAAACCCGAATGACCACGTTAACATGATGTTTAAGAGAGCTGAGTCGAAAGACACACAGCTGCAACAGAACTGTACACCACAAAAGAAGAGCTCGGGAATTAAATACAGATAAAGACGGCAGGGGTAAAAAGAGGAAATGAACACTGCTGGTCCAACAGGGCCACGCGAATCCTGCAAGGGGCTATTAGGCTGAGTGTAGTGGACGGGCAATGATGAAACCCAGCAGTCTGTGGCGATGAAATATTTATTGCAGCACAGTGCAGCACAGAGGGAAAGTGAAATTTCAGGAATACTGTAATAGCAAAAGCCTCCATTAATTATCAGGAGCAAGCTGTAATGTCAGTTACTATGGCAACGGGCGTCCCCTATGTATTGTGCACTTTTTTCTTTTCTTTTTTTCTTTCTTTCTTTTTTTAATTTAGGCTGCTCACCCATTTCATATGGTGTGTTGCATTTTTATTTTCTTCCAAGCTTTTCATTTTCACTGCTGCCGGCTCAGGTCTGGTTAACAAATGCCGTAAAAAAAAAAATAATGCTGTTTTTACAGGGAAAAAACCTGCAAAAACAACATTCCTTTTTCTGCAATGGGGGAAATGCCTAGTATATGAACATTTTTAAATCTACCAAGGAATTTTGCTATTTATTACTACTTGGGGCAATAATAGTACCAGTAGTGTCTTTATAATGCATCTTTATAAGTATAGTAAGAGCCAATTTGTTGTAGTGGTTAAGGCACCAGACCTGTAGGCCCAATTTAGGTATGAAGCCAGTTGGGTGATCCTGGGCCAATCACTCTCTCTAAAGGTCAAATCACTTCCAAAAATGCTGCCAAGAAAACTGCAGGGACTTGTCCAAGCAGTTCCCAGGAGCTGGCTTGAGGGCATCTCTCTCCCCCTCCCCCGCCACTATAATCTGTATTACTATTAGTGAGTGGTCAGTGTAACTGACCAATGTAAGAAAATATATCCTTTAAAGCAGAATGGATTTGAGCATGCATATCTTATATACTTTACACATACACAAGCCAGAAATGGGATTTAAACCTCTTATTTCTATACGACTCTACTCCCAAAATTACAGGTAGTTCTTAACTTATGACCACAGCTGAGCCCAACATTTCTGTTGTTAAGTGAGTCTTGCCCCATTTTACAAATTTTCTTGTCACACTTGTTAAGTGATTCACTGCCGTTGATAAAGTTAGTACCCCCAATTTTTAAGTGAATCCGGTTTCCCCCATTAACTTTGCTTGTCAGAAGGGGGCAAAAGTGATCACATGACCCCGGGACACTGCAACCTTCATAAATATGAACCCAGTTGCTAAGCATCTGATTTTTGATCACGTGACCATGGGGGGGATGTTGCAATGGTTGTAAATGTGAAAAACAGTCATAAGTCACTTTTTTGAGTGCTGTTGTAACTTCAAACAGTCTCTAAAGGAACTGTCATAAGTCAAGGACAATTTGTAATTCACGGTTCCCAAAACTTATTTTAGAACATTTCAACAGTTCCATTTTATGAAGTGAATGTATGTAGTACTGAGTTCTCAGCTTTTGTTTATTAAATGACAGAGTATAGTTCAGTGGTTCTCAACCTTTCTCAGGTTGAGACCCCACTTGCCCCACCCATGCGTGCTGCGACCCCGACCCGGGCGCGCGGATCGGCCCGTCGCGGCCGCCATTTTTTAAAAAATTTTTTAAATTTTTTTATTTTTTTTCATTTTTTTTTCAGCGCAATGGGCGGATCTGCACATGCGTGATGCGCGCGCGCCAAAAAAATAAAAAAATAAAAATTTTTTAAAAAAATAAAAAAATAAAAAATAAACAATAAAAAAATAAAAAAAAACAAAAAAAATAAAAAAACAAAATGGCGGCCCGCAGTGTGCGGCGACCCCCGCGAAATGGTCGTGTGACCCCAAATGGGGTCGCAACCCCAAGGTTGAGAACCGCTGGTATAGTTGCACACTAAAGAACATGGACAAAATATAAAAAACAAAAATTTCAGAATGTCAACCAGAATTAATGAAGGTACAAATGTTTTAAAAGCAACACTTACTTTGTCCCATCACAAAAGTCTGTTTCTTGGAAAATGTAATACTAATAATCAGAATAGCGCTGGAAGGGACCTTGGAGGTCTTCTAATCCAACCCTCTGTTCAAGCAGGTGATCCTATACCATTTTAGACAGATGTCTGTCCAGTCTCTTCTTAAAAACCTCCAGTGATGAAGCACCCACAATGTCTGAAGGCAAGCTGTTCCACTGGTTATTTGTCCTCACTGTTAAGAAGTTTCTCCTTAATACCAGGTTGCTTCTCTCTTTGATTAGTTTCCAACTTTTGTTTCTTGTCTTGCCTTCTGGTGCTTTGGAGAATAAGTTGACCCCCCTCAAATATTGGAATACTGCTAGCATGTCACCCCTAGTCCTTGTTTTCTGTAGACTAACTATATCCAGTTCCTGTATAACACCTAATGTGACTTGCAGTAGGCGAGCAAGGTACATATTTTGCATTTTTTTCTAGACCTAGACTGCTTTTGAAGGCTGAGCTTTGGGTTTTCAAAACTATCTGAGAAAGCACTTCTGAAGGAAGTCCTGCACCTGAGAAAGCACTTAAGGTAATGATGCTGCCTTCATTTGGGGCACATCCACAGGGGAATAGAAACCATTGCTGCAAAAAGCAATGTTGGAAAAACATTGAGCACTGCCTGCTAAACTATATAAGGAAAAATGTAAATTTAGCAAATGAAAAGCAGAATATGTAATTGCCTGGGTAGTAAAAAAAAAAAAAAAGATTGGCGTACAATTTAAAATGTAAAACAATGGCAATTTGAGATCAATGTTTTACTCGCGTGAGTGGAACGGATGGGGACAAAAGCACCTTGGGAAGGTCTTGGATTGATTATACATCTGAGTGGCACCATGGAAGCCACAGAAAAATAAAAGGTTAAAACTTTTTGGCACTCGCTAGTATAATATGCCTTGGAAGAAAAAGGAAGGGAGATATTGAAATACAAGAATCAATAGATTTGTCAAAGTGCTCCTTGCAATCCAGCCACCCTCAGTCACAGTCTGAGGGCAAATCATGCAAGTAGGACACTGACTGAGCCACACAGACAACAGGAAAGGTTGGGCAGATTACACTCAGAAAGGATAGTTAGGGGCTTTATAAGGCGTCTGAACATGAAAAGAACAAAACAAACAAACAAAACAGGAAGAGATTCAAGCTAGTCACATCCAGAATTTATCTGTTGGATACCATAGTCTTAGTCTGGTGAGATTGGTGTCAGGCCCAACCCAAAAACAATCCAGCCAAGCTCAATTTTTTAAAAAGTAGACTTACCCAACATTTCTGTGGCTCAGTGAGATCTTTGTTAAATGAGTTTTGCCCCATTTACCACCTTTTCTTCCCACATTTGTTAGGTGAATCTGGCTTCCCGATGGACTTTGCTTGTCAGAAGCTCGCACAAGGTGATCACAGGACCCCTGAAACACTGTGATAGTCATCAATATGAATCAGTTGCCCAGTGGCTGAACTCTGATCACGTGACTCTGGGAATGTCACAATAGTCCTAAGTGTGAAAAACGATCGTGTCATTTTTTTCCAACGCTGTTGCAACTTCCAAATGTTGTAAGTTGAGGATTACCTGTATTTGGTCACATCATATAGACCAGCGGTTCTCAACCTATGGGTCGCGACCCCATTTGGGGTCGAACGACCATTTCACGGGGGTCGCCAAACACGGCAGTCCGCCATTTTTCCCCCCATTTCCCCTCGGCTGGCGCAGGGGGCAGCACCGTGCATGCGCGGGGTAGCACCGCGCATGCGCAATGCAGGCCATCACGCGCGCATGCGTGATGCGGACCGTCGCACCGCGCATGCGCAGTGCAGGTCGGGGTCACGGCCTGCAAAAGGTTGAGAACCGCTGATATAGACAGAATCTTGCCAATCTAAATCTATACTACTGTAATCCTAATAGAGGTACCCCAGGAGATTCTAGGACATGTCTATCCTAATCTCTTCCTCTGTCTCCAACTCAGCTCTGGGCTATGCTGTATCTTGTCTCTCCCCGCCCCTCCTTGAAACCCTCCCGCATGGGAAATGGCTTCTTTACTGTGGTCCAGTACACCACTGCCCCCTTCGTAGACACAAGCCATCACAGTATGTATCACAAAACTGTTTTGATGAGAGATTTGTGTCTGCTGTTTTCAAAGCTATGCCTAATGCTACAAATGCGAAAAGTCTGAATCTGATTCCTGATGCAGTCAGTTCCCACAGCTACTTATTACAGTTATCACGGCACATTTTGAAAAACACAGCTCGATAGGTCCAACTGCATGCAAAAAAAAATAAATCTTCAGATTCTGGGGGATATTGTTGTCCATCCAAAATGGAAGTAGTGATGTCTCCATTAACGCTCTCTTTCAGTAGCAGTCTGGTTCGAATTTAAATTTACTACTTATCCCTAATTTGTACGATTGCTATTAAAATACATATCATTCACTATAATTCAACTCCTCTTGCAAAATCCCACCGCTCTCTTGATTTTTATAGAAGAATTTGATGCCTCTTTCTTACTAGTGTCATACATTTGCTCATACATGTTTTGAGTTCATTACAAGGAACAGAGACACATATGCATTCACACACACACACACACACACACACACTCCAAACGCTGCTGACGATCAAAACCAAAGTTAATGCTTTATTTAAGTAAAATTATTCTCACAGCCAAGGTTAGGCAACCTTGGCTCTTTTATGACTTGTGGACTTCAACTCCCAGAAGGTTAGGCAACCTTGGCTCTTTTATGACTCGTGGACTTCAACTCCCAGAATTCCTGAGCCAGCTATGGCTGGCTCAGGAATTCTGGGAGTTGAAGTCCACGAGTCATAAAAGAGCCAAGGTTGCCTACCCCTGGGCTATACTGTAGAAAAGAAAACAGTAGAAGTTTCTATGAGGACCAAACAGAACTAGCAAGTTTTTTAAAAAAAAACAAATAAAGGTTTAATGTGTAAAAAAAAAAGGGGGGGGGAATACAGGTAGTCCTCGACTTATCACCATAATTAAGCCCAACATTTACGTTGCTAAGCGAGACATTTGTTAAGTGAGTTTTGCTCCATTTATGACTTTTTTTTGCCACATTTGTTAGGTGGTTCACTGCACTTGTTAAGTTAGTAACACGGTTGTTAAGTGAATCTGGCTTCCCCATTGACTTTGCTTGTCAGAAGGTCGCAAAAGGTGATCACATCACTTTGGGACACTGCAACCGTCATAAATGTGAGTCAGTCGTCAAGCATCCGAATGTAAATCACGCGACCATGGGGGGGGTGCTGCAACGGTCATAAGCGGGAAAAATGGTCATAAGTCACTTTGTTCGGTGCCATTGTAACATCGAACGGTCACTAAATGAACTGTTATAAGTCGGGGACTACCTGTACAAAGGCAAACAAAGGAAAAAGATAGAAAAATAGGAAACAAGAAAAATACATGATACCTCTAGGAAATAATGCAGCCTCATCATTTAAACACTGACTAAATGGAATAAGACTGATCAATCTTTGCATTCAAAGACAAGAAGTTCATAGAAAGAGAACAAACATGCTGTCAATCTTAAGCTGCCCATTTGGGACTGCACTGTCTTTACAACTTTGAAGCACCATCTTTTGGTTGTCCCTAACCCATCCGATAAAGCAATAATTCTTGATATACTGATAAGTTCTAAGCTTTTAGTTCTAGTTCAAGACAATTTTTATATCTCTACATTTCATTGATCTATGTGCTTATAGTATAAACGTATCGATGTTAAACCAAAATGGGTTAATATTGGACAATATCCTACGAGTAAATATCCAGTCACCTGTTTATATTTGCAGCCAATCTATTTTAACATTCTCTGGGGATGTGGAAAAGAATTTTTCATTGAATTAATGTAGTTAAGAAATCAATGGTGCTTCTGGCTTTAAGATGTCTTATTGCAACTCTTTATTTCAAAGTTTTTACAAATAGCTAGTATCCGGCAGTGTATTTTTAGTTTATTAAAATACTATAAATTTAGAAACTTCCAAAACACATTTCAGTATTGATAGTAATTTATGGGTTTTAGTTGCTACTAATGCATTTGGATCAAACGGCGAAGTCGAGTGTTGTTTTAATTGAATATAGTGCTGTATTGCAAGCAGGTGTAGGGTTTAATAGTGGAAGTAAATCCATTGGATCAGCTGAATAGAACCCAATTTCCAAATATTTGCTTCTCTTTCATAAGGAGCATTGTCATCCTTTTTACTTGACGGCCCTCTTATTTTGTGATTAGAAGCTGAATTTTGAACAGAGATCAGGTGTATAAAAAGATGCTTAGTAACGCAGGCCCAGAGTTGCATGTGAAAGAAAAAAACTTTTACGCAGTGGCCACCTTATATACTTTAGGTCTGCTACTTTTTCTTCTCTCTTTGATACAATCTTCAGGTTACTAAGACAGGTCATCGTTACTTAATCTTAAGCTTCTGCACTACTGAAACAGAGATGAAGTCCAACATAGATCATTTAAGAACCCAACATGCATTTTGGTGTACTAATAATAAAAAAACAAGGAATCATGCTTATCTTGCCGTTGTTTGCCATAAAATATGTATCATGCAGAAATTTTCCAGTTTCTACGCAGCACCTGGTTTCTTTGTGAGCCGTAAACAGCACAGCAGCATAATCCTGTCTTCTGCTGTTTGTTATGTGCCAATATTAACCCAGCAGTAAACCAATGCCTTGTATTTGAAGTACAGTGATGGTTGCCTCAAAAGAGTAGCAAAGGGGGAAATTCTTTCACAACTTCTGTTTAGGAATGTAAAGTTCCAATACATGTACTCAGGTCTTTTTTTGTCATAGAACGCCCAGAACGGAGTTCCGGCACCTTTTTTGGATGGAACCTTGTAGGGTAGGCAAGGTGGGTTGTACGACGTGTGTGAATTCCGGCACCTTTTTTTTTTTTTAACAAAAAAAAGCACTGCATGTACTGAAGCAAATCTCACTTAATCAAAAGAACGTAAGTTATCTGTTGCATGGAAGTGACTTGGGGGAGAAAATATGAGCATTCTCTGTATTTTCCTTTTTACAAGTCTGTTTAAATCAGGGGTCCCCAAACACTTCAGCTCAACAACCCCTTCCGATAGTAGATTGATCCCCCAAACATTATCCATAGCAGAAGATCCAGATTCAGCCATGGTTTTCCATACAGCACTGATCTTGTGAACTCTCAAGCTTCCTCCTTCCGTTATATATTCAAGTTGGACAGTATTTAATATTTATTTGTTATGTATATGTAGGGGTGTGGGTCTATACATATGTTGTACATAGTATGCTTGAGTATTGTGTCATGTATGTGTTTCACTTTGAGAGCGGGCAACTAAATTTCATTTTTGATGTGTGCCCACAGTAAAAAAATGACAATAAAGGTTATTTTATCTCGTCTCGTCTCGTCTTGTCTTGTCTTATCATTATATAAAAATAATGTAATAAATATAAAAATACAATTAATAAATAGCACGAGGATGACCTCCCGCCCTCCGACATTCATCAACCTTTTCCCCACCAGCTCAAAAGGTTAGATGAAATTCAGTCATAATCCTTGACACAAATTAGCCCTCTTGATTGAACTGCCAGAACAAATGTCTCTACCATGGAGAGTATGAGGGTTCTCGAAGAAACGAAAATTATGTGTAATTTGGTCTAGTTTTTTTTTAACAAAAGTTTATTAAGTTTATATAGATAAGGAAAAATAGGAACAATACAGGTATGGTAAAGGAAGGGGTGGAAGGAAAGGGGAAGGGAATAAGGAATTAGGGTAAAATAAGGATAGGTACAATCACATATTTCAACAAACAAGATACCATCCGGATCATAATAATGAATAAATATCATATTCACCCATTTTTACCAGAGCTTAGACTATAACATATTAAAAACAATTAGTAAACAAATACGTTGATCTATTAAGTAAATACTACTAATAAAATCTCAAAAAATCCTAACAATCAAAAGTAACAAATGAGAATCAGTAAATCAGGAAAAATAATCATATCATCAAAATGTTAGTTAGAACTCGATTAAAAATCAGTCATCTATTCTAAAATATTGAATCCTTCAAGTTCTAACGTGTGTCTAATAATTTGGTCTAATTTTTGGGGGGAAAGAAATTGCAAATAACCAGTATGGTCTACTGGTTAAGGCACCAGGCTAGAAAGCAAGAGACCGTGGGTCCAAGTCCCTCCTTAGACATGGAAGCCAGCTGGGTGACATTGGGCTAGTCACTCAGCCCAACTCACCTCACAGGGTTGTTGTTACGGTTAAAAAAGGAGGAGGAAAATGCGTTTGATATATTCACTGCCATAAGTTATTTAGAAAAATAAAGGCAAGATATACATACAAACATACATACTTACATATACATATATACGTGGTGTGTGTGTGTGTGTGTGTGTGTGTAATATATAAAATCATCATTATCTTTTCCCTTTCCTTCATTTTATTATAAAAATCAATTGGCTAAGAATTCACAGAGTGTGATCCAAACTTAAAATAAGGAAAAATTTCCTGACTGTGAGAATTAGATCAGTGGGTGCTCCATCACTGGAAGTGTTCCAGGAAAAACAGGGCAAACATTAATCTAGGATGGTATATGCATTCATGCCCTCAGTAGGGATTTAAACCAGAAGGCTTTCAAGCTATATAATGCATTTTGGAAATAAACTTTTTTTTTTACTGTATCTGTGAGCTCTGAATGTCTCCCTTAATAACTGGGAGAATTTCATTTCTCTCAATGGTATAAAGATGAGATATGAAGAAGGTAAAGGTAAGAGGTAAAAGTATCTGGTTGTAGTAAGCAGCAAAACTCAATCCATCCTTCAAATAGTTGAAAAGTACAGACTGGGGAAGAAAAAGGAAATACCTCTTGACTAAACTTTTATGCTAAACCTCTTTAATATATTTTCATACTGTAAAGGTAATTTTCCTTAAAGTTATTCATTTTAACAAATTTACTTTCTTACATTTCTCACATTCCTCAGTATTTCAACAATACAGAGAAGAGGAAGAGACACTTCCTAGGTGTCTCAGACTGAGGGAACATGCATAGATGCAGGATGGAGCGTTTCATGGTTGTAGTCATCAAGATGAAACAAATTTTATGTGAGATCACAATTTATCATATAACTAAATGTATATATACCATTTATTTCTCTTAGAGGCGACTCTAGACAACTTATAAGACAGCTGGTTGTAAAAGCAAAATAAAAATATTAAAATTTTAAGATAATAAATATTAATATTAAGTGTTATTTTATGTTATGATACATTCTATCTATCTTAAAATTGACCACATAAGATATTCAATAAAAATAACTTGATAAGTCATATCAGCAGAAGGTGTCTTCTGTTGATATGACTTACCAAGTTATTCTTGACTGAATATCACAAAGAGAAGCTTAACCCAACACTTTCCATGGCTAATGACAATTTAGGACAGACAGATTACTTTCAGCACAGCTAAAGTGACTAAGAAGTAGCTCCTCCCCACTTTTACTTGGGAGCCTTTTCCACGGAATTTATTTGGACTTATTTCTGCTTGCATTAAAATCAGGAAGGAAACAATTCTGCACAGTTTTTCTGTTCAAAAACTTTGTTTCCATCTGCTTTCCAAAGGTTGGAACAACCGGTCTTTGTGTATTCAGAATTCATGTGAAGAGAAATGTTACACAGTTTGCTAATTGTTCCCATGAACAAAAACAGGAGATAAACTCTCAAGAGTTGATTCTGTACACATACCAGGAAGAATGACAAGAACAAACGCAACAGGAGCTACATTATGAGAGATCACAATAACCATCAGAGACAAAATAAATGTCAGGAGATTTCTTCCCAACCATTGTTTGATTCCCCCTTCATTTGCTTTCACTTTTGCCTTGTTCCCTTTGCGTTTCCACTGCTAACAACTTTCGTGCAGGTACAGGTGGAGAATTTGTGGCTCACCGAGTCCATGCTTCAGTAAGAAACAGATGTATATGTAATATTTTGTATGAAGTTAATTGGCGAAGAAATATTGACACTGGACCGTTGCAACAGTTTGTCTGCTTGCAAAATTTTGCCGTTGTGGATTATGAGGCACTCCAAAATACCCTCTGCTTAGGTTACTAAATGAAAGAGACAAAATGATGCTATAGACTAGAGATAATTGGAACCGCATCCTTTATTTTGATTATTCCTTTGGCAATGTGCTTCTTGTTATTCATGGACATTTACAGTGCTTCCTGACTGCCTTCTTCAGAGTCCTACTACAAATACTTTCAAATGTGACTCTGAACAGCTGATCTAGCTTTTACAAGGCCAAGCTGTTAGTGGAATTGAAGTCCAATTCATTTCTTCCCTGCACTATGATCAACTGCTGTGTTTAATCATTTCAAATTATGAAAAGAAAGTCCCAAAGGCTTGTAGTTCTTTTGCAGCCTCAGAAGGGGAGTCATGGAAGGCTTTCACTAATAATAAGCTATTTTGAGATTGTGGGGCTTAAGCCAGTGATAGTGATCCTATGACATGCACGTTAAAGTTGACGCACCATGCCACTTTGGGCGGCACCCCAGTGTTCATTAACACCCAAAAACTATTCATGAAAGCACGCCCCTTCTTACATGGATTTCAGAGGCTGCAAAGACTGCATGGTCTTCTAGGCCTTTGAAGCCTCTGAAAATTGTCAGAAAATGGGCCATGCTTTCGTGTGGTTTTTGGAGGCTGCACAGGTTGTGGAAGAGCTTTCTCCAAAGCTGCTTCAAGAACAGAGGCCAGAGCAGCCTTGGGTAGGCCACAGAAGACATCACCTGAAGGTAAGCAGCACATGGCAGATCCTGAGGCGCTCAGGACCATGGGGACAATCGTGCTGTTCCCCAAGACTTGCACCCTTTGGGAAATGGTGCAAGGTCCTCTTTTTAAGTGGCAGATGTGATACTAGGGAAGAAGTTGAGGCCTTTGGGTCAACATTGGCATTGCCCCCACAGTGCAGCTATTCAAGGTAGTCTAGATTGGGGATGGGGAGATAGACGATTGTTTCACTTGATCCATGGGTGATTAGGCATTTTCCGAATTTATGACACGCCAAGCCCCAAAGGTTCACCTTTTTTTTCTCATCTTAAAAAAAAAGCTAATATGAAAAGAGTAAAATAAAGCACACGGACCTAAACTCAGTGAGCTCCTTGCTACAATCACCACCTACAAATCCAATAATGGGCACGGACTAAGGAGTAATATACCTAACCCAGGGGTAGGCAACCTTGGCTTTTTTATGACTCATGGACTTCAACTCCCAGAATTCCTGAGCCAGCATGGTTGGCTCAGGAATTCTGGAGGT
Source organism: Bothrops alternatus (assembly GCA_034064705.1). Classification (NCBI taxonomy): domain Eukaryota; kingdom Metazoa; phylum Chordata; class Lepidosauria; order Squamata; family Viperidae; genus Bothrops; species Bothrops alternatus. The sequence continues at coordinate 1,898,140 of JARGCV010000075.1, forward strand.
TGAAGTCCACGAGTCATAAAAGAGCCAAGGTTGCCTACCTCTGACCTAACCTATTAACAAGCTTCTTTTTGTGGAAAAAATGCAAACGAGGCTTTGCTGGACCATCCTGTTCACTTTACCTACAGACTCTGGGTCTTATGTTGATGATCATCCAAGTTTCTGCTCATTTATTAATCCTTCAGTGAAGGTTCATCAGTGAGGGGCTTTTAATGGAAAAGATTCCAACTTTATCAGTGCCTGTTTTTGTTGTTTCAAACTTATACAGGCAGTCCTTGACTTACAACAGTCTGTTTAGTGACCGTTTGAAGTTACAACAGCACCGAAAAAAGCGACTTATGAACATTATTCACACTTATGACTGTTGCAGCATAACTTCACTTGCCAACTGGTTCATACTTATGACAGGTACAGTGTCCCAGGTTCATGTGATCCCCTTTTGCAAACTTCTCACCAGCAAAGTCAATGGGGAAGCCAAGATTAGGGGAATGACCGTGTGACTAACCGAGCAACTGCAGCCATTGGCTTAACAACGGTGGCCAGAAAGGTTGCAAAATGGGGCAACATTCACATAACAACTGTCTTGCTTAGCAAGAGAAATTTTGGGCTCCATTGTCATAAGTCGAGGACTACCTGTATTGCTACACTAGTATCCTGGCAGGAACTCCAAATTTCTCTTTCTTCCTCAGATCCTAATCCAGAAGATTGCCATTTGTGCAGTTTTGGATTTTCCACTTTATTCCCAGGTCTTGTAATACCAGAGAGCTCTTCGATGGCCCTCTGTTTGACTTGGAGCCTGGTCAGGGTCTTTTTTCCATTCACCATTCCAGGATCACATTGTTCAGGTTTCAGACTGCCAAGAACTCAGTCTTGCAATTCTGGAATCAGTTCTGCCCTTTCCTCCACTGGTGGGCTGGATCTTCTTTCTGAGGGCCCTTAAAAGCACTGAAATTATTATTGTTTTAATTGAGCAGCGCAACGTTTCTCACCCTCAGGCAAATTTAAATTTATATGTGGAATTCTGGCTGGGGAATTCCGTTAAGTTGAAATCCACCCACCTTAAATTTGCTGAGGTTGAAAAACCCTGAACTAGCAGGTTAATGAGGGGGTTATTTATTTTACCATTAATGCTGGCGGTTTCAAGGTTAGTATTTCTTTATATTAATTATGTATGTATGTGCACTCTGCTATATCATAATGTATGGTTGTTGTGTTGGGTTTGTCTTAGTTGTAAATACCTGTTTTTATTGTTTGGTTATTAAGTTGTGAACTAATTTTATTAGGTGGCATTTTGTAATTAGCATGTACCATGATTTGTACTACTCTCTGGTAACAAACACATCAATAATACTAAATATAATTATCTTGACATGATAATCACAGAGAGAAAAAGTAAGATTAATCCTAATGGCTAAATCCAGCTTGAAGTAATGGTTTATGGAGCTTGTTGATTCTCCTTATCCATTGCTAAGAGTAACTACCCTTGAGATTTAGACAACATGCTCAAGTAGCAGTTAGTCTAATGATGAAGTTAAAGGTTTTGGAGTTGTGGCAGAGGAGCAAAGGTGAAGGAGAAACATGCAATAGCAGGAATGTCAGTCTTAGAGTGCAGCACTTTGTTGAGTTTCAGCCATCATGGCTAGAGTTGTTTTTAAGTTTAGTGAACAGCAGAAGTCATCTCCCAATAGCACCTATTGTCCATTACGTGATCTTTCCATTGGGGAAAAGCAGAGCTTTGTTGTTGGGAAAATGGAAGGAGAGCGATGAATTATTTTCAGCCAATGGAATACTTGACACTGAAGAGTGTATTTCCATTTATTATAAGTGCCCAGTTATTAACAATTCATCATAATGTATTATCAGAGACTCTACCCTGGGCACTCAAAGCACTTTCCTCAAAATCCCGCAATGTCTTAGATTCCCCTAAAGCATTATCTCAGCTGATTGGGTAGAACGTTTCTTCTCCTTTCCTCAGCTTATGAACTGAAAAACATATTTCTAATGAAATATTTCTTCCTATCTTTTCCTGTTGATGGTAGGAATTTTATTTTATTGCCATTGATGCAGGGGTGGAAAAATGTGTTTTGTTTACAGCTTTTTGTTGTGTCCTGGGCCTGATGAGGAAACTCAGCAGGCCCAGAATTGTTGCAAATGGTCCCGGGCATTCTAAAAGCTCCCCGGGACCAGACAGAGCAGCGCCAGCCTTGTGCGCATGCATAAGGCGCGAAGAAAGAAGAACTCTTATTGGTTCACTCTGTCCGGGTTTCAAGCCCTATAAAAAAGGCCTGCGTGCCTTTTGCTTTTTGCTTGGAGTTGGAGTAGGAGAATAAAGCATTGTTACTTGTCACCTTGTGTCTTCATCATTCGCACGCGAACGAAGGATTTAACACTGGCAACGAAGGTGGGATTCTTTGCAAGCTAAAACAAAAGATTTAAGGACTTACCCTGGAAGTCCTGAAGAGGGGAAGACGGCATCTGAATCAGCGTCCCAGCCTGCCAGTATAGTGTCGCTGGAGGGTGAACTCAGCTAAAGGACCCTTTCCCCAAACAACAGCTGCAGAGGAAGTGAGTGGTGAAGATTGTAAACTTACGATGTCGAAGATTGGCCGCTTGACTGATTTCGATGTCTCCCACCCAGAGAGATGGAATTCCTACATAGCACGGGTGGAGAACTACTTCAGAGTAAATCAGATTAGAGAAGATGGCCTAAGGCGGCAACTCTTTTGTGTGCCTGTGGACAAGAAGCTTTTGAAACCGCAGAAAATCTGGTGGCCCCTGCACCTCTAGAGTCAGTAACATATGCTGACTTGAAGAAAATGTTGAAGGAACACTTCCAGCCGAAGTTATCCGTCATTGCTTGGAGGCATGCATTCGAGCAGAGAGACCAGAGGCCGGGTGAATCTGCTGCGGACTTTATTGCGGCCTTAAGGCAAGCAGCCAGACCTTGTGAGTTCAAGGATCTGGAAGAGAGGCTGCGAGATCGCTTTGTATGCGGTTTGAGAAGCAGAGACTTACAACAGAAGATTTTTGCAAAAGAAGATGTTTCCTTCCAAGATGCGTTGCAAGAGGTGGCAGCTGAGGAAGCAGCAGGCGGGGCTGTGAAGGCCTTGCGCCTTGCCAGGAATCCTCCAGACACAGCTTCTGTCCATCAAGAGGATGCTCGAGAAGGATCAGAAGTGGATCCTAAAGAGGAGGTCGACAGACTTCACCAGCCAGCTGATAGGAGGCAGAAGGGACATCCGGTCAAGGCCCCAGCATCTCTTCAATGCTTCAGGTGCAGAGGATGCCACGAGCGAGCTGATTGCCTGTTCCACTCTGCCATTTGCCGGGCGTGTGGCAGGTAAGGCCACATTGCATCCATCTGTTTGGGTCACCAGAAGGTCCAACCTCATGAAGAATTGCATCTGAAAGGTACCAGAGTCCCCAGTCAACACAGAGTGGGTCTCTGCGCATCGTGCAGGAGCATTCTGAGGACAGGGACACACAAGCCCCTTAAGAAGAAACTTTCCATTAACGTAAGGTTGCAAGGGGTTCCCTTACGGATGGAGTTGGACACTGGGTCCACTCTTCCATTATTTCAATTAATACATTCCAAAGGATTTGCAGCAGTAGTGGCCTTTGAGTTAAACTCAGGCCATCGAATCTAATACTCACTGATTTTCAAAATTTTATGGTGTGTGTTAAGGGGGAGGCCACCCTTAAGGTACAGTATAAGGATTTTGAAGGTTCCCTAGATGTGGTGGCTGTTGGGGGTGAACATACAAGTCTTATTGGACTTGATTGGTTCGAGGACCTGGGAATCCAAGTAACTGGGCTGCACAGCTTGCAAACGTTGGACCTTGCAGAGGTTTGCAAGGAGTTTGCAGATGTGTTTAGTTCAGAGCTAGGATCCTACAAGGGGCCTCCCATTTTGCTACGGTTAGACCCAACCATCACACCCATCAGGGTTAAGCCTAGAAGGGTACCTTTTGCCCTCAAGGGTAAAATAGATGCTGAGCTGGACAAATTGCTTCAGCAGGGCATTTTAGAACCTGTGGATTCTAGTCCATGGGAAACCCCCATAGTAACGCCTCTAAAGGCTAATGGGGAAATACGTATATGTGCAGACTACAAGTGTACACTGAATAAGGCGTTGCAACAGCAAGCTTATCCAGTCCCTGTTGTAAGCCACATCCTGGCCTCCCTCAAGGGGGGATGCATTTTTGCAAAACTTGACCTGGCACAGGCCTATCAACAGCTACCTGTTGATCAGGCAGCTGCAGAGGCCCAGACTACTGTAACTCACAGGGGGGCCTTCAAGGTCAAGAGACTGCAATTTGGGGTCAATGTAGCCCCTGGCATATTCCAAAGTGTCATGGAGAGCACACTTCGAGGTATTCCTGGGGTCTGTCCCTACTTCGATGACGTCCTCATTGCTGGGGAGTCATCTCAAAATTTAGCAGAAAGATTAAGGGCTGTCTTGCTTCATTTTCGAAAAGCAGGCCTTAAGCTAAAGCAGGATAAATGCAAGATAGGAGTCACTTCCACTGACTTCTTAGGTTTCAGGATTGATGCCCAAGGCATTCACCCTGCTGAAGCTAAACTACAAGTTATTCAACAGGCCCCAAGCCCCAAGTCCAAGAGTGAGCTGCAAGCCTTCTTGGGGCTCTTAAACCTTTACCATGCATTTCTCCCACACAAAGCTGCAGTGGCATAGCCGTTACATAGGCTCTTAGACAAGCAGGCTCCTTGGCAGTGGACTAAAGTCCATGACAAGAGCTTCAATGAGGTTAAAGCCTTGCTCACTTCTAATGCTGTTTTAGCGCATTTCAATGAGCAACTGCCTGTTTGCATCACATGCGATGCATCTCCTTATGGGGTGGGAGCAGTACTAAGCCATCTGAAGGCTGACGGGACACAAATGCCTGTGGCCTATTATTCAAGGACTCTGTCATCTGCAGAGCGGAATTACGCTCAGATTGACAGAGAAGCCTTGGCCATAGTGGCTGGCATAAAGAAATTTCATGATTTCTTATATGGCTGCTACTTCATAGTCTATACAGACCATAAGCCTCTGTTGGGTTTGTTTACTACTAACAAACAGACACCACATATCATTTCTCCTCGTATGCTGAGATGATCCATTTTCCTGTCAGCATATGAGTACACTCTAGTTCACAAACCTGGAAAAGAAATGGGCCATGCAGATGGCCTAAGCAGATTGCCTTTAACACAGGTAGAAGCAGACCTTGCTCCTGCCATAAATATTCTTTCCATTCAGGAGTTGCCTGAATCTCCCCTCAATGCTAGGAACGTGGCTGCTGAAACTGCCACTGATCACACGCTTACATGCGTGCTGACATGGGTATTGTCAGAATGGCCTGACACCTGTCCAGATGCGACATTTCAAAGTTTTTGGCAAAGGAGACACGCACTGTCTACCTTTAATGGGTGCCTTTTATGGGGGAGTAGAGTAGTTATCCCAGCCTCACTGAAGTCTAGGGTCTTGTCCTCTCTGCAGGAGGGACATCCAGGCATTGTACGCATGAAAGCGCTTGCGCGCAGCCATCTTGGTGGCCTGGGCTTGATAAAGCTATCGAGGCTCAGGTGCACAGGTGCCAAGTGTGCTAACAATCACGGCCTGAAATGTGGACTTACATTTACATTTACTAAAAGTGGGAGGAGACACACACCCTTTGGTCAAGGGTACATTTAGATTATGCTGGGCCCTTTCAGGGGCAATTCTTCCTTATCCTTGTTGATAGCCATTCCAAATGGCTAGAGGTTGTTCCTGTTTCCTTCACTACTACTGCCAGGACTATCCAGGTGTTGAGAGGTATTTTTGCATCACACGGACTTCCAGATGTCCTGGTTTCAGACAATGGCCCTCAATTTACCTCTTCTGAGTTCCAGGCTTTTCTTCAGGCCAACCTGATCTGGCATGCAACGTCAGTTCCCTTCCACCCTTCCACCAAAGGGCAAGTTGAAAGGATGGTGCATACCACCAAGGATGCACTCAAAAGACTCACGTTCGGTAGTTGGCATCACAGGTTAGCTGACTTTCTTCTTGCACACTGCACCACACCTTGCACTACCACTGGGAAGAGCTCAGCTGAACTCTGCTGGGGTCGCAGACTCATTACTAAATTGGACAGGTTGCAGCCAGACCGGGTGGCTTCACAGGTGTTACAACCGCGGGCACCAAGGAGACTACAGTTGGGTGATCCAGTCTGGGCTCGGAACTACGCTCCTGGTCATCTGTGGGTTCCTGCTGTCATCTGTAAGATCTCTGGACCTCTATCATATGAAGTGACCTTGGGAGATGGCCGCGTCCTGCGGCGTCACATTGATCACCTGCGCTGGCGGTTGTCCCCTGTGGATTCCGCCCCTGCCTCCGCTCTCGGGGGGGGAGGGGGCCCAGGAACCATGTCACAATTCAGGTCAACCTTCTGAGACACAATCTCACTGTTCCTGGGAAGTACCGCAGGTTGCTAGGGATTTCCCAGGGGAGGTGCAAAGGCATCCTCATAGTTCAGCTATTGCGCCAAACAGGGAGTCATGTGTATCCACAAGAGCTCCAAACAGGAATTCATCTGAGGCAGAGTTAGCCATAGAGGCAGCTCCTGACTCTGGCACCTTGGCCACAGGGGACTGGGAGTATTGGGGCACACCTGCAATGCAGGTCATGTCCGAGACTGGTCGTGGGCTCGAGGGACTAAGTTTCCTGGAGCCATCCAGAGTAGTTGGGGAATCCTCAGCCAATTCAGAGGGTTGGGGAATTTCAGCTGCTCTCACGGAGCCTGGGGAGAGCTCTGGCAATTCTGCCGGCATGCCTCCCCAGGGATCCCCTGCAAAATTTGTGCATAAAAGTCCTGCTCTAGCGAGCCTAACAGACGGGCCAGTAGGCCAGGCGCTCTTAAGAACAAGTCCTGGTCTGCCTAGCTGGGCAAGTGAGCTGACAGGCCAGGCACCCCCCCTAACCTTGCGTAGGTCACAATGAGCTAAGGCCCCTCCTAAACATCTAGGCGAATATGTGAGGTTCTTGTCAGTACAAGGGACCTTACAGGTCTAGATTGAGGAGATGGGACCTGTGTGGGGTAGAAGATAGACACACGAAGTCCACATTAGAGAGTGGGTTGGTTAGCTAACTCTATTAGTTATAAGAAGGGTGTCTGCATGTGAGCAGACTATTATTTTCTTTTAATTTATTTTATTATTATTGTAAAGAAATTTGGAATTGTGTGTGTTCTATCCAGGGGGGAGGGGTGTTGTGTCCTTGGCCTGATGAAGAATCTCAGCAGGTCCAGAATTGTTGCAAATGGTCCCGGGCATTCTAAAAGCTACCCGGGACCAGACAGAGCAGAGTCAGTCTTGTGCGCATGCACAAGGCACGAAGAAAGAAGAACTCTTATTGGTTCACTCTGTCCAGGTTTCAAGCCCTATAAAAAAGGCCTGCATGCCTTTTGCTTTTTGCTTGGAGTTGGAGTAGGAGAATAAAGCATTGTTAGTTGTCACCATGTGTCTTCATCAGCGAACGAAGGATTTAACAGTTTTATTTTAACCCCAGCTTTCCTACAACAAAAACAAGATTCCCTACTTACCAATGCCATTTTTCCCCTATAATGGTCCTATGAGAAAGATTAGAATGAGGATAGTCATTGGCTCCAGATCCCTCAGTAAAATTAATGGCTCAGTGAATCTACAAGACGGCATATGGGAACATCAGGAACTAAACTCCATCTTTTGGGGGGGGCACATGTGTGTGATGTTTATGCATATGGACCACACTGACCATCTTTCAGATTTTGACACACATGGCTTACTGACACCACTGGCTCAGTGGTTATTTGATCCAGAAAATGGGTTTCCACATGAATTAAGGCATTGCTTTTCTAGCATAGTTTATTTTTCTGCTAAGTTAAAAGAAAATGAGCTACATTATACTTTAATGGAAATTATAAAGAATGAATCAGATCAGTGGGCTTTTTGAGGCAATAGGATGACCTTGTTGATCCCTTTGTACTTGGTTAACACCTCGTTAACCAAGAATTTGGTTTGCATGGGTGGTCAAAGAAGTATTTTGAAGGGACTGATTGACTAATTGACTGATCTTTACTAAGCGATCTTTTCTGCCCTTCCTTTAAAATATATGCAGCATATGCCCCACACTAGTTAACATCATTTGGGCATGGAACTTCAGTGAGTGTCAAAGTGATGCCTCTTAAATGGACTCATTGGCCCAGCATACTTAGCAGCCATCAACGCACACTGAAAGTAGAGTTTGAAAATATTTATTTTGTGCAGAAGAACGGTGCAAGTGGGATATCTGCCAAAAACAAGTATAAGCATTCAAAGGGATAGAGTTGCTTATTTATGATTTTGCGTATAGTTTCAACAATAATCACAAGATTGCAGGGGTATCAAATCATTCACACACCAGTAAGCTTCAGACTTTAAGTCAAGATATGCCTTTCACTATAATGTTCCTCTGCTATCTTAGAGGAACCCCAAATTATTGTTTCAACAAGAACGTTTCCTCCCTACACTTCCCTGCACATATGCACATGCACACGCACACACACATTTTCTTTCTGGCAATTTTTTTCTTCTTAAATTTCTATACCGCCCCTCTCCCGCAGGACTCAGGGCGGTTCACAACCCAATAAAAACATATAATAACAATAAATATTTAAAAGTAAATTAAATTAGATTAACACAAGGCTGTTACTAAAAACCAGTTAAAAACCCAATTTAAAACCCAAACAGCCTTGTTTAAAAATTTAAAAACCCGAGGAGATCTAGGCCAGGCCGGCTTGATTGAAGACATGAGTCTTCAGTTCTTTTCTGAAGGTGCGGAGATCATGACATGTCCGGAGTTCTGGGGGGAGCTCGTTCCACATCGTCGGTGCCCCCACAGAAAAGACTCTCCCCCTGGGCGCCACCAGCTGACACTGCTTAGCCGATGGCACCCTGAGGAGGCCCTCCCTGTGGGAGCGAACTGGTCGATGGGAGGTATTTACTGGCAGAAGGTGGTCTTGTAAATAACTGGGTCCTATGCCATGGAGCGCTTTAAAAGTGGTAACCAGTACCTTGAAGCGCACCCGGAAAGCCACCGGCAACCAGTGCAGCTCGCGCAGGATAGGGGCCATTCGTACCCACCAGGGTGCCCCCACTACCACCTGCGCGGCCGCATTCTGCGCCATTTGAAGCCTCTGCGTGCACTTCAAGGGGAGCCCCATGTAGAGAGCATTACAATAGTCCAGTCTGGAAGTGACGAAGGCATGGGTCACCGTGTATAGCGCGTCCTTATCTAGGAAGGGGCGCAACTGGCATACCAGACGAATCTGGTAAAACATCCTCCCGGCCACGGCCGTCAGATGGTCCTCAAGGGACAGCCGTGAATCTAGGAGGACTCCCAAGTTGCGAGCCCTTCCCGTGGGGGCCACTGACTCGCCCCCAATAGACAGCGATGGAGTCAGCTGGTTGTACCGGGACGACGGTAACCACAGCCACTCGGTCTTGGAGGGGTTGAGCTTGAGACCGTTCTTCCCCATCCAGATCCGCACGGCCTCCAGGCACTGGGTCAGCACGTCAAGAGCTTCATTTGGGTGGTTCGGGGTGGAAATGTACAGCTGAGTATCATCAGCGTACTGATGGAATTCCACCCCAAAACCTTGGATGATCTCACCCAGCGGCTTCACATAAATGTTGAACAACAAGGGCGAGAGGACCGACCCCTGAGGTACCCCACAATCAAGGGGCCTTGGGGTCGACCTCTGACCCCCTGTCAACACAAACTGCGTCCGGCCAGAGAGGAAGGAAGAGAACCACCGAAGCACGGTGCCCCCTATACCCAGCCCCGCCAGCCGGCGCAGCATGATACCATGGTCGATGGTATCAAAAGCCGCTGAGAGGTCCAATAGCACCAGGATAGAGGAACAACCCCTGTCCTGGGCCCGCCAGAAATCATCCACCAATGCGACCAAAGCTGTTTCCGTGCTGTAACCCGGCCTGAACCCCGACTGGAACGGGTCCAGGTACGACGATTCCTCCAGGTGCTGAGGGAACTGTCGAGCAACCACACTCTCAACAACCTTCGCAACAAAGCGAAGGTTGGAGACAGGACGGTAATTAGATAAAACAGCCGGGTCCAAGGCGGGCTTCTTGAGGAGGGGTCGCACCACCGCCTCTTTCAGTTGATAATTGCCTGGAACCAGCCTCGCGTCACCTCACTGGAGGCCAGTACCAACCAAGAGGGACACGGGTCCAATAAACATGTGGTTGCTCTAAGACCTCCCAGCAACCTGTCCACATCATCAGGTGTCACGTGGTCAAACTCAGCCCAGATAGTAGTCTCAAGACCGGCCTCAGCCACTTCTGCTGGACTGCCTTCGTTGAAGTTAAAGCCTTCCCGAATCTGAGCGATTTTGTCATACAGGTAATGTGGGGGAAATCCTCTGCAAGGCAAAATGGAATAGTTTTGGCTCAAGCTGATCTCAGGCTCCAAATATTAGGTTGATCACTTAAATACATTAGTGGGTTAATGTTGATATAAGTCCTTTTATATCCCTGGATGGGCCTGAAAATAATATGCCCTTTTAGTTACTGTTGCTGAGGTCAACTGTTCAACTGTTGGCCAACTGTTGGCCTTCTATGGTATTGGTAAACCTCCACTCCACCTTTCCTCACAGAACAACCACTCACAGTCAGTGTAACCCAGTCCCACCAGCTGGGCTCAATAGTTACCAGAACCAAGCCCCCAAACAGGAAGAAAGCCTAAATCCACAAACCAGGTGCAGAGTTTGCAAAACAATGTTCGTAAACCACAATCCAGAGTCAGAGTCCATAAAGCAAGATAAGCAAATCCAAAGGCTGAAACACAAGTTGAAGTCCACGAGTCAAGATTTCCAAAAGCCAGAGGAGCGTGTACCAAGACAAATAGTTGTTCCTGATGAACGGACCCACCTTCGGTCTCTGGTTAAAGCCAGGTGTTTCTAGTGAGGAGGGGTGGGGCAGCCTCCTTGCTAGTAGCCTCACTGACCTCCTCTGAGCTTCCCTCTGCTCTACTCTCCACACCCACAAATCATGTGTGGAGGCAGCTGTTCCTTGTCGGAGGGGATCTGTTGTCTCTCATCTATGCTGTCCATGTGCAGCAGATCATACCCTGCATTCATGAAGGTAGGCAGCTTCCTATCTGGTTGACCTCTTCCCCCAAATCCAGAGTTCTGGGACAGCTTCATCCTCAGCCCCTGGACTCTCTGGACATTCCAGAGGAGATATGCCATCCCGAATGGATGGTCCCGGTTCTGACTCCTCCTCCTCCTCCAAATCAGGATCCAACGGGGCCATGACATCAGCACCCTGACAACCTTAAAGGGAACAGGCTGACTTGGGGATCACGAATTGGTGCATTTAGCTTATCTCAGCGGTTCTCAACCTGTGGGTCGCGACCCCATTTGGGGTCGAATGACCGTTTCACGGGGGTCGCCAAACACCGCAGTCCGCCATTTTTTCCCCATTTCCCCTCGGCCGTTGCACGCGCGCCGTGCATGCGCGATTCGGGCCATCACACCACGCATGCGCGATTTGGGCTGTCGCACCACGCATGCACGATGTGGGCTGTCGCACCGCGCATGCGCGATGCGGGCTGTCGCGCCGCGCATGCGCGATGCGGGCTGTTGCACCGCGCATGCATGATGCAGGCCGCCGCGCATGTGCGGCGCAGGTCGGGGTCACGCCACGCATGGGCAGCGCAGGTCGGGGTCTCAGCCTGAAAAAGGTTGAGAACCGCTGGCTTATCTGGAAGCATTACAGTTCACCCAAAATGTTTAATAGTAACAATAAAAATAATTTTCATGAGCAAACCCACACCAATCAAATGAGACATGATGAGTAGCTTATATCCTGTAAAAGGAAGCAATAGAGCTTCTTCAACTCCGCCAAATATTGTAATGATTGAAGTAATCCCCATTCTCAGCTAGGCTGTCAAGAGTCTTCACGGATCCCATAAAATGAAAATTGGCTGTTTCTTTAAAGAATGCTAAAGTGAGGCCCCCTTGGGACACTAACTCAAGTGAGGTGCAGCCGGATGTCTTTGGGGGATACTCACTACAAGTGAGTTTGGGCATTTATTCTTATGGTTTCCAAGTTACTATATTTACCCCCGAGTTAATGATACTTTCCTGAAATCCGATTGTTGTTGCCTGCTTAATCTAGCCAACTGCATGGAGTTTGATCACAGAATGTGATCCTGGAGTTTCTTTCTTCTGAATCAGACTTTGGAAATCCTTAAAATGGGAGGCAGAGAGCTATACTAGTATACTATCAGACTGATGTCTCTATAATACTAACCGCGTTAAGTTAAAAGGTTGATTTATTTTCTTAGCTGTGGATGATGCATTGAGCAAAGGGCTGAAAATCTATTTTAATGTCACTGTACAGTGTTGGGTGCCCATAAGCTGCGTCAGGAAGCCAGGCAATTAGAGCAACCCTCTTCACCCAGAGGTTTTTTGTGGAAGTTGTGATAGATGTAGGTTTCTAAGCATTGATTTTTGTGTGGGGGAGGTACTTGTCTCAGAGTATTATGATAAAGCAGTTGAGCTAAAAAACCTCAGTTGAATTGCTCCATGAAAATATCAGTGCGATTGTTCTCTCTGGGCTGTCTGTGCATAGCCTGCCACTGACAGCGTTAGAATTCATCCGATCAGAGACTGTCTTTATAATATATCATCTGCCATTGCTAAGATCTGTTTTCCCAAAGCTTTGCTATCTTTTAGCCTGGAAAATGATGGGCTGTCTGTTCCTCATGGCCAAGGATAACCAGGGCCATCCAGTGGTATTTTATTCCAAAGTCTAATTAATTCTATCAGTGTGTTTATTTTAATGGCTCAGCACGCTGAGTAAGTGGACACATCTGCATCATTTGCTGTGTTTTTTTTTTTTAAAAATATACAGGTAGTCCTCGATTTACAACACTTAGTTTAGTGACCATTTGAAGTTACAACGGCACAGAAAAAAGCGACTTATGACCATTTTTCACAGCTACAACTCTTTGCAGCACTCCCCCATGATCACGTGATCGAAATTCAGACACTTGGCAACTGGTTCATATTTATGACCGTTGCTGTGTCCCAAGGTCATGCGACCTTCTGGACCAGCAAAGTCGATGGGTAAACCAGATTCACTTAAAAATCGGGTTACTAACTTATCAACTGTAGTGATGCACTGAATAACTGTGGCAAGAAAGGTTATAAAATGGGATAAAATTCACTTAACAAGCGTGTCATTTAACAACAGAAATGTTGGGCTCAGGTTTATCGAAAATTAACTATTCTTTTTAGAGACTGGAAAAATTCTCTGGCGCCTCGAAGATAAACATAGATTGGGTTGGGAGTGGGGGAAATTAATTCCAAGCACAATCCAGTTTGGTGTAATGGTTAAAGCACCAGGATAGAAACCAGGAGATGGTGAGTTCTAGTCCTACCTTAAGCACAAAGGCAGCTGGGTGGCTCTGGGCCAGTCATTCTCTCTCACTGCTAGGAAGGAGGCAATGGCAAAATACTTCTGAAAATCTTGCCAAGGAAACTGCAGTGACTAGCCCAGGCAGTGTCCAGAAGTCGAGACGGACTCATTTGTTAGGCTTTTAAGCTTACTGCAGCCTTCAGAGAAAATAACATACTTGCTATTCCCTGTGAGCTAGGCCGCTGATAAATGAAGAGACCGTAGAAATGAGACTTCAGAGGGTTCGATGATTGAGTACATTTTTGCATCCAGAAGGTCTCAAATTCCATTCCTTGCCTTTCCAAATATTTTCTACCGGAAAATCTTGAAGGCAGTCGCAGATTGAATGGATGAAAAATCTGATTTATCTGCAATTTCTTATATTGGAGTATTATATTATCATACCTTTATTCTGGTTAATGTCTCCTGCTTATTAGGCCAAACTCATCTTTTACCAGCTACCTCCCTTAGACGAATGACATATAAGTATTGTGGAACCTAGTATATTGTGAACCATTTGCAAAACCACTGATAAGGTTTTCTGTGAGCTAGCCTTACTACCAGTGGTGGGATTCAAATATGTGAACAACCGGTTCTCTGTGCTGATGCTGTTTCTGGAAGCCCATTCTGGGCCTGGGTAACAAAAAATTAGCTACCGGTTCTGCCCACCACTGCTTACTACCCAAAGGAGAGCAATCTTCATTCCCCAAGGCATTGCCAGAATCTATACATTGGCATTTGAAGATGGTGCAGGAAGATGCACTGATTGATGGTTGCTGTGAGTATGTTTAAACTCTGAATCTGTAGCAATACCATAGGCATTGGAGTAGTGCAGTTTGTCACAAGCTTGATGTCCTCGGGACATCAATTTCCACTATTCTGAGCAATCTGAGGAGTTGAAGACCTGAACATTAAAATTTGGAGCAAGTGAAGGGTGCCCACAAGCTAGATTAGTAAACTGGAACTGATTAGCTATGCAGCTGTTTTGAGACTAACATCTCAAAATTTGTGGGAATGACTGAAGAATAGCATCATCCCATTACTTTCATGATACTTGGCCTTTGTAACATTTGCCCCAACTTATTCCAGTGGTGGCTATGGATTCTAGAGTTTGTGAACAGTTCTAAAGAATATCAGGTTGGGAAAGGATAGAATACCACCATTTAGCCAGCTTATTTTATACTAGAAGCTATTGAAGTTCTCATCAAACCAGTATTCTGCAATCTGTATTTTATTGCTTCCTTATCATCCTAATTATTTTTATGCCCTTCTATACCAGTCTTCACTATTAATTTATTTATTAGCTCTAGCTAATCCTAAGCATTAAAATCCCATTGTTTGAGAGAATAAAGGATTTTGGAGAGGCTGGTTAAGATACTGCACTGAATCTCTTCTGGATTCTTAAATACATAAATGGAAAGTCCAGAACGAATTCCTGTGTCAATGCCATTTAAGGCCTTAAAAAAAGGGTAGTTGATCATTATGGTTCTGTTCCAGTGTCCAAAAAAGTAGAGGCAATGGGTGGATATAATTTATCATTTTTCCACCATCTGGCAGAGGTAGGAGGGAATGTGTGTGGCAGGAAATCAGTCTGTGCTAGAGCTAGATCTAAAAAAGAATGAGGAAATAAAATGGCACTAGGAATTCCAGAGAAGAAGAGTTTATTTGAAATGTAGTGCTGTACATACTCATTTGTTTAGGCCTCTTCCACTTCATTTCTCTTTGACATCTCCTTTTCTTACACACACACCCTTTGCCTCAGGACCTAAATATAAAGATATACATGTATTCTGTCAAATGGATAGAAAGATAGGGCTAAAATAAAAAAAATAACAGTAAATAGTAGGATACGCTCCATATGGATATGGATAAAAACATGCATTTGATGAAGTGGCCTGCATTTGGGAGAAAAAGCCATAATAAATCTGTTAGCCTTTTAGGTACCTTATTCTGCAGAAATCTTCAGGCTGTAATTTTTCTCCTGTTTACAAACCAGGCTGAATTTTTAATGAACCGCAAATTTATAAGATCTTAGGAAAGCCTGTTCTGGGAGACACTTTTCCATGGTACACAACAGATATGGGAGGGGGGAACTGTAGGCCCAAGTAGCAACAGAAAGAGGCTCTGTCCTAGTGAGCAAAGAGAAAAAAAGTTTGGATTCTTCGATATGCTGGAAAAGGGTAAAAGTGGGCGGCAATTCGCAAGGCATATCTAGTAGTTATGCAGATAAGTACTTTAGTCTGGCAGGATTTCTGTCTATCAGCGAGTAACAATAAACTACTCTGAAGTAATTCCTTGTGTTGTTCTTGGTTCCTTGGAGCTGACAAATCATATTTGGCCACTGATACGGTCGCCATTTTCAGAGCAGTGGGCCTCTGGATTCAGTAACAATGGCACCCAACTTGGCGAAGGTTTTCCAATGTGTGTTTGTGTAACAAAGAGAGAAAAGTGCACTCAGGAGGATAACAAAATAAAATGGCTCCTTATGGGCCCTGTAATGAGAAGGGGGCCGTGAGTTAAAAGAAAAAAAACATGTGGGTGTAGTGACAGCTGGGTAGCTAAGCAATAGGAACATTGCCTGCTTCTCAGGGTGCACTGGAAAGATCACTTCTCAAGTTGTACATTTCTGTCTCCTACAACTTACTCCTACATGGAGGCCTCCTGCTGGAGTCCCCCTTGATGCCTCCTCCTTACCTGGGGCGAGCCAGAAAAGTTGCTTGAGGAGAGGGGAGGGTTCCCTCTCGATGCCCGTTTCAGCCCATTTCAATCCATCTTTTTATTTATGTATTGTATGTATTGATCAACCACTTCTATTCATGCACTGCTTATTGCTTAGCACAGAGCTATAGCTATGATATGTTGTTCCTATTGGTAGTACAAACCAGACCACCTGCCTTTGTAATTAGGAATGCCCACTTGTTAAGGTGATAGCTAAGACCCTGGTACCAACTGACTTTGGAGTGTAGAAATATCATCGATAAGGTGAAAGCCTTAGTATACGTTTTTGCTTTTAGTTGATCTAAATAGTTACAGTAAAATCATTCTCCGTAGTAAGAATGCATGTATGATGTTGTTTCCCATGATTGGTTTATAGTCAAGCACACTGCTAAAAAGTATATAAAAGGGGCTTCATTCCAAATAGGGGTTTGCCCACTAGAACTTGCTTCTGGACAAACTTTTATTTACAAATAAGTCTTAGTCCTTGCCACCAATCTGGTGTGGTTTTACTAGGCCTGCAATCCAGGTAAAGGAGCTGATTTTTCAAGCATATTAGAATAACAAAGTTGGAAGGGACTTTGGGGGGGGGTCTTCTAGACTGCTCAAGCAGGAAATCCTATACAATTTCAAACACTTCTGTTTCATCTAGGACTGCCTGTGGCTCTAGCACTGTTGGAAAGCAGAAAAGGGCTTTTCTTTTTTCTTTAGAATGTTGATGATTAGTACTTTAAAATATTTTAAAGACTATTACTTGTTTAAATTTAGAGAGAGAGAGTACTGTTATTTCTCTGGATTAAAAGAAAGTCAGAGATTATATTGGTTATAAAACTGTTTGACGCAAATCTATTTTATCACTTTTTACTTGCTTTGTTATTCCCTTTCCCCTTTAATTCTAGTTTGTATATTAGTATTTGACTTTGAGATTTAATAAAGATATGGTGAGAAAGAAAGAAAGAAAGAAAGAAAGAAAGAAAGAAAGAAAGAAAGAAAGAAAGAAAGAAAGAAAGGAGGAAAGGAGGAAAGGAGGAAAGGAGGGGGACTGGGTTTTCAGTCTAGGGAGGGACAGAACTTCGCGTTGCTGCCATGACTTGCAGTTTGGGTTTTCTTCAGAAGTTGCAGAACTAAATCTGTAATGTCTGAATGCAGGATTGATTGATTGATCGATCGAATGATTGATTTCTGCAAACCTTAGTGCTCCTTCAGTCAATGAATTCCAGGAGGCTTATAGTCTACATATCCTAAAATGCAGAACATCAATAATCAAACGATAGAAATAATCCATCATCATATAGTCATCCCTTCCTATATTAATTCAACCCAAACCACAATATTTCCTGAAAGGCTGTGTGGAATATTAATATTAACAGCCATCTTGACTTTGAGGAGCAACCCATTCCAGAAGCAGGAAGCCTCATTTCTAGAGGTCCACCTCACTTTTTGGTTCTAGGATGGAAACCGAGGCACGCCCTCTCTGCTTGTCTGTTGGGCAGCTTCTGTTAGGAAAAGTTGGTTTTTGAACTTTCCAAGATTAATGGATGTTGAGGCCCCACCGCTATAAACTTGATTGTTCCTTGCTTGATCAGAGCATCTGCCTTTAAGGTACCTCATTCCTGTTTATTTGATTGTGTGATTTAACTCATAGCATCCCTCTTTGTATTTCATGTATCAAAGACAGCGTCTAATAAAAATTCCCACCTGGAGAGAGCAAATGAACTCTTTTGCAAAACAGACAGCAACTCTGTCCACCCAAAAATAAGATGCCATTTGTAAAATGGATTCCTGCAATCTCATCCCAAACACCTACTGGGCTCTCTCTCCACAAATTTGTGTCAGAGAGTTACAGACCCTCAGGAGCAGACTTCACTGAATTTATTTTAGATATAGCTAAATTTCTTCCAAGGAACTCAAGGAAACCTAATTTCGTCAGAGTTGAAAAATGAACGAGGTTGCCTATTGGCTTTTATGCAGCTGTAAGGATTTCACTTGTAGATCTCTACAGGCCCCTCTGCTATGACAAGCATGAGCTGTGGTGGCACAGTGTTAGAATGCAGTAATGCAGGCTAACTCTGCCCATAGCCAGGAGTTTGATCCTGACTAGCTCAAGGTTGACTCAGCCTTCCATCTTTCCGATGTCGGTAAAATGAGGACCCAGATTGTTGGGAGCAATACACTGACGCTGCAAACCCCTTAGAGAGGGCTGTAAAGCACTATGATGTAGTATATAAGTCTAAGTGTTATTGCTATTGTTATTATTGGCTGATGGGGGGGAATGGGGATAAAGGAATGGGGAAATCTTTTCACGTAATCAGGTCTGTTTATTTGATGTGATGCTTCATCCATAAATAGCAAGCAATATGAGCAAATCGCTACATATTCAGTCCTCTACAATATTTTGAATTTTTTTTCTTTTTTGTTCCTTTAGAGGGTTGGCTGTTGTTGTTTTTTCTTTTCTTTTTTCTTTTTGATAATGTACACATTTGTGTAATCATTTATGCTCTCAATGTCTCAGCATATGGAAGATTTGTATTGTATGTATGTACCTGGTGAATGTAAATTTCAGTCTTTAAAGTCTCTTTCTTTCTTTAACCCAGACATTTCCTGGGATGCAGGGACTTTAATATTACATCAAAAGAATTTGCATATAAAGAAAAACACAAACAAATCTGTAACTAGTACTGTTGGCAGCAAGTTTGAGGCATTTTTGTAGATTTCTGGAGGATGAGGGCACATATGAGAGAGTGTTTTGTAGATTTTCATCAGAAAAACTCAGATGTTAATGGATTTAGCATAAATCCTATTTGTAAAGGCCAGGGGAATATATATTGAAGTTATTTTTTATTGCTGACTGTAGTCAATACAAATAGAGAAATATTTTGGTAATTTTTCTCCCAATCACTCTTTAAAATCTTTGCCTGCATTCATATCAAAGATTCACAAGTTGCCCAAAATAAGACCCACAAAAAGTTGTGTTTTCTTTCTAGGGAGATTTACTAGATTTTAAAGAAGTGGGGAGGTCTCATAAATAATCCTAAATTCTTTGGGCTGTAACCACATATCTACATAGCTTGCAATACTGTACATGTAACTGTTCACAGGGAACTTACTTGTGAGAGAATGTAAATAGGTAACTGTGCAAGAGCTTTAATGCTAAAACCAGCATCTAGAAGTGTAGTTGGAAGTTATATACTGCCACTTCTATAAATGTCCTCCCCTCCCCCAAATATGCTAGCTCTCCCAAAATATGCCTTATTGTCTGGTGACTATGACAGTGGTAGTTCAAGACATCTGGAGAACACCACATTGATGATGACTGGCAAGTTCAAAATGTTGAATGAGTATGGAAGTGAGCAGTTAGTGAGTAGAATAATATATAGTACCCAGAATACCAATTCCCAGCCCTTTCTAAGCATCAGGGCATAAATAATCTTCAGAAGTAGAGCCAGTGCGAGTACATTATCAACAATCTACTTTGGGTGACCAAGGGATGAGTAACTGATGCAAAGCCTGCCATTTCTGAATTGGTTGTAGTGGACATTGGCTTAAGAACACATTATCCTTAGCCATTCTTCTTACCAAAGGTAGCATCAATTCTCCAGCTGAAAACTTGGTCTTTTAGAAAAGTGCCCACAATCAATGTTATTAAGAATATGAAAGCTGATGGAATATCCAGGAAACCAGATATGGCCCCACTGTTTTCACCCATTCCTCAATTTATTAATTCAGCAGCATGATTAAGCCTGCTTTCATTGTATACTCAGGTTAAAAATCAAATGGGAAGGGGAATAACAATGACATCAAAAATAACAATAAAAACTATTATCCAAGAATGTGTGAATCTGAGATGCCACAACTTTCTTCAGATTCCCCTGACATTAAAATGGAACTTTTATTAGAAAGAAGATTATCTAAAGACACAGGCTCAGATCTAAACCAATGTCTTTGTTTAAGCCAGTTCATTCAAGTGAGATCTAATAGTTATCTTCTGAACTAGTTAAGTAGGTATCTGTAATATTTCTTCACGTGTTAAATCTTTAAAATACATGAATTTTTTAGGAGCTTTCATGAACATTTTGTTCATTCAGATAATTCAATTGCTGGACTACTAGCCTGGGATCAGGAACACAGCTCACAGGTTTTGGAAACATCTTCTCTGGCTGCTGGCTATTTCTGAGCACAATGTACTGTACAGTGATGGTATTGACCTTAATGCTGTGTGCAACCTTGGACCTGAAGGCTGGATCTTTGCCAAAATTAACCTGTTCATTGTCTATTTGCCAAACAAAAACATGAATGACTTAGGATCATGCTACCATAAGAGAACATAATACAACTTAGATTTAATATTTATCATTTAAAAATATCTGCTGTTTGAAAAAAAAGAATGAAACTGATTAGTTTTTAGATTGTAATGCAAGTAAAAATAAAGGTTGCTCAGTCCAATATATGAATGTATTATTTCTGTTTAATTTACATGTGAATTTATTATGAAACACACAGCTGTTTTATTTTGGAGGCTGTAGAAATCCAGAAGGCTGAAAAAAAGCAAAAACCTAAGGCGAGGGGCCATATATGGCCTGTTAGAAAGATGAATGTCTATGGTATGGTTTGTCTTATATTCTCTACTGGAAGATTATCTTTTCTAACTCTTCTTTACAAATGGGGAATCTACATAAGGCAGAGGAGGAACTCATGAAGCTATTCATTAGTATTAAGCATTGGGAGAGCAGGCTGAGCATGTGGACAGTGCAAGTCACTTAATTACGGTCTTCTCCATTATGGTATGATATATTGCCTTCCTATTTAAATTAAAATCTCAATGTGCAGTTTTGTCTCAGTGTCCTTTTTTTTAACCTCTTTTTGGTTGGTATATTTCCTCTTGGAGAGGGAAGGATACATGCCCATCGTCTTCCTCTGAGAGAAAAGTTGACTGTAGCCAAATATATGACTGTGCTTGTTTTTCATGAGAATGGCTGCTTTCATTTTAGTTGTTTTTTTTAAAAGAAAATTTCTATGAATTGGAAAGCTTTGTGTAGTTTTAGTGTCCCAGTGCTAATGAAATGACAATATGTTTTATAAGGGGCTGGTTGGTACTTTTGTGAAAGAGCTGGTGCAAGTGCACTTATAATTCAATAATGCACTTTGAAAAAATTAAGGGCAAATAAACTTTGAGTCTTGACTCTTAGGCATGCTTTAATAGATTATCCCAGCTGTTCTCTGCTTAACTGTCAGTTAAATCACTGAAGAGTCATTTAATAAATGCTTTAAAGAATATATTTCTAGCTGAAAAATGGACATCAATACTCAATGGAAATTAATTAAAATTATGTAAACAATGACATTATCAAGCTTAATTCCTTCCTTCCTTCCTTCCTTCCTTCCTTCCTTCCTTCCTTCCTTCCTTCCTTCCTTCCTTCCTTCCTTCCTTCCTTCCTTCCTTCCACACTCTTATGAATTTGAATAACACAGCTTTCTGCTGACTTCTGTTCTGCAGGGTTTTTGGTTTTTTTTGTATTTATACCGGTAGTATAAGAAAAAAAACAAATATTTTGAATTCTGATTATAAGATATTGGGTAAATGATATGCAAAAGGCTGGATTAATTGTAGAGTAGAAATCCTGTATCAATATGCTAATTACGTGAGACTGATTAGATGTAAAAGACATTCAGGGTTTAAAATGAGAGAGATATTAAGGCATAGGTTTGTGTGGCATTCACATTTTCTGCTGTTTATGGTAATGCAGGGACAGGAGACAAACTAGTGCAAGAACCAGAGGATCATTTAGCATAGCAAAGACACACCAAGTCAACATTTTGCTGCATTTTAGTATCATTCTGATATTTAAACCCAGACTGGGTGGTGCTAGGAAAATACCATGCTTTTGGCATTCTCTTTGCTGTAGAGTATTGGTGTTAGAAAGACTGCATAGTATGCAGAGGGCTACAGGATTTGGTCAATGAGATTTTAGATAACAAATTCATGGAAGTTCTAACCTTGATGAATCAGAATAAATTTTATAGGGCTAAAAAGATTCAGAATCAAGTGGTTTCGTGGGTTCAGTGGCTGGTTTAGATGCAGCCCTACGAGCGCAAAAAATTGAAATGTATTTCAGTGGACTCTGCTCTCTTCATGCACCAGCTTCCAAAATCAGCTGATCAGGAGAAAAGGAATTGGGTAATGAAAATCCTGAAGCTTCAGTGTTTTATTGCTTTCTAAATGAGCATAAAGTGGCTGTAGCAGCTCCAGTTTTGTGTGCTGGCTGCAAAATCTTATTTTTTTTTTTTAGTGAGATCAAGCACATGCTTTATAGGTCAATCCTCAAAATCATAGCAGAGCCTATTTAATAACTAGCCAAGAGGATTTTATAGTGAGATAGATGGAGTACAATTAAGAGCAAAAAGGGTTGCATGGAAAATATTGATGCAATGCTTTAAAAGGCAGATTGCACTATTACTGAGATGAATCTAATTCTGAATTTGGTCACAGCAGCTAGACTGCTGGTGGGACAATACTGGAAATGGCAAAAATTTTGGCGTATTTGAAGGATCGCTCAAATGAACAATATGTGATAGACTGGAAACAGTGGATAGACTATATATAAGAGAAACACCAATCAAATAAAATGTAACAGGCGTATAGTTGAGGCTTGACGTGAGGAGTGAGGAATGTTTACCAAATCAAACGTTTACAAAGACTAATACTTAGTGTTGTACTTCAGGTTCTATGATGATTGCTTCTTAATATGATCTTATGTTTAATGTTGATTGTTTTAATAAAAAAAATTTTATATATATAAAAAAGGCAGATGTGGACACTACGACAATTGTTTAGGGGGCGTGATGTATATCCTTTATGGCAATCCTGCAGCCTAGAGCTATAACACCACCCACCAGCATCCAAAGCTTGTCCCAGAAAGAAGGCAAACATTTGGATCCCCTTTTTGTCTAGTTTGACATTTGGGACTTTAATAGGCAATGAATGCTTTGAGTCTTGCTCCCTGTCATCCTCAAGGCTCTGAAGGACCACTATGGTCATAGTCCTCCAATTCAAAACCATCATTAGAAATGATTGTGATAGTAGTGAGATTATTCCATCCAAAGAAGAAAAAATATCTGAAATATGGACATCCTGCAAGGTTTAGAATGGCCTGTACAATACTGTTCTGGAGTAGTTATTTTACTTAATTGTGGAACAGTTTTACTGTGTTTCTAGAAATGGAATTATACAATTGGTTATTTTTAAAAGCATAATTTCTGTTGCTTAGCAAAACCGTCTCTCTAAGCTGACCTTGAATCTTAGGGACTGCAGAGATATACTTAACATTTCATCTGGCAGAAATATTGATCTCACAAAGCACAATATGAGAAACCGCCCACTCACAACTTCCCCATCATCCTTCCAAATATGATCTCTATGTGTACTATGGAAAAAGCAACTTTCGTATGAACAGTCCATTAGAAATGGTGAAATCTATGAGGTCTGGCTTCCTTTCTTTCTAAGACATCTTACCTTGTTGACTGAAAGATGGCATTGCTTGGAGAGGAATTGGTAGCCAAACAGCTTCTGTGATGCTGGTATTCATATTTCCACCTTGCTCTGTAAAATGAAAACTGGGTTTGCAGGCAATGGCATCTTAAAAGAAGAGACACCAAGTCTGGGCTCTAATTACGTTAAATTCTATCTAGTGACAGCAGATGTTACTGAAGAAGTGCACAAATTCTTGTAAGAGTGCTTCTGGAATGTCCACATTTCATGCAAAGATTTTGTCACTGGCAACAATAAACAAGGTTTGCCTTATGACCGTTCTGAAAGCTTAATTCTAAAAGGTACAGACTATTGCAATACTAATTTGCTTTTTTAATCGGATATCAGGATTGCATTGGAAAACACCTTTCTTCAAATCAATAGTATTTCCCAATGTGGGAAATCGCAGGAAAGAATCTTAAATGATCTTTCAGTTAAGGATTGACTGGTTTATTCACATTTGGCTATTTTCAAGCTATATTAACAAATCTATGTCGTAATAGATTAACTTCATAATGCAAGTGTCTGTTGAGATAAAATATAAATTGTAAACGTTTAAAATATCTGTATTTCTTCTTAAAATTCTCTCTCTCTCTCTCTCTCTCTCTCTCTCTCTCTCTCTCTCTCTCAATTTTTAAAGAGAAAAAAACCCCTATTTCTATCCTTTAATATTTCATTCTTATTCACTCTCTCCCTTTCTAACTGCAAAAATGAGTACTTACAAAATCATAAATTAATCAGAATCCATTAAAGATAAAACAAATAGAAGAACAGGTTTTTTAGACCCCTTTAAAAGTCAGAAGGTTATATTATTACAATCATGTGACTTTTGGCAATGAGCCAGAAAAATTGTAATCAATATGTATTTGATTGATTGATTGATTTCTACAGCCACCCATCTCAACAAATGACTCTGGGTAACTCATGATTTAATATAATAATAATAATAATAATAATAATAATAATAATAATCATAACACGTAATACCCCAGACTTAATAATTGTTGATAAGAAAGACAAAAAAGTCTGGATAGTAGTTGTGACACTACCTGGAGACAGTACAAGTGAAGTGAAGTGAAGTGAAGTGAAGTGAAGAGAAGAGAAGAGAAGAGAAGAGAAGAGAAGAGAAGAGAAGAGAAGAGAAGAGAAGAGAAGAGAAGAGAAGAGAAGAGAAGAGAAGGAATTGGAGAAAAATCACAAAATATAAAGACTGAAAATAGAAGTAGAAAGATTATGGCAAAAGAAAGCAAAGATAGTAGCAATAGTGACAGGCCTAATCTTGAATGCAATTGCAAAACATCTGGAGCACAAGTTGAACATCATCAGCATTGACAAAAGTCACCATCAGTCAATTGCAAAAGGCAGGGACCTTTTACTTGGGACCTCCTGTGACAATACCTTTAACACCATCAAACAACAACATATGTCTATCACAGGTCTTTGAGCAGGACTCTACAGGTAGATAAAAATGCCAAATCCAGTTTAAACACCTGGCTAACTGTGTGAACATCTATAATAATAATAATAATAGTAGATCACATACTCAGGCCGTGCAAGAATACCGCAGAGACTGATTATAAATAACATAACATAGTCACCAAAAGGATTCACTGGAACATCCATAAGAATTATAATGTGGCAGTAGCAAAAAAATTGATGGGAAAAAAATAGTCCAAAATAAGCAAGTTAAAATTTTGTAGGATTTCCAAATACAATCTGATTTAAGTCTTGGCGCATTACACATCAGATTTGTGGTGTGGTTGAAAATAAGAAAGTGTGGATAATTGCTGTGGCAATACCAGGGATTAGTAGAAGACCAGAATGTATTAAGATGTGGAAATCAAAGTTGAAAGATTATGGCATAAGCTGGCATAACAAAAATCTTGGATGACAGTTAGAAAAACAACATCTGTCAATTACAGAAGGCCACAGTGCTTGATCTACTCATATACTATGCTGATACATTATGACTTCCTAAGTTCTTAGGAAGAACTCAGTGCATGTGAAGGCCAATACCAGCTAAAGAACTGGTAGCTGTGATTTCACATTTTTGTGTATATAATACACAATCTCTCAAGAAATATGTCAGTTCTTCACAGAAGGGAAGTTCAGCTGGCTTATCCTTATTCTATCTAGATAGTTATAATTTCATGGAAACCAAAAGACACATTAGAAACTGCTTATTATTGATTTCCAAGTAACAGACAGGAAAGCAAATTGCTCTTCATTAAAGTGCTGAATGGGGTCATTTGCATATGTTAATTGAACCTGGATATAGAACTTTTTTTCTATTGCTGGACTTAATTGTTTCCCCATTATTGTCATCCAAGGCCAATTGAAGGCAACCCTTTAGAACTTGAGAATATGTCTATGTGCAATGGGGACAATTAAATTCATTGAACATGTGCTGTTGGAATGCACTTTTTAAGATAGTATCAGGAATAAACGTAAAGATCCTTTATTGGATTTATTTCTGGATAGGACAAAAGATTATTATGCCACACATCTTTCTGGTTTTGGCAGGTTAGCAACTATGACTAAATATCTATCTGTTGCTTTTATACTAGAAGCACAAACCAAGTTAACACTTGGTAAGCATTATTGTACTTGGCATAATGTATATACTATATGAATTGTTCAGTTGACATGGCAATTTGTAGCTGTAATCTTATATCCTTCTGTATTTTTGGTTTTAGTTTTTAATGAAGGATTAGACCAAAATTTAATCAAAATTCTGAATTCTGATAATAATGTTCATTACTGCTGTAGTTCACTCATTTTTGTACTCAGTCCACATTCAGTTGTCAATCTTTCATTGTTGACCCCATGTCTCCTAATTTTCCTAAACACCTTTCTTAAGTACTCCATTCCCCATTTCATTTAATGTAGCTATAGGGCTGTCTGATACACCAGTTCTCAATTCTATG
This sequence comes from Bothrops alternatus, assembly GCA_034064705.1. Taxonomy (NCBI): domain Eukaryota; kingdom Metazoa; phylum Chordata; class Lepidosauria; order Squamata; family Viperidae; genus Bothrops; species Bothrops alternatus. The sequence goes on from JARGCV010000075.1 coordinate 1,924,783, forward strand.
TAGAAAAGTCAGCATAAGCACTTTCTTATTTACAGCCATTTTTGCTTTTTTGACAAACATTCATTCTTCAGAATATTATTCATTCATTCATTCATTCATTCATTCATTCATTCATTCATTCATTCATTCATTCATATCCTGCATTTAATTCAAGAATTCAGAATCATGACATATGACACACTACCTTCCTAGGGGCATTTCCCATCTTAAGATTTCTCCAGCCATTTTACCATCTTTACCAAGCATTCTACCAAGGTATACAAATGTATCAATTTTCAATATTAAAGATAACATGCAAACATTTTCTCTATTTTCCCTGAGTTTGATGCATATTGTTAATATGCAGATCCACACTTCTCATTGCATCATACAAACTAATCTTTACTGCCAGTCATTCAGATTCTCAGCCAACACATCTCTATCATAACCACAAGCATTTCTTGTGCACCCACCCTATAAATGAAGGGGACATCACATGATCTTATCCTAATCAATCTTCAGATCACTTTCTATCTATTCCATTCATTTGTACACATGATTTATTATTTCCAACACAGAATGTTCTTCTTACATTTGTTTCATGGCTGCACATGCTTAGCATTTTAGAAATTCAGGGGCGCTTGCCACTGTGCTATTTGGGAACCAATTTCCAAATTCCTTTATTCACACCTATTCATCATATCATTCTGCTTTTTTTCAATCAACAAATCTATAATAAATTTTCTTTCATTCATTTACACATTTCTCAATGACCTGCTAAATATGCTGTGCATATCCCCTCCCTGATATAACATCACACTGCACTTCCCAAATGTTGTTTATTACCACTATTCTTACCTTAGGGATCATAATTCTACTACAGACTTTTTTTGAGACTCATCTAACAAACTATGCCTCCTGTAGTGTTTATATTCTCTCTTGCTACCTTTTTCTTTGCTTAAAGGAACAATAATGGCATTCTTTCAGTCATGAAGCACAGATGCAGTCTTTATGCTCATCTTAAACCAAGTGGAGCAACAGCCAATCCATAAACAAATACAGCATTAAAATGAAAAATATGACTCAAGGTAAGCAGTTCAAATCATAGCAGACATGTCTATCTTGGTAGGGATAACAATAGCTTTGAGTCCTCCAAATCGTGAGTTGGAGGTAAATAGACCAGGATAAGGCTGCTGCCTTTATGATATTAAAAATATAGATTTCATAGGTGGGAAGGATTTGGAGGACTGAAATAAAACTGGTAACCTGAAAATGAAATTATGCTAATTTGTAATATGGCCACACTTGAAATAGTATGTGTGCTACTAGTCAATACAGGTCAAGAAAAACAATTATACAGCTGGAATTTGGCAGCCAGAATAATCAAGGAGCTGGAGCAATACCTCCAGGCCATCCATTTTATCAATGTAAATCCTCCAGCTGGCAGGTGATAATTTAACAGGTAGGACACTGAGAAGGTTGGTGAAAGTTAGAAGGCAGTTAGAGCTAGGGTTCAGCATAGAGCTGGAGTGAAGTGGCACACCAGAGGAGATGCTGGGACAAGAACCATGACCTGCTCTTCAAAAGCAGATAGTTCCTAATGTTAGATACAGTTTCATAAGGGCTGCTTTGATGCCTGTTTGTCAGGAGAGAAGGTTCAACCAGAGGTCCATCAGTTTGAAGATTATGGACAAGAGTTTGGGTGGCAGGCATTTGAATTCTCTGCTTTTCCAACAAAAGAGGCCATGGGAAGCTGAGGCACTGGGAACAAAACCAGTTGGTATCAGAGGTAGCACTCTGTTAGCCCTGTGACCGGTTGAAACAGCTACATGTACTGCCTCGGCTCTTTCTTATGTGCTTTTTGTGTGCGTGTGAGGGAGAGTTTGGTCCATAAGAAGGTTGTTAATTTCCTCTGCCATTATCTATGGGACTGTTTATTGGAATCTTAGCTGGGCTGTTAACTGGTCTGTGAAGATCTCTGGGGCTTGTTTGTCTCCCCAGTACTGGGGGTAAGCACGTAGGTTTTTAGGATAGCAATTGATGGCCTCTGGTATGGGGGTTAGTTAGGGGATTGCTGACTGTATGGGTGTGAATTGGTTTTGGTTTGTTTTTTTTTAAAAATCTGAAATCGAGGAGCCGTCTTGCTGATCAGTGCTTTTAAAAAAGTGAAGGAGATGACCTTGGAGAAGGAACGCATAGGCTGTTAGAGAAACGTTAAGTTCAGAAGAAACATAATTAAATCTAGACAGCTGGAAGAATGTTATAAAGAGGCTCAGAATTAGACCCCCTTCCCTCCACCAACTCCCTCAAGTATAAGAGGAAAAGGAAGGGCAAAGACAGATAGCTTTACAAGATGCTGTTACTATAACCTAACTCAATGAAGAATAGTTCTTGTCTTCCGGTAGAGTCTGTTTCCTGATCTGGTGTACCTTGAAGGATTGACAGTGGATTGGCAAAATCAGCAGGGCATGGTTGTGGTGGGGATTACTGTACAAAATTTAGGCTGGCAATATAGGGCTGGTCTTCGGGACTGATTAATTCCTGAGATGGTGCCTGATTCCTGGGAGAGGAGAGCTGATGGTGCAGAAAAGGCAGGAGGTAACTTTATGGTCATGATGGGTTAGGAGACTATGGAAAAAAATTGAAAGTAGACCAGTGGGGAAGACAAAGTTAAGGTGGAAATCAATTCTCTCCAGAAGAATTCAACCCCATTACCAATTCTCCAGATCTTTGGTGGCCTTAGCTAGCTGCTGGTACTAAATGCCAGTTCAGTCTGTAATGAAGCTCCCTCATCCATAGTGTTATTCTGGATGAGAGTCAAACCCCACTCTGATTATACAGATTATACAGATCATCTTGACTTTTTTACCCTCTCCTTTGTCACCCTGGCTAGGAGGCAACGGACAGTACTTGGATGTGGGTTGCCCATTCTTGCATGAGTTTGTCTGATTCAAAGAGCTGGCATTCCTCTGAATGATTTCATGGGCACTACCACAGTTTGCCAATCCATATCTCCATATTTGGAGAAACAACACCACCAAGTATCAACATTCGCTCACCATTTTCAATGAGAAGAGCCCAGAATCAATCAGAAACTCTTTACTAATGCTACAAAATACACATAGATTTCATTTTGGGGGGGGTTGTAATGGGAAAAGCCCTCACTCATTGTACACCAAAGCAAAAAGAAAAGGCTTTCTTTTTTTCATTTTTTAGAAATCATCAAACAATGTTTATTTTACTTTGGGTGATAATTTATTGATGTAAATAAAGCTCCTTAATTAAGTTTACCATAGTAGAGCCCCCAATGAAATGATTAAGTCATGTGACATTCTGAATTCCCTTCTCCTCTTTCATAGTCAAGCAACTGCAGTGCTATGATTAGGTAAATGGTGCTTATTCAGGACTGCAGAGAGAATGAATTATTTCAGTTCCTTTCCACGTAAGGGTCTCAGGTGGATTTCCCTTCAAGAATTTCTGTTAATTGGTAATTTCTCATTAAATACATCTAGTATTGATAACCTATCATTTTCATTCTGGGAATGTATCCTTTAATCGGTAATACCTTGATCAGAAACACCCCCCCCAAAAAAGTAGGGAAGTAGAGCATTTATCATAGCTGTAATAAGTCTGCACTCGGGTGTGACTAAAAAAAGTTGATTTATGCATTATTATTTATTACAATTTTCAACTAGCCTGTTCCCTTAGGCTGAGAGCTGATAACATATACAGTCTAATCGAGTTTATTCAGGAGGGTTAAAAAACAACAACTTCCATCAATGAAATGCAGACCTAGATGTTTTTCACTCAGGAGGAAATCCCATTTATCAATGACATGTGAAAATAAACCAAATTATAGTTGTGGACATCTCTGCTTTTGCTATTGTTGCCATTTTTTCAAGCTGGAACATTTATGTGTTTCTCTACATTTCCTCTGGGACTGATCCAGATCTGGTAGGTAGCACTAATAAACGTGAAAAAACATCTTTTTCATTTGACTTGAGCACAATGGGTTTGGTTGGGGTCTCACCTCCTTGGGCCTGGCCATGTGGACCAGTGTGGGGAACTATGGCCCTTTTATGACTTATGGACTTCAACTCCCAGAATTCCTGAGCAGCCATGCTGGCTCAGGAATACTGGGAGTTGAAGTCCACAAATTATATGGCGGCCATAGTTCCCCACCCAAAACTGTTTTCTCCTTTAAGTCTTCAAAAGGCTGGCCAGTCTTTAAATGACCCTTAGAAGAAGGCCTGAGCCACCTTCCTAAGGCCTTTGACTTGTGGTCCTTAAAACCTCCTCTGACTGCACTCTGCTATTCTGAGGTAAAAATTGCATGAAAGCTATTTTATAAGACTGAAAAGAGGCTTGTTGGTTACAAAAAGACAAATAAATAAATAAATAAACTCTGGATTTCCCCCTATCCAGCCTTATCCATTTACAAGAAAAGGCTTTCCCCTACTTTTTTTACTAGTTCTTTATAGGTCTATCCTCCAAACAATGATTGCACATCAAACTTTGCCTCCAAATTCCAAAACCTTTGTTGAGATATTTGCAAAGGAATCAAAAGGTATAGGGAGGGGGAGTTTCAGAACTGGGCTGTGATCCCAGTCAAGTCCCGATAAGAAATCCTGTTTTATACACACACATACCGTATACATATATACAGATAGTCTTCAATGTACAACAGCTCATTTAGTGACCATTCAAAGTTACAATGGCGCTGGAAAAAGTTTGTCTGTAAGTAAGTGTAAGTTTTTCACATTTACAACTGTTACAACATTCCCATGATCATGTAATTAAAATTCAGATGCTTGGCAACTGACTCATATTTATGATGGTTACAGTGTCTCTGGGTCACCTGATCCCCTTTTGTGACCTTCTGACAAGCAAAGTTAATTGGGACGCCAATTAACAACCATGTTACTAGCTTAATACCCCAAGTAATATCTTATAGATATGACAGCAATTGTGTTTTCACATATGTACATTGGATCTGGTTATAACTAATTTCTCAAAATTTGGGGGCAGTAAAATTGGGTGGTGATTTTTCTAAATGATCCCAATGGAAGGAGAACTTCTCCAACAATTTCTCAGCTTCTTAGCAAAGAAAAAGCCAGGGAAGGAGATTTGCCTATCAATTCAATCAATATCTGTGGAGATTCTCAGTCATCCAGGTCATGGTTGTCCCAAAGGTGCTTTTTGAAAAGGCAACTGGACTTTCTTTTGTTTTTTCTTGAAGACGTTTCACTTCTCATCCAAGAAGCTTCTTCAGTTCTGGAGATGTCTGTAACTTCAGTGTGGACTTCAATTCCCAGAATTCTGTGTTTTCTAAATGAGTCCTGTCAACTCATGGTGATGTTTTCTTAGGCTGCTCCATATATACTCCATCTTTTTCTATTGCTGGATCCACTCATCCTGAAATCAGCAGAAAATCACACCAGAATAAATTGTGCTGCCCTTATGGCTGATTCCTCTCCCATCACTATTGCTTCTGTTTTGACTCATTTCTGAATGGTGCTGTCCTGATTTGCAGCACATATTAAGTGAAGCGGTTGGCTTTGCTGGCCTTCCTTTTCTTCGTGTCACTAACTATTAGGAGAAGCATCTGCCAATCAGAAGGTTGTAGCAGCAATGCAGTGAATCTGATTGTAGGAGTCTAATCCTCAGTTCCAGACTCCTTCTTATTATCACCTTCCCACAACCCATTCTGTCATAACAAGCTGGTTTTTTTTTAAAGTGAAATGCTATTATTTCTAGTTGCCAATTCAGTATGAGAAAGAACATAAGGCGTCTGAAGAAACTAAGTCCAATTTTGGAAACAGTATTGAAAGCCCAAATAAGTAATTTATGCTGAGTTTGTTAGTAGCTTTTCTGCATGTGCAGTGCTGGCAACCTTCTTCCATTCATTAATACCTCGTTGGAATGTGTATTTCTTAAAGGTATCACAGATCCATTTTTATTTTATTTTAAAGAATTGATATAGAGATAACTTTATGGTTGAGAAATCTTAGAGAACTCACCAATTTCATCTTTGTTTATTCCATCCATAATGTAGTAGGTTTGACTCCTCCATTTTTGTAAGGATGGTTGGATTGGTGTGATCACATTCATGTTCTGAAAATAGAAGTGCCGACAATGAATGTGTGAGAATGAATTTTTGGAGCTTATATCCTTTGCTCCTTTCCCCCTTGCCTCCCAGAATCACATTGTTTGAGTTGGTGGCCTTATAAATCCTGAACATAAATAAATTGTGCCTCACCTCCTCAACCTCCAATGCTAGATTTGCTAGCTGACAAGAGAAGAAGAAACTTTGTCTTCATTCAAGTACTCCATGGCTACTGAAATGATCTCTCTCTTTACCAGGCCAGACAATGATTCTGGAGTGGAGACCTCTGGTTAAACCAAAGACCAGGAGGTCCTTCAAGTTGTATCTCATACTTGGGTCACCTTGCAATTGAACTACTTGCAATGTGCTCCAAATGAAGGTTGTCCTTCAAGACCAACCAAAAGCTACATTTTAAAAATACAATGATGCAAGAGGTTAACAGGCACTTTTCGTTGTGCCCATGTGGCACTGCTGCTATGATTGATGGTTGGCCTCTGGATACAACTCAAGATTTACCTGTCAATTATAAAGCCCTTCATGGTATAGGGCCTGATTACCTGAGGCCTGTCTCCAGCTGTTTCTGCCTGCCCAGTTCATTCAGACAGAGTGGGCATTGATGATGTTACCTAGTTTGATAATGATACCTCTGGAAGTAAACAACCAAGCTCAGAGAGTACCAAGGATCCCACAGTTGAACTACAAACATTCCCTTCTATCAGTAAACTGGGCATACTGCAGGTTCCCTCAATGCAGTGGTGGGATTCAAATATGTGAACAACAGGTTCTCTGTGTGGATGCTGCTTCCGGAAGTCCATTCTGGGCCTGAGCAACAAAAAATTAGCTACGGGTTCTGCTGAACTGGTGCGAACCAGCAGAATCCCACCACTGCCTCAATTAAATGTTGTCATTTTGTGGGACTGAGGAAGTATGCCTTCTCTGTGACAGCCCTTCCATCTGGAAGAGCATCCCTCCAGAGATACACATGGCTTTACTTTCTGTGTTCCAGAGGTCTTTTAAGACTTGGCTCTCCTCCCAATCCAGGGACTCAAGTGTTTGTGGAACCCCTATTGTGTTGTTTGAATGTTGTCGTTTTTGCTTGTTCTGGCAGTTATACGTTATCATTAAATAATTGGACCTCGGGCTTGTTTGGAGGTTCTTGCAGGGCAGAGCAGCTATTCTATACCCTTGACCAATATCCTGTACCCTTGAGCATCTAATTTATTGCCTTTCTGTTACTAGCCTAGAAGGTATTATCCGGGTCTTTTTGTATATTAACATCAGAGATACCATAGTACTGACCTATGATCAGTTAATCAAGAAACCCCACCTCTTTTTAATATGCACCTCTGAAGAATATACCCATATTTTAATGAATTTACCACAATGGCATTTAATCTAATGTCTCTGCTACCCATTATTTTGTTATTTATGCAATGAATTGTAAACAGTTGTTTCAGTCTTTGTGTATATGTACGCATTTACCATGGAAAAGCTCTGCTTCAAAGAGTGACACATCAAAATACAACTCTGAGTGAAGAAAGGAAGCCCACAAATTCAATGTATTTTTTGAACCGAAGCCAATTGTTGATCCATAACGCGGGAAATTAGATTGAATCAAGTATGAGAGACTTAAAGGCTCTGCTATTTAGAAAATGATATAAAAATTCAATGGAGTAGCATAAGGAAATATCAATATAAGTTAGAAGTTTTCAAGATGGCATAAAATGGCATTGGAATTTCATATCGGAGAAGTTCAATAGCAATAGCACTTAGACTTATATACCATTTCATAGTGCTTTATAGCTCTCTCTAAGCGGTTTACAGAGCCAGCATTTTGCCCCCAGCAATCTGGGTCCTCATTTTACTGACCTCGGAAGGATGAAAGTCTGAGTCAACCTTGAGCCCAGTGAGAATTGAACTGCTGGCAGTCAGCAGAGTTAGCCTGCAATACTGCATTCTAACCACTGCGCCATCACAACTGTGAAGCAATGTGATTAAGGAATCCTAAAAATTCGCTTCTTTCTAAAAGCACTCCGAAACTCATATTAATAGTTTCCTGGGTATTTTAGAAATTTCCACTAAAATTAATCTGTCCTGATCCAAAGGAGACTGAGGAACAGGAAACTGGAAAATATTAAAAAATAAAAAGAGGGGGGAGGACAAAAATAGCAACAGCAGCAGCATTTCGGGCTGGCCCCAAAGTCTTACAATTAGCTCTGCTTCATACTAAGACAGAATTTGAATATTTTCCTGAATTTCACTAGAATGTGTGCAAGCAACCATGGACATAACTGTCTGTGTGTCATCCAACCGACGTGGGAAGGAACGTTTCTTGGATTATTGTGCAGGTTATTGTGACATATTTCATCACTTGCTTCCAAACAATCCTAAATTCTCTGTGTGCCTGTTGTGGCATCTGTTAGCATCCTTGGATCTTCCTACCCAAAGACCAGATATATAGAACTTAACAAATGTTGTGCCAATCTTGAAACACAAGGGATACTTTGCAACTGCACAGTCTTCCATGTGAAGATGGTTTTAATGAGAACAGCTCTTATAAAATCAATAAAGCTAAGTCTCCAGATAGAAAAAAGGAGTTTATTGAAGAAAGGGAAAGAGCGATAAAATAAGGGAAGATGTTGGTCACACCGAAAGAATTCCAAATCAAGTCGATAAAGTCAGCCTAGCTAATTATGTGTATTACCTTCTTAAATAAATTACTGGATTTCAACATACTGTATATTCATTTTGGAGATGATGGTTGAAGTAAAGATCATTTATGACCGCTGTTTAGGCACTAACATTTAGGGTGACAGGAGACTCTCTTGACATGAGCGTAGAATGATAAAAGCAGCTATAAACAGACAACCACAGAGATGACAGGCAAAAAATGAATTAAGCCTGGGAAAAGAAAAAGGTGCTAGAAAGAAAATTAAAGTAACCATCTTGACTTTCTTTGTTATGATGGGGAGGGGGCAGGCAAAAGCTGTCAGGCTTTCAAAATTCTGCAGCCATAGCCTAAATCAATAGCGTAGAGTCCCAGTATTTCCTGTGGGGTCTGTTTCCTGATCTGGTCTACTTCAAGAGGCTGATAGCTACACTGAGGAATTCTCAAAAAGCCTTTTATTCCCTCACATAAACTTCCCCTGGAAGCTGATTTAGCAAAATGAAATATTTTTGTGAGCCTATTACACAATCAACATATACAGGTAATCCTTGGCTTAGGACCACAATGGAGCCCAAAATTTATGTTGCTTAGTGAGACATTTGTCAAGTGAGTTTTCCCCCATCGTGCGACTTTTCTTGCCACAGTTGTTAAGTGGATCATTGGAGTAGTTAAGTTAGTAACATGGTTGTTAAGTGAATCTGGCTTCCTCATTGACTTTGCTCGTCAGAAGGTCGCAAAAGGGGACACTGACCCGGGACACTGCAACCGTCATAAATATGAACCAGTTAACAAGCATCCTAATTTTGATAACATGACCAAGGGAATGCTGCAATGGTCATAAGTGTGAAAAACAAGTCATATGTTAGTTTTTTCAATGCCATTGTAACTTTGAACAGTGACTAAATGAACTGTTGTAAGTTGAGAACTATCTGTATCATAAAGAAACTTGTGGTTCTCTCTTCTTGGAATAACCTTCTAAGGAAGACCAATAAAGGCTCTTCACTTTTTCTCCCAGAACAGGGTGAAGAAGAATGCTATCGTCTGCTTTTAAATGTTTTGATTTATTCATTGGATTTATTTCATTCTAAATTATTCATTGCCTGCTTTGGGAAAGACAAATGATTGGAAGATGAATGAGAATGATAGATAGAGGTGGAGGTTATGCTGGAATAGATGACAGACAGGTAGATAGACAAATTTTTGATCCTTCCAATCAAATAGCAAGCTGAAACCAGCAAGGGAGGGGGGGAGGGAAGGAGGAAGGAAGGAAGGAAGGAAGGAAGGAAGGAAGGAAGGAAGGAAGGAAGGAAGGAAGGAAGGAAGGAAGGAAGGAAGGAAGGAAGGAGAGAGAAGCCAGGTCAATAATCATGCACACGCACGTACTTACGTACGTATGTATGTACGTATGTTTGTATGTATGTATGCATTGTGGCTTTAGGCATCAGTCAATAATACCTGAGGTCTAAGGGTAATATCACAGTTTTAAAAATCATCCATTTTAGATTACACAGGTCAAAGGCTTCTCAGACTCCTGTTCAGCTGTCTCTCCTTTGCTAAAGCAATCGGCTTTTCTACTCTTAGTTCGTGCTGCGGACATATCCCAAAACATTTTCAAGAATAAGGATGACTATTGCTAGCAAAAAAACTGAGCGGAAATGAGTCTGTTGTCTTTCATTTCAATAGAGCACCAGAACTGTCACAATAGTATTTATTGTGAGTACATGTCAAACAAATCATTCCGTATGGGAGAGCTTTTTTTATTGTGTGGCTTTATCCAGATGGCAGCATATTCTGCTGTTTTCCTCCTACATGGATACAGGTAGTCCTCGACTTACAACCTCAACTGAGCCCAAAACTTCTGTTGCTAAGTGAAGACAATTGTTAAGTGAATTTTGCCCCATTTTATGATTTTTTTTTTTTGCCACAGTTGTTAAACGAATCGCTGGAGTTGTTAAGTTAGTAATGTGGTTGCTATGAAACCAGATTGCAACGCCTTGGTCTCTTCAGCCTTGAAAGACGGCGTTTAAGGGTTGACTTGATCGAAGTGTGTAAAATCATGCATGGGATAGAAAAGGTGGATAGAGAAAAATTATTTTCTCTATCACACAATACTAGGACAAGGGGGCACTCCCTAAAGCTCATAGCTAAGAAAGTGAGGACAAATAAAGGGAAATATTTCTTCACCCAGAGGGTCGTTGATTTATGGAATTCACTTCCAGAAGGGGTCGTGACAGCTGTCAGCCTTGATAGCTTCAAGGCAGGGTTAGACAGATTCATGGATGCCAAGTGTATCGGTGGTTATTAAAATGGATGTCCATGTGCCGCCTCTATGTTGGTTGAGGCAGGCAGGATTCCCTTGAGTACCATTTGTTGGGGGTCAAGGGAAAGGGAGGGTTTTGCCTTCTCTTTCTGCTCAAGATCCCCATGTACAATTGGTGGGCCACTGTGTGACACAGAATGCTGGACTCGATGGGCTTTGGCCTGATTCAACATGGCTTGTTCCCCTTTGTCTCTCCCAGCTTTTATGTGACGGGTGAAGGGTCATTCCTCTCAATACTTTCTGAAGAAAGTCTACAAACCATGTCCTATGAGGAACGGTTAAAGGAATTAGGAATGTTTAGTCTACAGAAAAGAAGACTGAGAGGAGACATGATAGCTGTCTACAAATACCTGAAGGGCTGTCACAGTGCAGAGGGATCAGCCCTGTTCTCACTTGCTCAAGGAAGGACTAGAAACAATGGGATGAAACTTCAGGGGAAAAGATTCAGATTAGATGTTAGAAAAAAATTTCTAACAGTAAGGGTGATCGACCAGTGGAACAGGTTGCCACAGGGGGTGGTGAGCTCCCCTTCGATGGAGGTCTTCAAGCAGAGACTGGACGGCCATCTATCTGGGATGGTTTAGGGAATCCTGCCTCGAGCAGGGGGTTGGACTCGATGACCCGGGAGGTCCCCTCCAACTCTACGATTCTATGATTCTAAGAAGATTGCTTTGACTATCTTACCATCTCATAAATGATTTGCTAAAAGAACTGGCAAATATCAAGGCTTCTTTATAAAGGTAAATGTGTACTTTGGTTTATTTTCCCTGTACCCACTTGTGCCTTTTCTTTTGAGTCATGTCTTGTAAAATCTTAATTGAAGAATATGAACATGAAGGACATAACTGGTTGTCATTCCAGATGATGTCTGGGAGCTCTTCCCATGAATGCAGAAAATTTTGTAAACTACAAAAAATTTTTTTACTTTGACGATTAAAAATATGGAATGTTTTCTGCTTCCCAATAGTAAACTGTATCTGAGTTATTCTATTGCAGTTGAAAAAGAAATGACTAAGATCTTTGTTTGTTTTTTTTTTAAAAAAATAGATGCTATGCCTATTAGCAACAGATACATTTTTTTTCTATCTTGTCTATAGAGTATCTTCTTATGGGCAATGATCCAATTAGGTAATTTGATTTCTAGTCTGAAGCCAGCTCTCCCTCTTTAGATGACAATGTGTATTATTTTACTTACTGTGGGAAGTCAGCCAGCCACCCCCCCAAGAAGGAAATATTTAAAAGGGCAGAATATTATATTTCCTCAAAGGATCTTAAAAAGGCAGAAAAGCATGCCCACTTTTTCTTAATAGCCCAAGTCACCTTCCCCCACACAGAAACCAGCTCTGTAGAAATGCAGATATCATAACCCTTTCAGAAAGACTGGCACCTGGAAGCTTAGAGCTGATGGGATTAGAAAGACAAAGATCCCTAGAATCAACAATTCCTCACACCAAAAAATCCAATACATGACATACTCATCAACCACATCCCCAAGGAAGCAAGATATGACCTTTGGAACATAATAGGATTAACTCACCACCATCAAAATAGCAGAAAGGCACACTCAGACTCAGGTCAAAGTTCATGCCACAGGAACAACTCCAAACAAAAGCTCAAGAAGGTATAAAAATCCACCACTCCCTACTACGTGTGGTCAGCTTTCCCAGAGCCAGGCTTCTTTCTGTCTTTGTTCTTCAATAAACTACAACCTTCTTTCTAAAAACAGTCTCCATTTTGTTTATTCCCAGCTTGGAATGGACCCTGATGAAGATTTTTCTTTCAACATTACTTTAAAATGTAATAAGCAGGTCATGATCACTGAGCCCTTGGGATTTCTCTTCAATAATCAGCTCCAATAGCATCACTGTTTTGGAAAAAACCAAATGTCCATCCCTGATAGAAGGTAGAAGGGAAACTTTGATTGCTTGTTGACCCATAGTTTTCTGTATTTGTTTATTAAATATTGCCAGAATCTTCTGCTCTGTGGGGTTTTGTTTTGAATATTTTCGAAAAGAAGGTCTCTCTTTGACATTGAATATAAAAATGGTTACTGATTTCTCCCAGGTGCAACTGTAATTTATATAGTTGTTTCAAGTCACCCAACTCATTTTCCTTGGCTATAATATATAGATACACTATTAAGACTATATTAATAAGTGAGACGAAGCAATTCAAATTTGAAAGTTTAGGAAGACCTCGTTGGATTTAACCAAAGTCCTATATTGTTCAAGAGTTCCTTCAGAATCAATCAGAACTCCTGTAACAAATTCCATAAATTGCACTTCTGTTGACATCCCAGTCAGTTCATCTTGGCTGGTGATAATTCACCCAGTCCTTGTGTGCAAAGATTGTATAGTTTAATCTGAATCTGCTGCAGCCTTGAATTTGAAGGAGATAGATTGTAAACCTCTTTAGAAGCGGCTACTTTGATGTTAGCATTCAAAGAGATGAAGAGCTGATTATTCATATTGTGGGTGACCCACCCATCCCAAACGGAACGTCGCAGTCCTGCTCTTGACTAAGTTACGTAAGAACATCTTTCTCACCACTGCCTTCTGCTATTCCTCAAAGGTGGGCTGGGAGAATCTATTTAAGATGAATGACTTCTGATGATGAATAAGGATGAACCATACTAGAATCGGAGATATGTATTTTGTTTCCTTTTTGACCATCAGATCACCCACTCACAATATTTGATCAAGTATCCACAAGTAACAAGAGTTCCCACCTTCCACAGACTGGAAGAATTATCAGAATAGTCCTGAAATGGAATTGAAGAGCTTCAGAGGACAGTTCTCTTTAAAGGCATTTTAAAAGATCAAGGGAAAGCAAGGATCTTGATTTTGTATAATACCTGGACTGCCAAATGAACAGGTGCCATAGCTTGCTTGGTGAGGACAGTGAGATGTTTAATGTCTGCATTACAAATTATACTAAAATTAGAATCTATTCATTTTTAAAAGTAAACAAATCTATGCCTTCCTTTTTCTTTGTTGTAGCAGTACATTTGGAACAATAATGTGGTAACTATATGTGCATGTATTTGGGAATAAATACAACTGAATATACTTCTAGATAAACATAGGAAATATTTTGCTTTTCCAGCCAATGTTTATGGCCCCTACTATTCATCATATGAAATTTTGGCAGTTCTTGGAGCCCAGACCTACCAAATTCTGGAATTCAGCACTTTACTATTTTATCATGCTCTATCAGCCTTCCACAACTGAGTATAACCCCTAGTTTGGGTATCCTCTGGGTCTGATGCCCGTAGTTTCCAGAATTTCCAAGAACTTGGAAATTGGCTTTGAATTCTGAGAACTTAGATTTGAGGAATCTGGGTTAGTTAAAGTAATATCTCCTTAAAATTGTCCATTATAGTTGTGATGTGGCTGAAAAGGAAATGTATACTTAATGTTACCTTTTTCCATATATGTTTTGCCTTGACCAATCTACTTTTGGAAATGTGGCTCCTGGACTATCAGTCTAATGCCAGGTTCACCCTTCAGCATGACAAGGTTGCTTAATCTTGGATCAAAAAAAAAAAAAGGCCTATGATTCCTACAGAAGACAACACTTTGGGGCAAAATGGGCCATGAATCTCAATGAAACAAGTGGTTGTGCAATCTTTTCTTTAAAACCTCCAGTTTTGGAGCACCCATAGCTTATGGAGGCCAGTTGTTCCACTGATTGTTCTAACTGTCAGGAAATTTCTCCTTAGTTCTAGGTTTACAGAACTAATTATATTTTCTGTTCTATGATCTTTACAACCCAGTAAGATACAAAAGAAAATATTTGTATGAGGGAGATGTCCAATCTTGTCAAAGAAAGGTGTAATATACAACATTATAATGTCATTTAGCAGAATACATAAGGTCCAGTTTGGCTTTATACCACTGAAATCAGCGGAACTGAGTTTGTAAATCCTCAACATTTGTTCTGGCATATTTACCTTTGCTGTCATCCAAATTCCTGAAACATCTGTGCAACATTATAGGCTATTGTTTAGACTAGAATGTTGTTTGTAAAGATGTTTCTGTTTACCAACAATTAAGCCTGTTATTGGAAAGGTCAAAGAAAAAAAACCTGATGGATAGAGAAAGGATGGGTGAGAAAAAACCAACGCGTGTATTTGGGCTTTATTTTCCTGAGCACAGCTGTGCTAAATGGAATAAATTATGTAGATTCACTACATTTTTCTGAGATCATAAAAATTATTAAGCAGGTGAGCTATGTATTATTACCCTGATCAGTACTGTGTAGTGACAAGAATACCAATTTAAAGCTGGGGATGGAGACCCACATTCAAATCTATTCTTAGACAAGATTGGACATCTCTCTCATACAAATACTTCCCCTTGCATCTTACTGGGTTGTATAGAACATACAGGTAGAACAAAATATAATTGGTTCTATAAACCTAGAACCAAGGACAAACTTCCTGACAGTTAGAACAATTAATCAGTGGAACGACTTGCCTCCAGAAGTTGTGGGTGCTCCAACATTGGAGGTTTTTAAGAAGAGACTGGACAACCATTTGTCTGAAATGGTATAAGGTTTCCTGCCTGAGCAGGGGGTTGGACTACTAGATGACCTCCAGGATCCCTTCCAACTCTGTTATCCTGTTATCCTATCTTCTTAAGAGTTTTTTCTCTCTCTCCCCTGCTGTTTTGCTTTTAGCGAGCATGTTCCATTCCTCCCTGCCATTTTTCTTAGGAATAGTATTTCACCCCACTCCACCCCATCCCAATATCCTGAAGAAGGTTTGGCATCTGAAATGCCACCATCATTATAAACTCATTCTGTAAATGATACTGCACATATAATGATGATAATGATGATGGGTACTAGAATGAGTTGCAATTTATCACTGAAGTAGTAACATGTTGGGAAAACATCAGTCTTTTCTCTCAGCAAACTTTGGTAACTAAGCGCTCTGCTTGCTAAGCACTTTGTCATCTAAGCGCTGTTGTGAATAACCTGTGCAGTAATGATACCTGATACAAGGAAGAAAAAGAAATGCTTCTTTTACTACTAGATTATGTTTGATTTGTTTTTCCTGCTGGCGTTGCTAGGCTTAGACTAGTTTTCAAAGCATCCATGGATTTTTATACTAAAGAATACCATCTGAAGTATTGTGATCAAATCAAACAAGGACATCTAAGAAAAATCTTTTGTTTGCTCAAAGTAAGCCACATAGAGTTTGATTAACTTTTCTTCTTGCTGAGAATTTCTGATAAGAATAGAGAAGATTCCAAGGCCCACTTTCTCGTCCCGGAGGCTGTATGAATTTAGAAGGCTAGTTCAAACCAAAATGTGGGTTATGTTATCACTATATTCAGAGTCCGTGCTCATAAATCTAGACATACACAAACACATTCATCCAAGCAAACCAGTTCACATTCATGGCCATCCCATATTCTTACCCGCTTATTCCATATATATATTTATCAACACATCCATTCATCCATCTTTCCTCTTTTTTTTATCCACACCCCCAGTTCATCTTCTCCAGCATGATGAGTGGAGAATCCACTGGTGGGTAATCTCAGCCTTCCTGCTCAGTTGAGACTAAGTCAGAAATCTGCCACACCTCCTTCTGGGCTGGACCTTACCTACCGTAGTTTTTGACTTAGTATTCGCTCAGCAGGACACATTAATTTAGGCTCCTCTGAATTAGATTTAAAGTTGAGAATCCTGTGGATTTTCCACTCATCATTTTTGAATTGGATTTCCAAATTTTAAAACACAAGGGATCTTAATTAGCTTACAAATTCCTTTGAACTGCTATTGGGACTGTTTGTAATTTCGGCTCCACCAAACTTCCGCAGCTGCTGTTGCGAGCTGTTTTGCCTATCAGATCCATCGGGCCTCCCGATCGGCTGGGAGAGATCTCCCGGAGGCAAGGGGTGTTTGCCTCAGCTGGGTGATCCTGTACTGCGATTCTGGACGCCTGACAGCCTCACAGGATCGTTCTATCGACACGAGGCTTTTATCAGCTGCCTGAAGCCTCGGAGCACAGCGGAGGCTGCACAGCCTGGGACATCAGCTGATCATCGTCCTTGTGACTTCCAGGCAGGAGAATTGACTGGGCAGTGAAACGGTCAGGAAGCTTTCCTAGGAGGCCATCTGGGGCGCATAATTTCCCTCAGAGCTGGGAAAGGCCCTGTAGGCCCTCAGACAACCATTATTTTGGTGCAGCCGCCATTTTGGATCCCACGGGAGAGCCCTTCGGTCCCTGCAAGCCTCAGGGATCTCTGCCTGGAAGATCAGGTCCTCTGTCCATCCTGCCATAGCAAGGATTGGCACACTGACTGAGCACCCCTGGGAGGATTCCTGGTGATAGAGGTCTGCAACTCATTTAGATTGTTAAAGGGGTAGCGACTTCTGGACGGCTGCCATTTTGAGCACTGGGCAAATTCTCTCGGCCTACTCCAAGTATTGCATGACAGGTATTTGGACCCTTTATGTTGATTTCCCAGTAGGCCCTTCTGGGGCCTTTTCCCTAGGACCTAGAAAGTTTAGGGAGTGGATTAGGACAGTTTCCACATATACTACTGAGCATCAGTGGCCTCAGTCCCCTGGGCATTAACATTGACCATCCACTCAAGGGAGAATTTTATTAGCTACCATCTGTCCCCTTTAGCCATGGGGCATTGTGCCTGCAGGGCCTATCAGATAGTTTTAGGTAACTATCTGGCTGTCAGCTATTGCTGTTGTTCAGAGCATGGGATTTCCCTCTCTGACAACCAGATCTGCGATCCACCCCCTCCCCAGATATCTCCTGCCTGGAATATCTTGGTGGCAATGGCTGACAGTACAACTCCTCAGCCATTGCAGGGCTCTTCTTTCTCTCCCACAACAAAAAAGCGCAGCTCCTCCAAATTGGAAGTGGTGGGAAGGTCAAAAGCTAAGGCAAAGGCCTTGTCCACCAAGAAGCCCTCCAAAGCTGCTGAGAGAGAGGCCTCGGGGAGACATCAGGCGCTGGAGAAGGAGTTCTCCAGAGCTCAGAGGCTCATCTCCAGTGGAGCAGAAGTGGTTTCCCCCGTCCCACTGGACCGCTTCCCATTTGAGCCTCAATACGCACCATTGAGCACTGCCCCTAGGGCATGGTCTCCTCGGGGGAAACTGGACAGGTGGGTCTCCCTCTCCCCTCTCTTACGAGCACTTGGGGAATTTCCCCCTACCACACATCTCAACAAGGCCCGGAAGCCACTTATACACCTACGTTGGCTGGCATTTGCCCGACAGAGCAACAGGGGGTGTGGCCGGACCAACTTCAGGTCATTATGTCTCAAGCCTTTGCGCAGTACATGACCTCCTCCATGGGTCAACGGCCTTCCTAGATACCACTGCCTCACTCGGCATCTCTGCCTCAGACAGGGCCTGCCCTGTTTCCCACCCCGGGCTATTCGGACAGATCCTCTCAGGTAGGAGACGATGATTCCATGGCCTTCGACACCTTTGACTTGTCCATGTCAGAGGAGGAAGAAGCAGGTCCGGACCCGTCCCAGTCTCCAGCCTCTTCGATCCTTCTCTATTCAGGTCGCTGCTCCTGAAGGCGTGCACCTCGGCCAACATTGCTCCTGAACAGGAGCCTAAGCCGGTGGCCACCACCTTCCAGGACTCGAACCCTCTGTTCTCAGAGCTGGTGATTGAGGAGAGACAGATTCCCTGCCCGCCTTTCTTCCGCAATACGGTGGAAAAACAGTGGTTCTCCCTTGGCACTCTTCCCACTCCCAGCGGGACAGAGGAAAAACTATTTAATGTCTCTCCCTCCTTCTCTTTCCTCCTGGATGTGCCACTTGTGGACACACCTCTAACCTCTTTATTTTCTTCCTCCACTATACCAGGGGACATGGCCAAGGCCTTGAAGGCAGAGGAAAAGAGGTATGAATTTTCCGTCCATAGGGCTCATCATGCCTCGGCGTGGTCAGTCAGGGTGGTGACATCGTCATCCTTCTTCGCCAGGTTGTCCATCATCTGGCTCTGTGAGCTCCAGGCACTGATTCCCCCTGACCAGGCACGGGTGCACCAGACATTGGGCAAATTAGTCGCAGCATCTGAGTACGTAGCGGACGCCTCACTCCACTCTGCCAGGTACTCCACTAGATCCATAGCTGCCACCGTCATGACCCGCAGGCTCCAGTGGTGGGGCGATCTGAAGTCCAAGTGGCGACTAGTGGTACCCACCTTTTCAGCCCTGCTCTCGAGCCGTATCTGATCGAGGGAAAGGACAAGCATAAGGTGCTTGCACACACACCCTAGGAGGGTAGACAGGACCCCAACAAGTCTTCCGAAGGCAGGCTTTTTGTGCCAGGCCCACTGAGACAGCCCTTTCGGGCTGGACCGTCCTGAGATTGGCCCCGTAACTCTCGATTCTTTCCCCCCAGGCAGGATCGCCAACAGGACCGTCAAAACCCCAGAGCCAAGGCCCAATACCAGTCCAAATGGCCCTTTTGGGGCTCCGGAGGCTGTCCATACAGACGGAACAAATGACTCCAGGGACACCTCTCCCATAGGTAGTCGGCTATCCCTATTCATCGACACTTGGGAGGCCACCACCACAGACTCCTGGGTGATAGACACCATCCAAAATGGCCTTGCCCTGGTGTTCTTAACCATACCTCCAGGATATTTCCTTGTTTGTCTCAACACCAGGAAAGTCACCAAGACAAGGCTCACGTCCATGGCCATCTACTGGAGATAGAGGCCATAGAACCAGTGCCCACGAAAGAGAAAGGACAGGGGTTTTACTCCATTCTGTGTGTGGTACCGAAGACCTCGGGGGGCTGGAGGGCGATATTGGACTTGACAGGACTAAATTACTACTTGGCCTACAAACGGTTCAAGATACTGACTCTCAAGTCTATCCTAGCCAGGATCAGGAGGGATTTCCTATCCTCCATAGACATATCGGAAGCTTACCTATACGTTCCGATCCTCCCCAAGCACCGCAAATTCCTCCGGTTTTGTTACGCGCAGTGGCATTTTCAGTACAAAGCGCTCCCATTTGGCCTTTCTTCAGCCCCACGGGTGTTCACAAAGATCTTAGCGGTATTAGCCACCCATCTGAGAATGATCCCGGTGCGCGTTCAATGCTATCTGGACGATATCCTTATCCAGTCCCGCTCCTTCCGTTCGGCCCAGTTGGACCTGGAAATCACCATCAGGACTCTTCAGGTTCACAGATTCTCCGTGAACTTCCAAAAGAGCCACACAATCCCTTCAACGTGCCTCCTCCACCTGGGGGGCGGTCATAGACTCAAACCTGTGCGAGGTCTTCCTTTCCCAGGAACGCTGGAACAACATCCGGACCCTCATTCATCGGATTCGGAGAGAGAGGATAGTTCCTCTAGTCCAACTGTCACAACTGCTGGGGAAGATGGTCTCCTGTATAGGGATCGTTCCTTGGGCCAGGCTGCATTCCAGGGAACTCCAGTGGTTTCTTTTCCCTTTTCAGAAGTGGAACATGAGCTCTTCGAACAGGAGGGTGAGGGTCCCGCGCCAGACACTGTCGTCTCTCCTGTGGTGGACCTCACCGGCAATGGCCAAGGGATCCCTCTTCAAGGAGCCTGCCAGGCTCACCTTGACCACAGACGCCAACCTGTTTGGCTGGGGCACTCACCTCTAGACACATCTAGTCCAGGGTCAATGGTCCCATTCGGACTTGAACCACAGTATAAACTGGCTAGAACTCAGGGCCATTCACCTGGCACTCTGCCACTTCTCCACCATAGTAGAGGGACAGCATGTACTGGTATTGATGGACAATATGAAGACAGAGTAGTGCTTCATTTAGATCCATCTTTCATTCCAAAGGTCAATACCTGGTTCCATAGGACCCAAGAGTTGGTACTTCCAAACTTTTGCCCCAATCCATCGCATAGACTGGAAAGAAAGTGGCATAAACTGGATGTTCGCAGGGCTCTGCGTTGTTATGGGAAACAAACCTCTGCCTTTCGCAAGTCAGAGGCCTTGTTTGTGTCCTCCCAACCCTCTTCCATGGGTCAGAAGGTTTCCTCTTCGACCATTGGGAGGTGGATTAGGGCGTGCATTGCCCGTGCTTATCTTTCTCAACCCCTACCGGTCCCTGGACACATCACTGCCCACTCCACTCGCAATGCGGCTACAACAGCGGCCTGGTATACCCAGGCATCCACTGAGAAAATCTGCAGGGCGGCAACTTGGTCCTTCCCTTCTTGCTTCATCAGGCATTACAAGCTGGACAAGTGTGCCTCTGCGGATGCTTTGTTTGGCCGGAGGGTGTTGCAGCAAGTGATTTCATCTGGTGAGACACAAGCCCAGACTAGTTCCCCTCTGTAGGGACATGAGCGGCTTTGGTATGTCCCACCAGTGGATTCTTCACTCATCATGCTGGAGAAAGGGCGTTGTCTTACCTTAACGCCTTTTCTCAGCATGATGATGGAGAATCCACACCTTCCCTTATAGGCTGTCTGAGCCTGTGTCAGAGAGGAGGGGCCAACGCGTCGGACTTCATCATTTTTTGCTTCACCTTGGTCAAAAACTGGGTAAGGTCCAGCCCAGAAGGAGGTGTGGCAGATTTCTGACTTAGTCTCAACTGAGCAGGAAGGCTGAGATTACCCACCAGTGGATTCTCCATCATCATGCTGAGAAAAGGTGTTCAGGTAAGACAACGCCCCTTCTATCCATCCACTCTCTCCATCCAACCATCCATCCACATTTCCCTCCCTTGATTTTCCATCCATCCATCCATCTATCCATCCTCTTTCTGCCACTGACCATTTTTTCCATCCATCTGCATTTTATTTTATTTTCAGTTCCTCCATCAAATTCTTTATTTTTTTCCATCTTTGCACCACCCATCCTTTCAGATTCTTACTGCCTTTTCCATCAATTCATCCATTCTCCCCATCCGTTCATTTATCATACACCCAATTCATTTTTCCATCCTGTACTTATCCACATTCCATTCACCTACTCCTACACACACACACACACACACACACACACACACACACACACACACACACACACACACACACACAGAGAGTCCTATTTTTTGCACCCACTCTTACTTCAAAACCGTCACTTTCTGCAAAAGGAGGGCAGATCCCCATCCTTCCACATAATCATATTTGGACAAATTCAAACTTTAAACTTTATTCAAACTTATATGCCGCCCTTCTCCTAGGACCCAGGGCGGCTCACAAGAACAATACAATAAAAATTAATTACATTCATACAGCATACAATCACAGTCAACATGCAGTCGCTGATGGAGGGACATTCCTAGGCCCAGGGGCAGAGTGCAGTTCATACGCCCCAAGCCTGTCGGCATAAATGCGTCTTCAACAATTTCCGGAAAACTAGGAGGGAGGAAGCAGTACGAACTTCTGAGGGAAGCTGGTTCCAGAGGGCTGGGGCAGCAACGGAGAAGGCCCTAGCCCTAGGCCCCGCCAGATGACATTGCCTAACAGACGGGACCCGTAGGAGGCCAACCCTATGTGCCCTAACTGGTCACTGGGATTCATGGGGCAGAAGACGGTCCCGCAAATATCCTGGCCCATTGCCATAAAGGGCTTTATAGGTCATAACCAACACTTTGAATTGTGTTCGGAGACCAATTGGTAGCCAGTGCAGCTCATGGAGAGCTGGAGTGATATGAGCATGTCTTGGGAGACCCAAGACGGCTCGCGCGGCCGCATTCTGGACTACTTGTAGTCTCTGGACATTCTTCAAAGGTTGCCCCATGTAGAGAGCATTACAGTAGTTGAATCTCGAGGTGCTTCAAGAATGAACACACATAGAACACTAGAATAAAATGTTTCAAGAATGAACACACTTAGAACACTAGAATAAAAGGAAGGATCAAAGGATATGTAAGCACCACATATGTCATATGAGTGTTAAACAGGGATGGGGTGCAGCAAAAGAGAAAAACAAAGTGGGAACAAGAAATGGGTAGCTGGCTCCTTAATATCACTGCTTTTGAAATGATGCTACTTATAGTTCTGAAATTGCCTTAAAAGAAAAGAAAAGTTAGAAGACATAGATCTTTGGGGATGGGGATTAATTATGTAAAAGTGAGAAACTGGAATGAATGAGGCTCAATCATTACTAACACAGAAATGAAGGCCAGATTCAAGAGTAATTTCTTTTCCATTCAGAACTCATCCATTTCTCTCTAACAGCAAGAATAGGTCAGTTGGAGGTTTAAGTGGGGAGAGGGAGAAGGAGAGGGAAAGCAGAATCATCAAATTTGAGAGAATCCTGAGCAAAGTGTCCATCAGTGTTGGCACCTGCCTGAGTGTCTTGTGTGAACTGCCTTGGCTGATCTCTCCCCCCACCACCACCCATCCAATCCATAGCATTTCTCTCTCTTCTGCACAGCAAGACAAATAGAGTCTAGGCTAGTATAAAGGAAATTCATGTTGTGAGCCGCCCTGGGTCTTCGGAGAAGGGCGGCATATAAGTCTGATAAATAAAGGCTCTGTGGAGCTCTTCTTGTTATCTCTGTCTCTTAACAAAATTGTCACTGGAAGTATATCAGTTTCACAAGTGGTCCCAGACCCTTTTTCTTGTGTGCCAGATAGGGATTATAGCATGGATCATTACATCATGGTAGTATACTTGCAATCAAAAATGGTAACATGGAAATACTGTAATGGATTAAAAAGAAACAGTCAAGAGAACGTCTTCTCCTAACTTAGCACTCTCCTTATTCTAAACGGGGGTGGGGGGGACAATTTCTACACCACAGAAACCTCCCTCAAAATACTGAATACAAAAGACGTATCATTTTTGCTTGATTGTAAACTATTTTAATGATTTCCCAGGCATAATCCAGCCAAAGCTAATTTTTTAGCTTCTTGCTTCAGATTTAGAATAAAGGTTGTTTTGTTCCATGGTTTTATTTGCTTTGTGGCAGAGACAATAACCTGTTTGACTCTCCTATTTGTATTGATGTAAATTAAAAGTGCTAAAAAGTATTCAAATCCAGATTAATTAAAATTATTTTAATATCACACAAAAACTTATGAGATTTCATGCAAGAATATCTAAATCTTACACAACTTCTTTGTGATATAATGAACTGTTAGTGGCTTTGTGTGTACTGTCCCAGGATTGTAATGATTTTACTTGGTGCCAAGTCCACGTTTTTTAATGATCACTTCCTCTATCTCATGCCCTATTTAAAGTTCTATGGTTAGATTTCTCTTTATGTCTTTCCCTTTAGGTTTCTCCACACATCCCAGTATATATTTGTGTCTGTGTATACTTATGCTTGTACACCTCCCATTCCCACCCCCCAGAGGCATCTACTGTGCAATATGCCTGTTGAAATTCATCATTATTGAATGCTAATTGTGTTTTTGAAGTTTGAATGTCAAAAAGATTCATGACATACATCAACTTATCTCTCTCCGCAAGTCTGGAGTTATGGTTGATTAGGGATCAATTGCCAACATGTTTATAAAAGTTAGATGCTTTCAGTTGACATCTGTATTCTTGCTTTGTGATTCTCTTTTGTGACAAACGAAACTGTATGCTGTTTTTGTATTTTAATCTCGTAACTATACAGAAAGTTTCAAAACTTGTTTAGGGCAAAGAAAATGCTGCAAAACCCAATCTGGGTTGGTCACCGGGCCCAGAGGTTAATTTTCTGAGCTTTCAGACTCGTGCTGGAGCCCATCCTCAGGGAACCTCTCTTTATCGGAATATGTATTTTGGGTTATTCTATGCATCATATTTATGTAGTGCCTTCGTATTGCTTGATTGGTGTGTTGATGGCCAGCGATTGGCTTGGGATTGAAGTCTGGGAAACAGGACTCTTTCCCAGGAGTACTAATTTATCACCAGCTTATCAGGTACTTAGGAGCCGAGGATTTGACAGCACAAGGGAAAGGGAGCCAATCGCTGGCCACCAACACACCAATCAACCAATAGGAAGGTGCCACATAAATACAATGCATAGAATAACCCAAAGCACATATTCCTTGAGGATGGGCTCCAATATGAGTCTGAAAGCTCAGAAAACTAAACCTCTGGTCCCAGTGACCCACCCAGATTGGATCTTGCAACATTATCCTGGGACACATACATTTGCCTTCATTCATGAGACAAAATGTGTCAAGAATAGTTTTAACACTCCCACTGAAATAACCCAATAACAATAACAATACTTAAACTTATTTTTTCTCAAACAAATACAAATTTAATATTCAGATTTTCACTGGGTTTGAATAAGTCTGTGGCAAATATGTGTCCAAGGGAAAGGTGACTAGAATAATAACAGCTGTGTTTTGCAAAACTACTCTTAATTTTGCTTTTATACATTCTTCTGAGACTTCTCTCTGTCGAATGCATTTTTAGATTTATTACATAATGTAGCTATCAGAGGGCCCCTGATAATGAATGGATGATCTTTCATCCTAGCCCACTGATATTACTTACGGGACCGTCTGCTGCCCCATGAAACCCAGCGACCGGTTAGGGCCCACAGAGTCGGCCTTCTCCAGGTCCCGTCAGCCAGACGGTGTCGCCTGGCGGGGCCTAGGGGAAGAGCCTTCTCTGTTGCGGCCCTGGCCCTCTGGAATCAACTCCCCCCGGAGATCCGTATCGCCCCCCACCCTCTCCGCCTTTCGTAAACTCCTTAAGACACATCTTTGCTGACAGGCCTGGGGCGGTTGACATCTTGCCCCTAGCCAGTGTATGTTTGTGTGCATGTTTGTTGGATGATTGTTTTTTTTTTTTAACTCAGGGGTTCTTTTTATATATGTATTTTATGTTAGATTTCTATTTATGCTGTGAGCCGCCCTGAGTTCCTAGAATAGGGCGGCATAGAAATCCAATAAATGAAATGAAATGAAATGAAGTGATATGAAATAGTCCTTGTCAAGGAGGCTGTAGAAAAAAAGAGATTAAAACTGCCACACACGCATACGCCAATAGTTCAGAAATAATTAGCCTAGACAGAAACAATTATCTTTAATACTTTTTACATCAGTAAGCTGAGCTATCCTGAAGTCCTGAGGTTTAAGAAACATGGCTTGGTTGCATTGTCTGGCTGGCTCTTCCACAGAATAATCTCCATCTATCGGTCGGCACCTGAGCTCTTCTTAAGCTGAAGGCATTGAATAACCTGAACACCATCTGGTTTCCTCAGCAGGGCCTAGCCACTTGCTACAACAGCTCTCGAAAGACGCCTTGTCACTCAGCTAAAAGAGCTGCTTGCAGTACAATCAATTATCAGCTGCCAAATGTCAAATAGAGCCCACTGTGTGAGCTCCCGATGGCAGTTCCTTTGTTTAAGGAACATGTTCTTAAGGTAATTATCCTATGCTGATGATGCTGTATTTGGCCCAAGAACTCTCTAGATTTGATCATGAAAAATATGCAGCAATATGATTTGGGGTCAAGACATTGCATCAGTAAGGTTAGAACGCAAATGGTGACATGGAACTTAATTGAGGAAGAAAGCCACAGTTTTACCATATAATAATGAGGTTTAATATCTTTTGCACAAAAGGTTAAATATCCAGGAATTTACTTAATAAAAAATAATAAAGTCATATTTAGAAATAATTGCTTACAGATCTGGAAAAGTATGAACAGCAGATTGCTTAAGATGGAGGAAGTTAAAACTGTCTTGGTTAGGAAGAACTGTAGCCTTTTTAAAAAAAAGCATTCTGACAAGGCTTAGTTTAAGCTTCCAAATAACATCATTAAAAATGGAAAATAAAATATTATTAGACTGATCTAATAAAAGGCTGAGGATTACATTCAATGTACTGCACAATTTGAAAGAATGAGATGATCTGGCAACCCTGAACTTTCAATTATGTTATGAATCTAGCCCTTTAACTTGGTTTATAAATTGGATGATATCATCCTATATTTGTTTACATCCATGGTAGGTTCCCAGAAGTGCTTCATAAGTATAACTGAATGGATACAAAAATAATTTAAAAGTTTAATAAGAAACTACACAATTAAAGGCAGCATGTTAAAAGTTAGGGATAAATACAGAAAAAGAATCAGCTCAGACTTACCTCTTGCCTCATTATCAAATATTTATTTTCATGAAGAAGAAAGCACAAAGAAATTTGCTCAAAAAAAATGACTTGTAGAGATTATTTTAGATGATTATTTTTATAACCATCCAACGGATTGTGATATCTTTAAATAAATTGCACAGTTTTAAGGAAAGTGAAAAAACAAGGGGGACTATATAGAGACATGATTGAATTATAAAAACTTTATAACCAAATTTTTGAAGCATTTACGTTGTTGTTGAACGTTAAAGATTGCTTGATTAAATAGATGCAGAATTTAGATACAATAATTGATATTCAACAATGGGAATTTCAGTGGAAGAATATTAAATTCACAGCCAATGTTATACTTAGAAGAAGACTTAGAGCAGTGGTTCTCAACCTATGGGTCGCGACCCCATTTGGGGTCGAACGACCGTTTCGCGGGGGTCGCCGGACACCGTGGGCCGCCATTTTGGTTTTTTTGTTTTTTTGGGGGGGTGCGCGCGCGCCCTGCCTGCCCGGATCGGCCCGTCGCGGTTCGGGCCGTCACGCGTGCGCCGCGCATGTGCGGATCGGCCCGTTGCGGGCCGCCATTATTATTATTTTTTTGGGCGCGCGCGCGCCCTGCATGCCCGGATCGGCCCGTCGCGGTTCGGGCATCACACGTGCGCCGCGCATGCGCGGATCGGCCCATCATGGGCCGCCATTTTTTGGGGGTGTGTGCGCACTGCACATGCGCGGATCGGCCCGGTGCGCACTGCACATGCGCGGATCGGCCTGGTGCGCGCGCGCACGCCGGGGTCACACCGCACATGGGCGGAGCAAGTGGGGTCTCAACCTGAAAAAGTTTGAGAACCACTGACTTAGAGAAACTATTGCTATATTATTCCAGAACTAATTGCAAAAATTGATACTTTGTTTTCTAAAAATCATTGGAAA
The DNA here is from genome assembly GCA_034064705.1 of Bothrops alternatus. Classification (NCBI taxonomy): domain Eukaryota; kingdom Metazoa; phylum Chordata; class Lepidosauria; order Squamata; family Viperidae; genus Bothrops; species Bothrops alternatus. The sequence continues at coordinate 1,952,817 of JARGCV010000075.1, forward strand.
TACAATTATCAGCTTGGATCACTTTTTTTTTTAATTGAATGGCAATATTGATGAAGCTGAACAATTTTGGGAAATGTAAGCGAATTAGATTTTTTGGGAAATCTAATAAAATATTACTATTACTATTCTTGAATTAGCGCTGTATATGGCAACTGCTGGAACATGGGCTTTTTGTTATAAAGTACTTTAATTTCTTTTGTAGAACAATTGTTAAATAAGCTTCAGGAGTATACCTCCATGTCCAAAAAAAAGCTTCATATTTCAAAAGTAAGTCTGATACAAAATTTAACTTAACTTGAGAACTGTTTTGAAAGTGCAGCTCTATATACAGGCAGTTCCATATGCCAAAATCTGGATTTCTTGTAATATAACATACTTTTTTTTTACTTTTGGCAGAAATTTCTGTAGTTCTTAATCTCACATTATGATTTATATTGTATTGACAACTGCTGTTGATAATCATATACATAAATTGAATAAGCAAACAAACATAAATAAATATTACTTGGATTGCAACTATTATGGATAGCATAATCATAGCACATTTAGTTACTTAATATAATTCATGAGTTATTGAAAATGCTAGCCCAGTTCTATGTTGCTTGTACATTTTCTGTTTCTCTGCTTTGTGCTTTATTTTTCCCTTTTTCCCTGTCCTTTTATATATATAGATGTATATATCATTCTATAGTTATCAGGAGGATCATCCATAGGCATCTTTTCCTTAAACTTTATAAGTTAGAAAATTGCTAAATGGGAAAATGCTGTGATGCCAAAGAAACAGCCATAAAAATCTAGGAATAGCCATTTGGAGGACATGATGAAACAAATGAGTGGATGAGATAAGAGGAAAAAAATACCACATCATACACTAACCCTCCATACATCAGAAGCACCAATTAGGTATCATCAATTACTTGAATTTACTTTGTCTTCTGCTTTCCCATTTTTTTTATTAACTAAGTTAAAAAGAAAAAGAATATGAAAAGAAGAACGGAAAAAAAGCAAAAAAAAAGAACAAAAACATAAAGGGGGCATATTCACATACATATATGTAAAATATTTTGATGAATGGAAGTCCCCCCCCCAACAAACAGAGTGAAGGCACATGTAGGAAGTACTATCCATGTCTGGAGAGTTGAATAACTTTTTAAAGACACATAAGAACATAAGAACATAAGAAGAGCCATGCTGAATCAGGCCAAAGCCCATAGAGTCCAGCATTCTGTGTCACACAGTGGCCCACCAAATGTACATGGGGATCTTGAGCAGAAAGAGAAGGCAAAACCCTCCCTTTCCCTTGACCCGCAACAAATGGTACCCAAGGGAATCCTGCCTGCCTCAACCAACATAGAGGCGGCACATGGACATCTGCTTTAATAACCACCGATACACTTTGCATCCATGAATCTATCTAGCCCTGCCTTGAAGCTGTCAAGGCTGACAGCTGTCACGACCCCTTCAGGAAGTGAATTCCATAAATCAACGACCCTCTGGGTGAAGAAATATTTCCCTTTATTTGTCCTCACTTTCTTAGCTATAAGCTTTAGGGAGTGCCCCCGTGTCCTGGTATTGTGTGATAGAGAAAAGAATTTTTCTCTATCCACCTTTTCTATCCCATGCATGATTTTATACACTTCGATCAAGTCACCCCTTAAACGCCGTCTTTCAAGGCTGAAGAGACCAAGGCGTTGCAATCTGGTTTCATAAGGGAGGCGCTCCATTTCCTTGATCATTCTTGTTGCCCTTTTTTGCACCTTTTCCAGTTCCAGTTCCACATAATAATAACAATGGAATCACATCTGCAAACATTCCAGGCGGCCACTGGATGGGAACAAAGAGATATAGAAAAGCTAATTCTTTGGCGTGATCTAGTGGCTGTTTTAATTTTTCAGTACAGATGTGGTAGCAACAGAATTTAGTGAACCAGTAGGCATGATAAAGATTTGCTATTATTTTATATTCTCCATCTAAAAATAATTTAACTTTGCTTGACTTCCTGATTTCCCTGTGGGTTGCTATTCATCATTTTAGCTTTGTACTTTTCATATCTTTTAGAGTTTTATCTGTTTGTAAACTGGTGTGAGTTGGTTTGACGTGGTTAATAAATGTAATAAATAAATAAACTTTTGTTTATTTACATTTATCAGCCTTCCCCCGTCCCCCAACTCCAATGGACTCTGAGTGGTATACAAATTAGAAAAACACACAAAAACCTATTTTAAAAAACTATTAAATCAAAGAGAACCCAGATTAAAATGACCCAATCAAGAACAAAACAAGGAAACAAAAAAGTGTCTTAAGCAAACAATAAAACACCAACCAGAATCCTAGGAGAGTGGGTGCCATTGGTATCTCTGGGGAGAGGATGTTGTCCAGAGGTTGGGGGGGGGTTACCTAGGCTGTATAAGACAATAATATTTAATGGCGGAGACCTGGAGTGCACTCACTCTGCTGGAATGTACTACGCAGACAGAAACAGATACAGACATGGTCCCTCAGATATCCAGGCCATGTGCAGAAAGAAAGGAAAGAAATACTGCTGACATACATAAAAGCTGTGAGCCTCAGTACTTTTACTTCAGAGTATCACCTATCCAATTATTTTGCTCCTCAAAAAAAAAAAATCCATAGCATTGCATTTTCCAGACTTTTCACAGCGACATTTCCAGTCATTTTTAATCTCAACCTTGATCAATCAATTGAAAAGTCTATACCAGACATGTCAAACACAAAGCCCAAGGGCCGGATGCCGCGAAGTGGTTTCATGTGGCCCGCGAAGCCATCCTGGAAACAGTGAGGGAACGGCTCCCGCTGCCTTGGCCCTGGCCCAGGCCCGCCGGGAGCCAATGTACAATTTTGTGGTGGCCATCTATGCTGAAATGCATTCAGTCTTAGCTCCACAAGGCCGTCTGGAAACAGTGAGGAACCAGCCCCTGCCGCGTCGGCTCCACGGGGAGGTGTCATGCTTTGTGAGGAACAAAGAAATGCACCATCGCCTGGAAGTGGCCAGCAAATGGTCCTCTCCTACTTCACATACCCAGCTTGATGGGCTCTGGGGGAGGGGTTTTGGCAGGCAGCGGGGCACTCTCCTCACAGCACTGAGAGGCTAAGCTGGGTGGCACAAATCCAAAAAGAAATGGAAGGCCGCCCAGCTCCCAGCCTGCCTGGTTTCAGCAGGCAGCAGGCGCTCTCCTCACAGTGCCAACAGCTGAGCCGGGTGGTGCAAATCTGATGACAAGTACAATGCTACCTAGCCCCCAGCCTGCCCAGTTTCAGCAGGCAGCAAGGTGCAAAGCTGGCGAGCTTCACACTGCCCGGCTCAACCTCTTGACGTTGTGAGGAGATCACCCCGCTGCCTGCCGAAACTGGGCAGGCTGGACGCTGGGTGGCATCACGCTTCTTTTTGGATTTGCGCTGTCCAGTTCAGCCTCTTGGCGCTATGAGGAAAGCGCCCCGCTGCCTGCTGAAACCGGGCAGGCTGAGGGCTGGGTGGCATTGCGCAGGTAACATTGACTCTCACTCTGCTCATAGCATCCCCTCCCCCAGAGCCTACCAAGCCAGATATGTGAAGTAAGTGAGGGCCATGTGCTGGCCACTTCTAGGCGATGGTGCATTTCATGAAGGGTGACACCTCCACAGCTGCGTTTCTTGCCTGTTTTTCTCCTTCCCTCATCTCAAATATTTTCCCACCACTCTGTACTTAGAAGGAAGGAAGGAAGGAAAGAAGGAAAGGAGAGGGAGGGTCTGAGGGAAGACCTGCCTTAGTCCTGACCTGCTGCCCTTTTAACATCCCCTTGCCCCCTTCTCCTGGCCTATCCTGGGGGTCTCCCATCCTATTGCTAAGGAAGCTTTGGATACAAAGCCCTCGTATCCATCATGAGCAACCTGGGTAAGGAGAGCAAGCACAGCAGCAACAGCCTTGAGGAAGAGGTAAGTGCAGCTGGGCACCCCCTTGAGGAAGTGGGGCTGGACTTGGTGCCGTGAGTGCTTGAGGGCCAGGCTGGGCATTTGACCTCTGCTGTCCAGGGCTCCCGGAAGCCCGCACCACCATCCAACACCCCCCCACATAACCTGAGAGGAATAGTGAGGCTCCTCCAGTGGACCATGCCTTGGCACTTGCCCTGGTCCCATCCCCAGAGACCTCAAATCTGTCCCACTCCTGCCTGGGCCCCCACAGAGACTCTTAACGCAAATGATGTAGATCTGGCCACACACCCCCAGTAGGCCACACCCACTCCATCCACGCCCATCCAGTAGGCCGCACCCACCCTGGCCACACCCACCTGGCCCTCCAGAGGGCAACTGCAATGAAATTGAGTTTGATACCCCTGGTCTACAAGGTCTGAAATGTAGATGGGAATTATTTTTAAATGTCTTGTGGGTTTTTTTCCAACTCATCTTCCTAAGATTCATCATCATTCTAACCATTGTTTATCCACTGCAAGATGAAGGCCTCTTCCGCATGTTTCCAACCAATACGGTCCTGAGCTTTCTTGGACCTGCGATACTTGCTGATGTCGTTGATCCATCTTGTTTTAGGTCTGTTTCGTGGATGCTTTTTATCAAGTGAGATCCGTTCTATGACTGACTTGGTCCACCTGCCATCAGTTCTTCTTGCTATGTGACCAGCCCATTTCCATTTCAATTCTTCTACTCTCCTGATGATATCGTATACTTTTGTTTATTCTCTAATCCAGAGGTCCCCAACCTTTTGGGTACCAGGGACCGGTTCCATGGAGAGAGGGTTTTTTGCGAACCAGAGGAGGTGTGGTTTTGTATGCTGCCTGCATCCTACAGGTAGGGCTTTGCTTGTTTGTACAGACCGGTTTCTGGCATGCCGCAGACTGGTACCGGTCCATGGACTGGGGGTTGGGGACCCCTGCTCTAATCCATGTGCAGATCTTTCTAGCTTGTCTTGCTTCCTAAGAGTATAATGGGACAAATTCCTAATTACACATATCATGCAAAAATGCTAGAATGTTACCTTAGCAGAGGGAAAAACACTGAACAGGAAGAAGAGGAGGTGGAAGAAACTTCAACTTTATCCTCAACAGTATTGTGACCGCTAATTCTCTGCTACTACTAACCTTTGCAAAACAGTGATCTGTTTTGGCTCTACCCTAGGGATAAGTGAATGGCTCTTCTGGCATTCTAATCTGCAAGTGAATATCCAAGGACTCATAAGGGATTGTAGCAGAAAAGTTATGTAATATAACACCACTGCAATCAGGTAGCTGACACAGCTTGAATGTCAACTTGGGTTTTCCCAGCCCAGTTCTAGGTGAGAGAAGCTTTGAATCTATAAAAAGGTAAAGAATACTAGGAAAAGCAGGCACTGAGTACTAAAGTGTAGCCTTCAAGCCAAAAATATTTCTCCCATGTTTGATAGAAGGGATTCCAAGTTTATTTGTTACTGTTCTACAGTTTCTACTATTTTCTGGAAGAAACGCACGGCACTGTCCTTCCCGAACTAGTTCTCATTATTTTAATATTTCTTACAACTGGACTGATATGGGAAAATAATACCAAGAACATCCACCAAACACATGGAATGATCCTGCTCCATTCATCTTCCTCTGTTCTGTTCCAGCCTATGTGAGTCCTTGTTATGGTCACAAGGAGAAACCCCTCTTCCAAGAAACAGGCAGATACCACGAGAAAAAACCAGCCCCTTTTATTCTCAATGTCAATGTCCAAGGCAAACAAACACAGTCCACAGAAACTCGATCCTCAACATGAATGGTTGCCTTCAGCAATCAGCACCTCCCACACCTTCCCTTTTATAATTCAGCCAAGCCGTGGCTTCCTAATGCCTTCTCCTTTGCCTTTGGAGCCACCCCATTGCATTCCTCTGTCTTACTCACTTCTCTTGCCTGCGCTTTTGTGCATCCTGGATTTGTCCCAACTGTTCTTCATCACTGTCCAACTCAGGCTCCCAGCAGAGCTGTGTTTCAGCCTGAGCGCGAGTAGAGGGGCCAGGCTCCTCATCCGACTGTGAGTCTTGGAGCTCCTCAGAGCCTTCCTCTGACTCTAATATCACTCCAGGCCCCTCCTCCTTATATGATTCCTCAGACTCAGATGCCGGATCCACTGGCTGGTGAGAAATCACAACATTCTCCCCTCCCCTCCCCTTGTCTCTCTAAACCCATCCTGTACAGCATTTAACCTTTATTGCATTGAAAAAGCTTTTCAGAGAGGAGATGGAAAAGTCATTCCTATTTCTGCTGCTGTTTTTAATTCATTCAAAGTTCAGTTTTCAGTGAATAATCCAATTTAACAAGCAAAATCTAAATGGGAAATATCACCATTTTTTTTTCCTGGGCCCAACTCATCAGAGTACTCCTTAAGAAGGAGAAAATGTGGCCCCAGAATTATATAGCCAGAAGGCATTGTGCCATTAAATCTGAGTTCATTTCAGAGGGAATGAAACAGTCTCAGGAGACATAAGACTGCAGCTTGAAAGGTTTTTTGCAGGTTGATTGGATTTTTTTTTTTTACAAAAAAGGATCCAATACTGCTGCCAAAAAAGTAGATTTAAAACTGGTATAGTGCCAACATGCCAAATGACAGCAAACATGACCTAGGAATTTTAGCAAAGTCAATGTCATTCCTCAAGGATTAGTGTCTTTGCTCATATTTGTAAGATGAGCGTATGAGCAAAAGACTTATACTTGTAATACATAGCCAAGAGTTATTTATTGGGACTCTATCAGTTTAAATTACTGAAATGTAATTGTAAAACTGAGCAAGTAACAGTTGTATGACTGTATGCATCAATTATTCCTAAAGTAAATCAACCCTGACTGTTCTTTATAAGGACAGATACTGAAGATCTAAAGATACTTGCCCACCTAATGGGAAGAGAAGACTCATTAAAAAATACCCTGATGTTGGGAAAGACTGAAGGCAAAAGGAGAGGAGGATGGCAGACGATGAGATGGTTAGATAGTGTCATTGACGCAATGAATATGAGTATGAGCGAAGTCCAGGAGACAATGGAGGAGAAAGTGGCCTGGCGTGCTATAATCCATGGGGTTATGAAGAGTTGGACATGATTTAGTGACTGAATGACAACAAATGATCCAACAAATGCAGAATTTAAATAGGGCAAATTATATGCAACAGTGAGACTAAATGGAGACAAATATTAATTTTATTGAGAATATTACCCTTAGAAAAAAACAGTATAAGCAGTTTTATCGTTGGTATATTACCAAAATAAACGGAGTAATGCATGGTCCAAAAACTATGAGAAAAGCAATAACCAGTCATTTTACATGTAATATTAATCTCTCTTTTACATGTAATATTAATCTAATGTTATTTTGAAAATTCTTATTCAATCTTGTACGTATGCAAATTCCTTTTTATTTGTTTCTTGTTCCCTTTTGTTTTTGTTTTTTTAATAGTTGTAAATTATCAAACGACCATTAAAATGAAAATTAAAAAATAATAATAAGACAAACAAAGCTTTGGTGGGGCTTTGGTTGAGTAGGTTTCCCTCTCCCAAATGTCTTTAAGCTGCCTATGGTTGTGGCTGGGAGTCATCTACAAACAGTTTCTTGTTGCTTACAAAGCTGGTTAGACCACAGCATCTTCATTTTTATTGAATGCAATAAATCTTTATTATTTGGGCCTATGAAGCAAGTCTTTAGACCAGGGATAGGCAACCTTGGCTCTTTTATGACTCATGGACTTCAACTGGCTCAGGAATTCTGGGAGTTGAAGTCCACGAGTCATAAAAGAGCCAAGGTTGCCTACCCCTGCTTTAGACAATGCCTACTATGGTAGGAAATGCAGAAACCAGGTTAATATTTAAACTTAAGAGGAAAGAGAGGGAAGCTATTTCAGAATAACTTCATGAGCCCCATTGCTCATGAAGATGGCTCTTTCCTAGCTGGACTCCAGAGGAAGGTGCTGTTGTGATTCTATGCCAGCCTGTGTTCACAATAACAGAGTCGGAGGAATCTGAGGAGGTGGAGGAGGCATTTGAAGGGCCATCAGGGGCAGAGGGAGGCTCGGATGAATTACAGGACTCACGGTTTGATGCAGAGCCTGAGCCCTCCAGTCGTGTTCCTGATGAAGCTCAGCTGTGTGAGGAGAATGAGTCAGACTCAGAGGACTCACACCTGATGGACTTGCTAATTGATGCTCGCGCACGTCGTCAATTAGCAAGAGTAAATCAGCAGCAGTCAATACGGCAACTCCAGAGTAAAAGGAGAAGGCAATGAGAGGCAACGCCTTGGGATTGCTGAATAAAGGGAGGAGGTGTGGGCGGTGCTGGTTGCTGAAGGCAACCATTTGCAAAGTGCTTCTTGGAATCCTGGTCTGTTCGTCTTGCTTGAGACTTCTCTTCTGTTTGCATCGCGTTTTCCTGTGGACTATTTTCTTCCTTTGGACTCGAGTTTTGCTGTTTGTGTTTTGGACTATTTGATAGGTTTGTCACCCATATTAAAAGGGGTTGTTTTGTTTTAAAGTCTCCAGCCTATTGTATCAGCAGGGGTTTGGTCCTTGTGCCTTTAACAAGGATGGCAATAGGCTGGGATAGAACAGGTGCGGAGTAAGAAAAGGCGCCTCTTGAGTAAAGGCTGTGAAATTTACTTGGAATACTGAGGCCTTTCTCAACAAAGTCACCCTGTTAATTCAAATTGCCACTGAACAGAAGACAAGGTGGTGAGATTTCTCTCTCTGCCTACCTGGGGCATCCAAATTGCACACCTATACACACAGGCAGTTCCTGACTTACAACCACTTGTTTAGTGATCATTCAAAGTTACGGTGGCACTGCAAAAAGTGACCTACAACTATTTTTCATACTTACGACATCACCATTGTTACAAGATCAAAATTCAGATGCTTGGCAACGGACTCATATTTACGACGATTACAGTGCCCCAAGGTCACAGGATCATCTTTTACAACCTTCTTCCAAGCAAAGTCAACGGGGAAGCCAGATTCACTTAACAACTGAGTTACTCCCTTAACAAGTGCAGCGATTCCCTTAACAATGGTGGCAAGGAAGGTCGTAAAACGGGGCAAAACCCACTTAGCAGCCATCTTGCTTAGTAACAGAAATGTTGGGCTCGATTGTAGTGGTAAGTCGAGGACTGCTATACATGTTGCATTAAAAAAGCAGCCAAAACTCCAAGTCCATCGTATTATCAATAAAATAAGACAGTTTTTTCAAAGTACAGACCGCTGTCAGTAAGGTCATTGTCTGTGACCTTTTACTGGCAGGACAAGGAAAGGTAGAATCAGATTTTACACTTAGCAATTGGGAAAGAACACTTGCTTGGGCTTTTTTGTTTGTTTGTTTGTTTGTTATAAAATCAAGTAAAATGCCTAGGGGGTTTAAAAGAAAAAAAGAAAAATTGAAGGACCAACTCTGGAGTATTGAACTGGAAGATGTTGCTGTACTGTGGCTACCTACATGAGCCGCCTAGAGATGTGGAAACAAAACATAACTGAATTAACCATCTCCAGCACCTGCTTCTGAGATTTATTCTGACGACGGACAATTGATTTTTTAGTTACATAGCTAAATTAGGATGGCAGTATGCTTTCTCTGCCTAGGGCAATCCTCTATTTCAAGGCAACCTCGATGTGAAATATTGAGCAGCCGGCTTCTGATGAAAAATCCTAAAGAAACCAACCAGACCATTGAATCATCACAGACATGCTACTATGGTAAGGTGACTAAGTTGCATGAAAATGTGGATGAATTAACGTACAAAACTTCTTAATACGCATCTGTATCTTTTTTTTGTTAAAGTGATATGAAAGTACTCATCCAAGGTAGAGTTGATAGGGTTCTTCTCCATGAGTGTGGTTAATATTTTTTTAAAGGCCATTTAAGCTAATGGCTAGCATTGCATTTCTTTCTTGAATTTATTATTATTATTATTATTATTATTATTATTGTTGTTGTTGTTGTTGTTGTTGTTGTTATTGTGCCATATCCGTTATCAGACGTTGGCGATCCTGTTGGCGATCCTGTTTTTATCAGCCGCTGCACGAAAAAGGGCTGCTGAGTTTTGTCCAAACTAGTCCCTTAGATTTTGAAGCCACGATGTTCTTCTTCTGCCTGGACCTCGTTTGCCTTCAATCTTTCCCTGGAGGATTAAATGGAGTATGCCGTATTTTTCTGGGTGTCGCATCACATGTCCGAAATATTCTAATTTTTGTTTTTTTAATTGTTTTGATGATGTCTCTTGGCGAATTAATTATACGACAGGTTTTTTTTTAACCTGGGAGAACATTTTTGAATATAACATTTGTGTATTAATTACTATTTTTATCTTGCTCTGCCTCCCACGAGTGGACCTGCCTAGAACAACTTTGTCCACTATGCTAATCTACAAGACTGTAGACTTTTCCCAACATTGAGTTAGTGTATATCCATTCCTCCTTGTGTTAGCACAGGGGTTCTCAACCTTGGCAACTTTAAGACTTGTGGACTTCAACTCCCAGAATTCCTCAGCCAGCTTTGCTGGCTGAGGAATTCTGGGAATTGAAGTCCACAAGTCTTAAAGTTGCCAAGGTTGAGAACCCCTGTGTTAGCACATAGCAATGTCATCATAAAATTTGTTGCCTTCATTGCCAGTACTTGCCTGGACCGGATCTGCTATGAGCCACTTCTGAATCATATCCTGATTGTGTGTTAGTGATGGGGTTTTTTTTTCTCTCTATTGTGGTTGTCCTTTCCTTCCAGCATGGCACCAACCAGCAAATGTAGCAGCCCAGCTGCTTGAGTTTCTCTGAGCTATCTTTCCTCCACCAAACCCCATCTGGTCATCTTCTTAGTTAAAACAATATGCAATGAAGGAACATAGATTAAGCTTCAGGTTAAGGTTAAGATTGGATAAGATATAAGATAGAGAAGAAAGGAAGAGAAGAGGGGAGGAGAGGAGAGGAGAAGAGAAGGGAAGAGAAGGGAAGGGAAGGGAAGGGAAGGGAAGGGAAGGGAAGGGAAGGGAAGGGAAGACACTGGCACACATTAAAAAATGAAATTATTTTATATATATATAACCATACACATACATGCACCCACATATGAGAAGACATTGAGGGAGAAATAGCTCAGGGAAGAAGGAGGCAGATCTTGCCACAATTATGGGATAATAGAGGGTAATTGAGAATAATTAGTAGGTTAAATGTAGAGAAACCAGCAATTAAGCAGAGTCCACAACATCCAGCATTATTTACATGCCATTGCAATTTTATTTTTTTTTTAAAAAAAGAGGAGCTGATACCGTTACAGGTACACTGTCACTGATGTCATTTCAATGGAGTGCTAATTCATGCTTGCACAAACCTCCTAACATCCTTCCCCAAAGAAAGCAGGGGAGCTGCACCCTCCTCACTTCTGCCTTGTTGGAAGCCTGGAGATGAGTTGGATTCAAAAACACACCTTTCAACACTCCAAGAACAGGTCACCTGACTTCCTCTCCAAGGTAAAAGTGACAAGGCATGGCAGATTCAGTCTGCCTGAAGCTCCAGGGACTGGGAGACCCCTGGAGAGAGTTGAAGACAATATAATGCCATTAAATCAAAAATTGCGGTTATCAGGGCATAATGGTGGCAGGAGAAACTGCAAGAGGTGACAGACCCAGTGACTGCTCATCCGGTGAGATGGGGATTACAGTGAAGCTCTGCTTGTGTGGCTTGCACAGCACAACACCAAATTGTCTTTTGTAATGTCTGTGTATTGCACTTATTATGAAAGGCAAAACTAGGCATAAACGGCCACTGTTTCTTTAACAAACAAATCAAAAGTATGGATAGACAGCAACTAAAAAGTCTCGGATTTGCAATCAATATCCACGTATGTTCCAGAAATAATACACAAGTACTTACCCATGCACATAGACCCATGCCTACTACATGTATGAATCTATATCTAGGTTCAAGGTATCTAGCAGTCAGCAACTTACAGAGGGCAGTTCACTATGTATTGTAAGAAGGAGGGGAAAAGGAGTAGAATTAGTTGACACATGCTGATTTCTCATTTGATGCAGTGGCATGCTTCTGTATAAGGTCAGTCACTCAGAGAACGTTCCACCAACAGCATTCATTTTTCTTCTTGCCACTTCAATTCCTTTTACTGGAGTCAGTCTGCACATTTAGCTGCCGGTCATTACGTATCAAATCACTAAGTGCTATACATACAAGTGTTGCGTTAATCTTAACTGTAATCTTAACTGCCATTAGCCAGCTCCCAGGATGAACAAAGCTCTAATTCCAATTGAGCAAAATGAATCTTAAAAAGTGGGTTCAGCAAATCAAATCAATTCTTATTACTTTTTTCCCACCCACCCCCCTCTGCTATACAGGTAGTCCTCAACTTATGACCACAATGGAGCCCAACATTTCGCTTGCTAAGTGAGACATTTGCTAAGTGAATTTTGCCCCCCTTTACGACCTTTCTTGCCCACAGTCATTAAGAGAGTCACTGACTGCAATTGTTAAGTTAGTAACACGGTTGTTAAGTGAATCTGACTTCCCCACTGGACTGTGCTTGTCAGAAGATTGTAAAAGGTGATCACGTGACCGTCATAAACATGCAACCATCATAAATATGAGCAAATTGGGAGGAGGGATGAAGGGCTAACAAATCAGATGTTTACAAAAACTAACACCCAACGTTGAATGTATATGTTCTATAACTAATGCCTCTTAACATAACCTTATGACTAACGTTGTTTGCTTTAATATTGTTAAAGTAGACTGAATCTCTACCTCAGGATATGAAACTTTTCCCTCAGGATCTTGGGTTGGGGACCATAAAAGATTGCACTAGTAATGGGATGAAGTCAACTCAGAAGCGCAAACGCACAATATGCGATAGACTAGATACAGTAGATAGACCATATATAGGAGAAACACCAATCAAACAAAATGTATTCGGAGTATACTTGAAGATGTAAGGGAGGAGGGAAGAACGTTTACTAAAACAGATGTATACAAAGATTAATACCTAATGTTGTATGCTATGTTCTAGGATGATCGCTTAGCAATAGGATCTTATGTTTAATGTTGATCACATTAATATTGAAACGGATAGGGGAAACACCAATCAAAATAAAATGTAACAGGAGTATAGTTGAGGCTAGACACGAGGAGTGGGGAAAAAGGCTTACTAACTCAGACGTTTTCAAAGACCAATACTTAGTATTGTATACCAGGTGTCATGATGATTGCTGCATAATATGTTTTTATGTTCAATGTTAATTGTTTTAATAAAAGAATTTTTATAATTAAAAAAAAAATATGAGCAAATTGCCAAGCCTCTGAATTTTGATCACATAATCATGGGGAGGCTGCAGAGGTCATCAGTGTGAAAAACTTTTTAAAGTGCTGTTGTAACTTTGAATGGTCACTAAATGAACTGTTGTAAGGTGGGGACTATCTATACAAGATCCTAGGGGTGCATACTGTTCTAAAAACATCTAAATGATCGCTCAGTGGCCACTCAAAGAAATTAATCTCAGTTGACTCATTCCTATCAGCTTTCTGACTACAGTTCCCATCATGCCACTCAAAATGTTAAATATAAATATAGTCTTTAATACAATATTTTATTCAACAAAATAAAGTGGTATATTTCCCTGCGGCGCCAAGCCTGGCTTACGCAAGAACAAGAATTTATCTTAGGTAAGGTTTGGTTTTTAGATCTTATTGCTTGGACAGGTTCAATATTTACTTTGCTGGCCCAAGGAAAAAATATTGACAGAGCAAGTATGTTTCATCAGCCTAGCCATACAAATAACATGCTGTTATCAGTGATGGCATTTATCCTAAGATTTATCCATTATATACTATAAATAGTTTGTTATTATTCTACGTGTTCTATATAAACTTTTCTCCCGTGGCATTCTGCCCAGTCAATCAAGCCCAAAAGCTGAGCTCCTGCCACATACATAACATTTATGGTTACTATTTTCCCATTCTTCAAAGTTATTTTTATTTGTTTAATAGGCCAGAATCTAAACTTAATATTAGGTTGAACTTTTCATTAAACATCCAGAGGCTGTGATAATATATGCAAGCTTTGAGTGCTGGAAGAAACCATTCTAATTGTGCCATGTTTTACATATCCAGCAGCAGTGAAGTGGGAGCCAAAATTTCTGTAGTGTTTATCTTAATTTATCCAATGAGAAGCTCCTTAAAACTCTACAACTCATATAGTAAATGTGCCAGCTAAGAGCCTGGGTGGAAATCATCACTTTCTTTCTACGCATTTTGAGATAAAAACTTTGGGATAATTTTCAGGATTACACCAAGAGTACAGCCATCTTCTGCCATCAACCCATATGTCAAAGGGTTCCCAAACATTTTAAGGTAGGAGCTGCAGTCTCCACCCACCTAGGAGTGATCACCAACAATTTTCCTCCTCAGTCCTAACTGAGGCAGCCAATACTCCAAATATAATATCTTTAAGAAAAAGAATCTTCTTAATATCACTGCTCCAAAAGTTTCAATTTCTCTGTCTTGGCTTCACATTAGAATAATACAGATAATCTTTCCTAACTTTCTGTGTGGATAGGTATGATGTAATTGGCACATACAAACAGATCATAAATGTGAGGTTATGGTGACACAGTATTAATCACTTGGAGGTGCAATTTGTCACTTTACAAGTGTGAAAGCAGGGAGGAAGAAACCTACAATGTTGTTCACGAGGGCTTCAAGATTTCTTTTATCCCAAATACCTCTCAGCTCAGAATTAGGGTATCTTACAATAGTCTTTCCCAATCTGGTCCCATCCAGAAAGGTTAGACTACAATTCCCATCATCTTTATTGCCCATGTCCAAGATTGCATTAAAATGCCATCTGTGTGTAAGTTGTCACACTCTATATGGATAAGCATCACGTACAGAGATTGCAAAATTTTCACAAGTATGAAAGCAATTACATGATTATTCTTACATTGCTAAGATTGTCTGTGTAGGACTTCTGTACAGCCATGCTTATGTTTATATGCTTCAGTGAAATCCCAGGAAAAAAAACAATACAGAGGCTCCTGCTTATGTCTGTGAAATCTCACTGAAATCGATTCCTGAAAATAGGAAAGTTAGACTTGATTTGCCAAATCAATTACTAATTTGTTTATTTACTCTGAGTAGAGGAAGGAAGAAGCAAATTGGTGTGTGGTAGATAGTGCAATTCTACATAAACTAATCAAAAGTTCACTCTTACTAGAGTTGCCAACTTTATAACTTAGCCTTAAGTGGAATTTGTCATTTAACAGAAACATGAAAGTAAGGTACTAAACAGATTGGTTTTATACGGCACAGATATTAAATAATGGAAAGGGTTATGTTGTTAAATGTAATAAAAAATCTAAATTATGCTGGAATGTAATCCCTGTGAGAATGATTTCAAGATCTATTTGTGAAAGTCATAGTTGGCCCCATAGTAGCAGCCCAGTTAAAATGTCAGCGCCCTGGTTCAATTCACCCTCATTCATGAACAGTATCATCAGAGTTGGAATTGTATGTTTTAGAAAAAAATAAATGTTCAGTTCAGCACAGAAGGTGCTGGCTAGATCAGAGAACGTAGTCAAATTGTACCCCTTAATTCTTTTTCAGTTTGGAACCAAGGCAACCCTTTCATTGTGGGTGGGGGGAAATATGTCCTTATTAAATGTACAGTATTCTTGAAGGAGCTCATGTTTCCATTCCAAAAGGGTTTCTCAGTCTTTAAAGCTTTTGGTTGTTCCTTATACGAACGATTTGTCTCAAACGTCTGAAAGAGAAGTTTGAGATGCCTAGGATCTATCTCTCTATCTATAGGTTGGGGAGGGTTTATAGAGCCTCTGAGCCATCTTCCTGCTTGTGCAGGGCTGTACAAAATGATTCCCCCCCCTCTTCAGATGGCCATTCAACTCCTGAATCATAGGCCTGCTGAAAATATTTCAGGGAAAAGGGGAAGAGGAGACAGAGCCAAGCCCAATTTGACAAAGGAAAACAAACAAACAAAACAAAAACCCTAACAATTGAAAGACGGTGTTTGGCGTTTAAGGGGTGACTTGATCGAAGTGTATAAAATCATGCATGGGATAGAAAAGGTGGATAGAGAAAAATTCTTTTCTCTATCACGCAATACCAGGACAAGGGGGCACTCCCTAAAGCTCATAGGTAAGAAAGTGAGGACAAATAAAGGGAAATATTTCTTTACCCAGAGGGTCGTTGATTTATGGAATTCACTTCCAGGAGGGGTCATGACAGCTGTCAGCCTTGACAGCTTCAAGGCAGGGTTAGATAGATTCATGGATGCCAAGTGCATCGGTGGTTATTAAAACGGATGTCCATGTGCCACCTCTATGTTGGTTGAGGCAGGCAGGATTCCCTTGAGTACCATTTGTTGGGGGTCAAGGGAAAGGGAGGGTTTTGCCTTCTCTTTCTGCTCAAGATCCCCATGTACAATTGGTGGGCCACTGTGTGACACAGAATGCTGGACTCAATGGGCTTTGGCCTGATTCAACATGGCTCTTCTTATGTTCTTATGTTCTTATTAATTCATTTCCTTCCAGGCAGCCTTTCCCCAGCTTGCTTCCAATATATCTGCAGGGGAATCAAACGGGAAGGCTTGATCTGTTCTGGATGTCTGCAATAGTCAACGGGAGCCAGGAAGGTTGTAAAGCTTAATTTAAAAGTTAAGATTTTAATATTGGTCTTATTGGAAAGGGGAAATTCTTTCCTTCGGAAAGCAAGAACCTTGTCCTACTGCCTACTCCCTTGGCCTGGAAATCCAGACGATAGTTTTTTTTTAAGGGCCTAGTTTGCTTCTTCATTGATCTGAAATGTTGTTTTGGCCAGCCTTGGATGTGTTCCTCTCATCTTTCTCCCTAAGATACATGGGGGGGGGGCAACGCCTTTGTTTATGGAAAGACAGGAAGCAGACGGCTCCCACACACACAAACACCTCTTATTTCTACCCTGCCCAATCTCATCCGCCCTCCCTCTTCTATTCATAGAAAATAAATGCAAGCTTTAAGGTCCGGATTAGGTGAGTTTATTTAACCATCCTGCAACCTTGATTTGTGGCACTGCCGGTCATCTGGTCTTTTAATTATTCCTGCGGGTGCTTTATTATTATTGTTGTTATTTTATTTTTTCCCCTCTCACATTTCAAAAAGGAGAGATGCCAGCAAGCCGAGGCTTGTCGATCCTGCAAGACCCAGAGGCCTACGGGGCAGATGGAAATAACAGCGGACTGCCGGGGAGATTTCCCGGGAGAGCAGCAGGGTGGGTCCCTGGACAACAGCCCTCCGTCGGCCTCTTGCTGTGCCAAAGGCGGCGCCCAGGCCAGGGCCCTCCGCCCCAGACGGACCCAGCTAGTTTCCCACGAGGCTTCTTGCTGAGGAGGAGACGGAGCATTTTGTGTGTGTGTGTGTGTGTGTGTGTGTGTGCCGCCGTTTCTGTCAGATTTCCTTGTAAAAGGCAGCCAGGCACGCAAGGCACAGGAGACGCGACCCTTCGGGGCAATCGCGGGCTGCTTATTACGAGAGGATGAACGAGCAAAGCTATTCATAATTCATAATTCCTGGGCGCTCGGAAATCAGGGAAAGGGAAGCCGCGGCTGCTTGGATTCAGCCAAGCAGGGAGATTCCAGGGGAAAAAAAATACCCCCCCCCCTTTTTTTTAACCTATTCCAACTTCCTTTTAAAATACAAAAGTTACCTTCCCCCCCCCCCCGACAGATCAGTGTTAGGGACCCCTCCTCTCCCTCTCGCTCGGCTCTCCTCCCGGGACTATTTGGGGAGGGGGCGAGATCTACTTTCCAAGTCAGTGGAATCGTGCCGTTTATTCCTTAGGGATCTTTATTTAGATCGTCAGGATTAATATCCTGGACCCGGGTGACCCAAGATAGCCGACCAAGAATCTTCCGTCCTGATTAACTCAGGAGGATTCGACTCTTTTCTTTTCTTTTTTCGCCACAGAAAGAAGCTTCGGAATGGGGGAGATGGGAATGAAAGTAAATACGTAAATACACACACACACACACACACACACACAAAAGCCAGCGAGGAAGCGCTTTTTAAAAAAATGTAGTTTTTTTAAAAAAAACAACAACAACCAATTCAGTTTATGTGATGCGTGGGAGATGGAGTGGGCTATTAGGATACAATGATTTTTCTCTTCCATAATAACATTTATCAGCATTAGTAGAAAACGCCTCGAAGTGCAGGGGAAATAACGAGGAGACGCCTGCATCTTAAGGGCGACCAAATCTCGTCAAAGGAGAGACACTCCAGAGGCTTCCAAAAGAGTTGGACTACCAACCCCCATAACTCCAATAGTTGGCTGGGGGGGGGGAAGGATGTGGATGATGGGAGGCCAGAAGCATCTGGCGCGAGTTCGGTTGCCCATCCCTGGCAGGAGCGTTTGATAAGCCGACTCCCTCGCCCAACTCTCGTGAACCAATTATTGCTGGCACGCTTGTTAATGTTAACCTGATTTTAGGCACACCAGTGTCGTGTATGAACTATACTCTGCCCCTGGGCCTAGGAAGGTGCCTCCATCAGTGACTGTGTACCGATTGTGATTGTATGCTGTATGAATGTGTTTTGGATTGAATGAATGTGTTTTGGATAGGATGGTTGATTCTTATTGTAATTTAATTTTTTATTGTATTATTGTTGTAAGCCGCCCTGGGTCCCAGGAGAAGGGCGGCATAGAAATTTAAATAAAGTATAAAGTATAAAGTTGCAGTGTAAAACTGCTCTGTAGCTTTTTTTTCCAGTTCTACAACGGGCAGCCTGGCTTGGGTTTCCACCTATCCTGCGTTATACCATTCTGAATTTACGACAGTAAGAATGGGGGGGGGGGGAGAAGGACTTTTCTCAGCCACGAATCTAATAAATGCACATGTTGAAGAGGGAGGGAGGATCCTAGACTTTCGGCGAGTATTGTGTTTCGTTTCCAATCGAGTGCTCCCTTGTCGCTGATCACTTATTTCTTTTCTTTTTTTTAAAGCCAAGAAACCCGCGCTTGGCCACCTCCGAAGGAAAAGACAAGCCACGAGTCCCGCCAAGGCAGGCCAGGGGCGCGCAGGAGGAGGAGAAGGTCCGGCGACGCCCACGGTCCTGGCTTTGAGCAACTGCCAGGGGAGGGGGGGCGCCTCTTGTTTTCTGCGAGCCTTTCCCCAAAAGAGCGCGCAGAATCGGCCTCGTGGGTGCCAGGCTGGCGTAGCTTTGGGTTCCGTTTCCCGGGCACATTTGCGGGGCTGCGATTCAATCCGTCGTGAAAAGCAGCGCCCGATTGATTTCTGGCGCCTTTTCGCGCCCGGCTCTGGCTTACACCGAGAGAGCGCGCGTCGCTCCTTGGAGAGGGCAGGACGGGAGGGCGGACGGCCACACTTGGCACATCTTGGCACACCCACATCTGCCACATCTGCACCAGCTTGGAAACGATGCCCACAGGAAAGGCCCCCTCCCCTTGAACGAAGAGGCAAATAAAGCCGCCCCCCCCTCTTCCTCATTCCTTCTTATGATCCTGGTAATCACTTTGGGTGAAAGAAAAGACCGGCTCCTTCTGGTTTAGGCGTTGGTGCCGGCTTCTTTCTGGAGGGCGCGGAGTGCTATAAAATAGGCGAGTTCAGAGCAGTTTCTGCTGCCGGATCGATGCGGTACAACAGCCCACCGCCCCTCGCCCGCCGCAGCTGGAGCGGAGCTGCGTTATGAATTATAGAAAGCGCTCTCCAGACCGGCTTTCCTTCCCAAGCCCGGGTAATGTTAGGTCGCCTTTCTCTCCCTTCCTCCCCCACCGCCTCGGAAATCGAGGGAGTGGAGGAGGAGGGTGTGTGTGGGGGGGGAAATGGAGAGAAAGGTGAAGTTGTTTTGTTTATTTAGCTTCTCGCCCTTCTGCCCGTCCGGGAAGGCGAACGAAATCTCAGGACACGCGCGAGCTAAATTTAACCGGGCGAGAAACTAAAGATAGGTGTGTTGAGGTTAACTCCGCCGCACCGTGGCTCGAAGGTTTTTTAAGGTGACTTTGTTGAACTTAAAAGGCCCTCCGGATAGGTGCGGATTGCAATTCCACCCCCCTCTCTCTCTCCTCCCCACCCCCCTGCCCGGATTCACCCAGACAGCTTCAAGGTGAGAGGGGGGGCAAATAGGACAAAATACCCACGTAGTTTAAACAAATATTTATGGTAAGCAACGAGGCGGGGAGGGGGGTCTTTTTAAAATAGATCAAACGAAAGGCTTGAAACTTTGTTCGAGAGTCAGCCCCCCCCGCCCTAAAAAAAATGCTCCCTACTCCCAGCACAGATAACAGGACGCGTTCGCTGAAATTGAGAAAACTGATTTACGAAATCGGTAGGCTAAGAACCGGGGAACCCAAGCTTTGAACCGAAGGCAAAGGGGTCCCCTTTTTGAGGCGCCATTCGTTTTAAGAAGGGGATGCGCTGCATTGTCTGTTTTCTCCTGTTGTGAGCATACTCTTAAATACCACTGGGGTTTGCCCCGGCGATCTTACACCTGGGTTGAGTTTCAGCCGGGCTCCTTCCTTAAATGTGGCCACAGGATCGCCCTGCGCCACTTTGGCAAGGGGACGGCCTTGTAAGAGACAAACCCAGCGAGCACAGAAGAAGCCGTGGGAATGGCTTCTCTCCCCTCTTTTTGTTCACGTCAGTTCCTTTCGGGGGGGGGTGGACAGGAAAGGGGCAAAACTGCGCTATCATCCAATAAATGCGTCCAACATCCCCAAAGCTCTTGCGCGCCTCTGATTTCGGGCAGGTCAGCGAAACTCTCCAGAGTTCGCTGGTGTCGAAAGTGATTCGTTCCCGCTTTCCCCAAATCGATAAATTTTAATGCCATTCCCCCCCCCCCAAAAAAAGAAATCAGGCCATTTCATGAGAGGCACCCTTTAGTGGATCCTCCGACATTGCTCGTTTTCTTGAAAAATTGCTGTTTTCTATACTCAGAGAGAGACATCAGCAGGGTACATTGTATGACTACAACCTCGTTTCCAGAAAATAAAACTGCATCCTCATTTCAAACAATAATTTTATTTTATACCTTTTTTCTATACTTTGTAGCAAATCTTTTATGTTATTTTTTTGCTGCATTGCCTTTATAATAAACTTTCTTAAATTACATTTGTGTTTTTTTTCTTTTCTTTTAAAATCAAGGTTCTTTTGACATAACCCCTCCCACAGAACCTTTAGGTCGTGTGTTCGCTTGTTATTGTGTTTGTAACGTTAACATATACCTTTCTTCCCCCCCTTTTTTGCCCCCTCCCCTGTGATCTGTTGGATAGCCAATAATGGTGAAACACCTATAAAAGAAGAGGGACAACTCTTAAAAAAAGAGAAGAGAAATTCAACGGGGTGAGGAAAAAAAAGGCAGTGAAGAACTTTGAAGGATGCTTTGACGGTTCAAGCTCAGCCTTCCGCGATACTTAGCAGCACTCCACGGGGCGCTTCTTGGAGCTAAAACCACATTTTGGTTGGTTTTGTTTTTTTCCACTTCTTTTTCCGCCCCCCCCTTTTTTTCTCCCCTTCTTCCTCCCTCCTCCGCCACCCATCGAGGAAGGGAGTTCATGGTTCTCTGAAGTGAAATGATGGTGGAGGGGAATATCGAAAACAAATCAGTAAAACGACAAAGAGTTTCCGAGGCGAGACGATCAAACGTCGGTGAGTTCATCCCCTTAAGAAAGCCGCTCAACCCACGTGCTCCGGCTCAGGTGGCTCCATTTCCGGTCGCGCTTCCTCCCCCCACTTCCAGCTTCCTCGCTCAATTCAACCTGCCAAAGAGAGGCTTTTACCTTCCCCCGGAGGGGAAGAGCTGAGCTCCCCTTTCGTTGCCGTGAGTAGTGTTATTCGTAGCATTATTTTATTACTATCGTTACTATTATTTTTTATTATTATTAGTATTATTATTATTACCTATTAACTCTTTATTAGTAATCGGTGGTGGCTGGAAGCCGTTCCTGAGATTCTTGGTGCACCCACGCACGCACGCACCCACCCACACACGCACACGCACACACGAAAAAGAGGGCTTGAGTTGACCTTAATCTGAAGAGAGGGAACTAAAGCTGAGGTCCGAGTTTGGCTGTTTTGCTTGCTCACCGTTGGGGACCATTTGGCAAATCATCTGAACGCAAAAAAGAAATGAGAGAGAGAGAGAGAAAGAGAAAGAGAAAGAGAGAAAGCGAGCGAGCAGAGACCAAGTTGGTCGTGATGGCTTCCGTTTCTCTCTCTTTTCCCCCCCAGTCCTTCCCCAAGATGGATGTTGGGGTCACCAGCATCACGGAGACTTCACAGTGGCGTTTCCCCCTGCCCCGTTATTTTGGGGGAGGGGAAGCTCCCCCCTCCGCCCCAAGCCAAGGGGCAGAGACGTTTCCTCTTGTAAATCCACTTGGAGAAAGAGAGAAACGGCAGAGGAGGGAAGGGTGGTGGGCTGAAAGAGGTGGGGGGGATTCTGTGTCGTGTGGACCGCGTGCTGTTGACGTGAAGGGCCTTCTACATGGAGATGCAAGTCGCCAGCGCTGCGGAAAGAGCCACCAACAGCACCGGGGAGGCCGAGGCTAGGAGGGACGAGGCTGCTCGGTTGGTTTTGCCGCAGAGGACAAATAGGTTGCCTTCGTAGTCGAGCTTTTTGGATTTCTCTTTCAGTTTTTCCCAGACGTCTGTCAGCCCTTCCTGACAATCCGTGAGGGCTGTGAGGGTGCAGGAGTGGAAGTCATCCCAGTATCTGAACAAGGAGGAAAAGACACAAGAGAAGTGTTGGTGGGAAATACTGACACACTCCACCCCCCACTTTCATCCCCTTACAATCAGTAGTGGGATTGAGCCAGTTCGGCAGAACTAGCAGCTAATTTTTTTGTCGCCCAGGCCCAGAGCGGACTTCCACACACAGAGAACCGGTTGTTCACATATTTGAATCCCACCACTGCTTACAATAAATGAATTCTTCGGTCAGCAATGTACACTTTTGTGCATTGCCTAATAGGGCAGCGGCCAACCATGTGAGTAAATGCTGATAGTTTGGGGTAGGGGGTGCAGATGAGGGAAGAAATCCAGGTTCAATTCCACCCTCGGCTACTAGAAGCTCATTCAGTGCCTTTTTGGCCAGTCCACCTTACTCAACCTCTCCTAAGTCACAAGGCTCTTCTCTGAAAAAATTGATGGAGAGACGGACTACCCCTTGTCTGGAGACACCTCCAGTAGAAAAAGGAATCTTTGCCCTGCAGGAAGGGACAAACTAGGGAGGGCAGGACCAGTGTGTGTGGCAGAGAGGCCTTGCCCTGGGAATTCTCTTTGATTTTCTCACCCTCAATACAATGTCCATTCCCCACTCCCACTCCAGAAGTTAGCCAGTGCTCCAGGCCAGTGTTTCTCAGCCTTGACAACCCCAAGATATGGTGGACTTCAATTCCCAGAATTCCCTAGCTGGCATAGCTGGGAGCTGAAACATTGCTGAAAGTTGAAGTCCATACTTCTTGGAATTGCTAAGGTTGAAAAATTCTGTTCTTGATCGAGGACTCATCTCACTGTTTTCCTGAAAATTTGCCAGCACTGGATCTTACTCTCTTTCCTAACCTGGACCCTCCAGAACTATAGGATGATATCTCTCGTCATCTCTGTTCATAAACCATGCTCCTTGGGGAGGGTGAAGAATGATACATCTGCAGGGCACCAGCTTGGTCCATGGTGTAATTATTCAATATGGGGGATAGGACATCAAATAATTGTTTATAAAAATCACAGATTGCAAAGGTATGTGTTTTTTAAAACCAATTTTCCCTACACTGGCATACAAGAATATCCCTTCTGAGATGTCTGCTAGGGGTGCATCTATGCATAATTGAAGAACATAATCTTTCTTACATCAGAAACATTATAGGCCAGTCTAAGTAAGACTAAAATTGATGAGTAGTTCGTTTATATGGCATTTCTTCTAGTTGCTCAAGGGACGGACATAGTAGTAGTCTCTCCTCTGATTTTTGAGAGAACAGCCTTGTGACTTAGGAGAGGATGAGTAAGGTGGACTGGCCAAAAAGGCACCGAATGAGCTTCTAGTAGCTGAGGGTGTAATTGAACCTGGATTTCTTCCCTCATCTGCACCTCTATCCCAAACCATCAGCATTTACTTAAATGGTTGGAAGCTCTATTAGGAATGCACAAAAGTGTATATTGCTGACTGAATTTATTTATTGTACTAAACCATGGTTTGTTATAACCATAGTTTTTTTAATAAACTATAATACTTGAGTTCATCGAAGCTGTGCTAAGCCAACATGTTGGTTTACAAGATATGTGAACCCAGACCGTGTCAAGCAATGGATCACCTATTCCTGTAAATTCTACTCTGTAGTCACCTATAACCTATTTATTTAATACATGAAAGTGACTAGATTAGCTCACCACACTGTGCCAAAAACAAACCATGTTATGGCGTAGCACACTAAGTAAGCCCAGTCCGATTCCGATGGATGTGGGCTGGATATGATGAGTTGCAATAGGGTTATTTGGTGGGAATCCTAAAACATCTAGGGAAAGGCTACACCCTACATGTCAACAGCTTTCCCCCCCCCCCAAAATTTCTAACTTTCTAGTTCAGATCAAGAGTCAAGTAGTTGCTACCACTCCATTTCCAGACAGATCCTTTTATGTGGATTCAGTAAATATATTGGCTTAGAACAGGGGTGGGTAAACTTGGCTCTTTT